>OX336388.2:2016654572-2017023551 GCA_946902985.2 Meconema thalassinum | reverse complement strand
ATCGGATGAATGGTGTACGAACGATTATGGAACTTTGTCGAAAGGCTTCGCGCGTCGTCGCTCATTTGTTGAATCTACGCATGCGCTACCTATTGTAAAATGGATTTACTAAGCCAGAAACCTTCCTTGAAGTGCACTCAACATCTCATCCAAGTTTCATCGCAATCGGATGAATGGTGTATGAACGCATTGGAGACATACCCACAGACATTGATTTTTATAAATATAGACAAGCTGTGCCCGGCATGCGTTGCAATGCCAATCAAAGAAAGTGTTGGCGTTGAAATTCTGTTTCTTGAAGTGCTTTTGGATACACAACATGTTTTTCAATTTCCGTTAACTGCCTCTAAGCTATCGTAAAATTGATTTACTAATTTAGAATCATTCGTGGGAGCGTGCACAACAACTTTCAAAGTTTCATCGCAATCGGATGAATGGCATATGAACGTATACGCGATTTTGTTTGAACGATTCGTGCGCTGTCACTCATTTGTTGATTCTACTCGTACGCTACCTATTGGTAAATGGATTTACTAAGTCGAAACCCTACCCTGGCGTGTACACAATAACTCATCATGGTTTCATCACAATCGAAGAAGGTTATATGAACGCATAGGGGATTTTGTTGAAACGCTTCGCGCGTCTTCACCCATTTGTTGCATATACTCGTGCGCTACCTATTGTGAAATGGATTTACTAAGTCGAAACCCTTCCCTGGCGTGTACACAATAACTCATCAATGTTTCATCGCAATCGGAAGAATGGTTTATGCACGTATACGGGGTTTTGTTTAAACGATTCGTGCGCTGTCACTCATTTGTTGAATCTACCCGTGCGCTACCTATTGAGAAATGTATTACTAAGTCGAAGCCCTTCCCTGGCGTGTACACAATAACTCATCAAGGTTTCATCGCAATCGAAGAATGTTATATGAACGCAATAGGGGATTTTGTTGAAACGCTTCGCGCGTCGTCACCCATTTGTTGCATCTACTCTTGCGCTACTTATTGTGAAATGGATTTACTAAGCCCCCTTCCCTGGCGGGTACACAATAACTGATCAATGTTTCATCGCAATCGGATGAATAGTATATGAACGCATACCTGATTATGTTTAAACGATTCGCACTCCGTCACTCATTTGTTGAATCTACTCGTGCGCTACCTACTGTAAAATGTATTTACTAAGTTAGAAACCGTCACGTAAGTGTCCACAACATCTCACCCAAGTTTCATCGCTATCGGACTAATGGGATATGAAGACATAGGGGACTGTATTGAAACGCTCCGCGTGTCGTCGTTCATTTGTCGAATCTACTCGCGTGCTACCTACTGTGAAATGTATTTACTAAGCCAGAAACCTTCCTTGGAGTGTCCACCATATTTCACCCAAGTTTCACCGCTAACGGCAGAATGGTATATGACCTTATACGGGACTTTGTTGAAACGCTTCTCGCGTCGTCCCTCATTTGTTGAATCAACTTGTGCGCTGCATATTGTATAGGGGATTTACTAAGCCAGACATTTTCCATGACGTGTACACAACATCTCACCCAAGTTTCATAGCTACGGACGAATGATACATGTATTCATACGGGACTTGGTTGAAACGCTTCGCGTGTCGTCGCTCATTTGTTGATTCTACTCTTGCGCTACATATTGCAATATGGATGTACTCAGCCAGAAACCTTCCCTGGAGTGTACACAACATCTCACCCAAGTTTCATCGCAATCGGATGAATGGTATGCGAACGTATACGGGACGTTGTCGAAACGCTTCGCGCGTAGTCACTCATTTGTTGAACATAAACGTGCGCTTCGTATTGTAAAATGGATTTACTTAGCCAGAAACCTTTCCTGGAGTGTACACAACAATTCACCAAACATTTATCACTATCAGACGAATGGTATATGACTTTATACGGGACTTTATTGAAACGCTTCGCGTGTCATCGCTCATTTGTTGAATCTACTGGTGCGCTACCTATTGTAAAATGTATGTACTAAGCCAGAAACCTTCCCTGGAGTGTACACAACATCTCACCCAAGTTTCATCGCTATCGGATGAATGGTATATGAAATTATATGGGACTTTGTTGAAACGCTTCGCGCGTCGTCGCTCATTTGTTGATTCTACTCGTGCTCTACCTATTTTTAAAGGGATTTACTGAGCTGGAAACCTTCCCTGGAGTGCACACAAAATCTCAGCCTTGTTTCATCGCTATCGGACGAATGGTATATGAACGTCAAACGTGACTTTGTTGAAATGCTTCGCGCGTCGTAGCTCATTTGTTGAATCTACTCGTGCGCTGCCTATTGTAAAGTGGATGTACTAAGTCAGAAAATTTCCCTGCAGTGTACACAACATTTTACGCAAGTTTCATAGCTATCGGACGAATGGTATATGAATGCATACGGGACTTTGTTGAAACGCTGTGCGTGTCGTCGCTCATTTGTTGAATCTACTCGTGCGCTATCTACTGTGAAATGTATTCACTAATTTTGAAACCTTCACGTAAGTGTACACAACATCTCACCCAAGTTTCATCGCTATCGGACGAATGGTATATGAACACATACGGGACTTTGTTGAAATGCTTCGCGCATCGTCGCTCATTTGTTGAATCTACGCGTGCGCTACCTATTGTAAAATGGATTTACTAAGTCAGAAACCTTCCTTGGAGTGTACTCAACATCTCACCCAAGTTTCATCGCAATCGGACGAATGGTATATGAACGCATAGGAGACATACCCACAGACAGACAAACTATCACGTAACATTGATTTTTATATATATAGATAGATAGATAGAAGAAGACTAAGAAAATGATACCACGATTGACCCAGAGGACCCCGCGAATCAAAAAGACTACCACCCAATTTATAGCCTGTGGATTGTGGGGGGAACCCGGCCCCGTGGTGTTGGGGTAGCGAACCTGTCTCGCACGCGGAGGCTCCGGGTTCAATTCCCGGTTCCGTCAGGGATTTTAGAAACTGCCGTGAGGGCTGGGACGGGGTTCACTCAGCCTCATTAAGACAATTGAGTAGCTATCTGATAGTGAGGCAGCGCCCCTGTTACGGAAACCAAGATTAACGGCCGGGGGACCCGATACGCTGACCACGCGTTACTGTATCTCATAATCTGCATGCCAAACGGCTGCCAGCGGTCGTTTGGTAGGCCTAGGACATTAATGGGCTCTGGTGTCACCGGGTTTGGTTATTGGTTTGGATTGTGAGGGGAGGGGGGAGGGAGGTGCACATGGCCAGTGCGATGATAGTCTCAGCCAAGTTAGCTTGATTTTAGGTCATAGGGTGCCACCTCTCATATCAAGTAGCTAGTCAATATTATCAGAGCTCTGGTGGAACTGAGAAGCGAACACAATGCATCTAAATTTGGAAAGAGTCAAGCGTTCTACCCCTACAGGACCCTAGTATTAGAAAGTCTATAAACGTATTAACTCTTAATAATAATAATAATAATAATAATAATAATAATAATATATTTTATTTTTATTTTTACGAGGGAAGTGGAAAAATCTTGGATTCTTACCCACTAAGAAACCACACCCTGTCCTCTTGACAAAAACCATCCCGGGACCACTTTCGTATTACTTCAGGATGGAGTCATTTTCTTTGCTTCACAAGCACCATCTTACTTCTCCATTCATAGTCCGCGGATCGCAGACTCAATCAACTAAATCGAGCAAGTCCCCATCCGACTTCTTCTGACGAAGGACCACCTCAACAAAACAAGCGACCGTATCCCAGCTGAGCTCGTTCCTCAGCATAATGCCAACTATATTGTCCGGCGTTATTGGACCAACCTCAGCTTCAAGTTGTTGTTTTTCCGCTGCCCAACGATCGCAGACGAAGAACGTATGATAAACGTCATCTCGTTCGTTCTCGCAGTAAATACAAACGGGACTCCTTACTTTGGCCATACGATGAAGGTAACACCGAAAGTAGCCATGACCTGTCAACATCTGAGTCAGAAAGTAATTAGTTTCTCCGTGTTTCCTACTCGTCCACTCGACCAGACTCGGTATCAGCCGAGCTGTCCATCTTCCTCTGAGATCGTCATTCCACCTCTGCTGCCAAAGCTCCATCTTGCGTGCTACGGCTTCCTTCCGGGCTTGAGCCTTGCCCAGTTCTACTCGTCGGAAGTATACGTCTTTACGTTCTTGCGCGAGTAAGTACACTGGCGCAACACCTGTGACAACCAGAACTGCAGGTTTCGAAACTGTGCAGTAAGCACACGCCACCCTCAGAGCTCCTCTCCTCTGAATTGCAGCTAGGCGTTTCCTATACTTCTCTATCCTCCGCGAATCAGACCAAATCTCAGCTCCATACAGGAGAATAGACTGCGCTGTGGACAACAGTAATAATAATAATAATAATAATAATAGAAACGGTACGACAAATGTGGCGACAGGAATCTGTTATTATAATATTGCCTATCATAAATTTCTTCCACTTGGATCATATTGAAGTTGCTGATGGCCAAACTTGACAAGCTGGGGTTTCGTCATAATTATAGAGACCTGCTTCATAGTACGTTGTTCCTCAACTTAACAACGTTAATAATAATAATAATAATAATAATAATAATAATAATAATAATAATAATAATAATAATAATAATAATAATAATAATAATAATAATAATCAGCAAATACAGCGAGTTGGTCGACCCTATCAAAAGACAATGGCATGTAGAGCGAGTGAAGACCATACCTATCATTGTCTCGAGTACGGGCGTGATCCCAAGTACCTTGCTCCAAGGCCTTAAAGAACTGGATCTGGATACTGGGCTCTACAAACTAATGCAGAAAGCAGTAGTTCTATCGACAACCAGAATCGTTCGGAAGTTCATGGGTAGCGAAATTCTAGCTTAGAAGTTGCTGTTTCCGTAGCTATATTTTGGTTCACTGAAGCCCGTATAGTTACGTTGTAATATACCAGAAATGTGTTATATGTTCTGTATAAACCGAAAATAATAATAATAATAATAACATCGATGACCTCGGGTGCCGGGTGCAAGCTTTGTTATTTGACACCCAGAGGGTAGCTTGCATGTCAAATTTTATTGTTCCATGGAGCGCTATGAAAGTCAAGGAGATTAGATATCTAAGCTCATTGACACTATAGCGCTTTCGAGTAGAGAAAGGAGGAACTTTTTTTTTGTGTTGGCGAAAAATCCCGAGATTAATTTTGCCATTATGAACACGGCCTATTGAATTCAAATGGGTTCTTTGACATGCCAACAACGTATGACATGCGTGTCGTGATTTTTGTCGCCTTAAAAAAAAAACATCATTTACCATGGCCAGGAGCGAACCTGCAAGTTTGGGGTTCGTGGACCGACACGATAACCCCTCACCCACCGTGGCAATCATAATAATAATAATAATAATAATAATAATAATAACAGTAATCATAAAGCCGGCTCCTAAAGTATCACAAAGGCCACCTCCTTCACAATCTTCATCAAAATTATAAATACGCACACTACACAAGACATCACAATAACGTAGGTAATTATTCAAATTCTAATCACGCCCAGGTACACGGGGCTGATGAACACTAAATTGAAGATGAAGCCCCTAAATGAAACAACAACCAATTAATAAAGAGAGGTTAAATTGCAAAATTCTCTAGCGACATGAGATCTAATGTGCTCGCCCATTTATCCTCTGCCAGTAGCAGTTTCCAAGATCGGGCCGAGGGCGGATGGACTAGAGTCTTATCACCACTTGTTACTCTCCCCCTCAAACAAGTGAACTCTGAATGAGCGACCTACAGTTCCCAGAACTCGGTCGACCATTCTGTCCAGCTGATGATAAGGAAGCCGGCGACTTTGTGAAGTTGAAGTTCATGATGCACAGTGGCTCAGTCGACTACCCTTATGAAAGTGTCTGGTGTTATCTCTCCTCTTTATCCTTATCGTTTTCCAAGAGTCTCTTCATTCATTTCGTTAAGTACAGTGCACAATTATTATTATTATTATTATTATTATTATTAAGCCTCCGTGGCGTAGGCGGCAGCACGCCGGCCTCTCACCGCTGGGTCCGTGGTTCAAATCCCGGTCACTCCATGTGAGATCTGTGCTGGACAAAACGGAGGCAGACAGGTTTTTCTCCGGGTACTCTGGTCTTCCCTGTCACAACACTCTCTACTATCATTTCATTTCATTTCATCTGTCATTCATTCAATCATTGCCCCAGAGGAGTGCGTCAGGCCTCGGGTTGTATGAAACTGCGCCCAAGCTTCACTAATGACCCTGGTCATTAGCATAAACCTTTCAAAAGTGGCTTTGGAACTGCGCCCATTGAGAGCGGTCAGGTAGATTCCCTCCCTCCACCCCTCTACCGAATTATGTTGTGTCGAGTGGTGTGAATTTGAAGTGACTCATTTCATATAGGTTGTGTCTTGATTGCGAACAACTAAATATACCCTGTCCAGATTGCGGACAAGAGATTAGTGTTGGCCTGGGATACATAAAACAGGTACAGTTTTCAAAACAGACTAATATTTAACTTTTGTTCTAGCAATATTAGCATTAACTGGTACATTGGGATGTTTTCGACAACCTAACCATATTTTAAAAATAGTTTTGTTATTGCAAATATTTAATAATCTAGTTTGAGGTAATCTTACCATTTAGAAGATTATTATATTTTTTATTGTATAACAAAACTAGAGGGGTAGTTATTTATGGTGGATTAGAGAGAGTTGTATTATTATTTGTGTAGCCTCCGTGGCTTAGGCAGCAGCGCGCCGGCCTATCACCGCTGGGTTCCATGCTTCAAAACCTTGTCACTCCATGTGAGATTTGTGCTGGGCAAAGCGGAGGCGGGACAGGTTTTTCTCCGGGTACTCCGGTTTTCCCTGTCATCTTTCATTCCAGCAACACTCTCCAATATCATTTCATTTCATCTGTCATTCATTAATCATTGTCCCAGAGGAGTGCGACAGGCTTCGGATGCCGGCACAATGCCTATCCTCGCCGCTAGATGGGGGCTTTATTCATTCCAACCCTGACCCGGTCCAATAACTGGAAAAAGGCTGTGGATTTTCATTATTATCATTATTATTATTATTATCATCATTCGCCTCTGTGGTGTAGTGGTTAGTGTGATTAGCTGCCACACCCGGAGGCCCGTAGTACAGCTGCTTATCGGGACGGGGGCTACCTCATATTCTCAGCAGTGCAGAAGCTAGTGGTGGGAGACAGTCCGTCACTTCCCCTTAAACCGACCTTGGGCTAACAGCCGACTTGACTTTGGGCGCAGTTCAATCGGCCTAATTAAAAGGATCTGGATATACCACTGATTATGGGCGCAGTTCCATATCTCCCCAGGCCTCGGCAGCCGGCACAGTTCATATCCTCGCCGCTAGATGGGGGCTTCATTCATTCCATTCCTGACCCGTTCGGAGACTGGAAGCAGGCTGTGGATTTTCATTATTATTATTATTAGGGGATTAGGACAACTTGATCATCAACACTGTACACTTGTGTGTGCTAACTTGATATGATAACCTGTGTTCCTATGGTAGCCTAGTTGCACTTAGAATGGCTAATGCCAGCACCGGGATTCGAACCTTTGATCACCGGACTTCCAACTTCCCATTAGAGGTCTTGCAGTTGTGATGGACAAACCCGCGGCTTAGTCGAGCGCGTTAAATCTCGCCCCACGACAGGAGTTTCTTCAGCAAGTCCAAAGACCAGAGTTTTGAATTCCAGCGCTGAGAGCGACAGGTTATCAGACAAATTAATTGCACCCTCAATGACACTGTGCTGATGACCAAGATGTAATACGTAACACGTACAGCTACGGTGCGGGAATAACATAGTATAGCAAAAGCAAGGAAGCTTGTAGTTTAACGTGACTGTCAATCTCTAGATCATGAGCCACGGGACCTCCTTTTTACGTGGAATCCGAACCATAGGACATGGCATTTCACTTCGAAAATCTCACATGCATTGACCGAGAATCTAACCCGATCCGCCTTGGTGAGAGGCATACAGCTTGACCGCTGAGCCACCACGCCCCCCTTAGTACAACAGTCGAAGACCCTAAAGAATCAACAACAACAACAACAAACTGTTCCAGCAATCATTCGGGCGACTTCGTGGTCATGTAGCTCCGTGTGCTTGGGTGTGTGTAGAAGTTGTCTGATAACCTGTGTCACTGAGATGTCTGTACTAGTGTGTGATTTGTAATTGAGGTAGGGAGTGGCCGTGGCCTTACGGTAGGTACCATCACGGCATTTTCCCGGAGTAGAAGTGGGAAACCACGGAAAACTACTTCCAGTTAAGGTACCTCTAGCTTATGTTTGAGATCCTGAATCTATCCACCTCTCACTTTCCATACAGCAAGGATGGTCTAATTAATGAGTGATGTAAGGAGAGTTTTGTCGCTACACAACTTCTTTCTTGCAGAATACTATAGATAATAATAGTGCAACCACCAGAGGGTGAGATCGTGTGTAATGGTGCTGCGGCTTATATCCACCTATACTGAAGACCTACGTTTCTTTTGTGGCTTCCAGTGAATATGTGTGGCTTTGTTTTGGGTGCTGAGTTTGTGGTAGTGTTGTCCAGAGAATCTACTCTCTTTTGATAGTGTTTTAAGACCGAACAACACCTCTTTGCTCTTCGTTTGACGCCTCCATGTCACTGTTTGCAATACGACTGGCAGCGTTGGACGATTGATGGATGCTGCTGCTCGCTTTGTATCGTCACGTGACGTGCACGCGTGCCCTCTAGCGACGGGCTGTGACCTTCCACGCTCTAGTCGGAACCACAACTCGTTACACATGCCACGATTAGCCGATGTCGTCACCGGTTTGCGCATTCCAGCTTCCGGCTCGTTACTTTTTGAACGCACCTTATAATCAACTCAAAGAAGGTCAAGATAAAATGGCTAGAAAAAACTAAAGCAGACCCCAATAAATAAATATCTCAAACATCATAGAAAACCGTGGAGCTTTTAGGACAAAAGTAGCAAACAATAATTTAGGGACAAACCCATAAAGAAACTGGTAGGAAGTGGTCGACTAAACGCAAGATGCAACACAGTGCATTCATGACAATATTTTGGGAAGATAAGAAGGCAAAAACGATCAGACCAACTAACAAGTTCAAACGCGCCCTTTTAATGGGCATAACGACGAAAGAAGAACACCACGTTTGGTGCTTTTCAGTCGGTCAACACGAATGTACCTAAAAGGAGCTGGGTTATGCCCTAATCCTGAAATAAATTACATGATGTTAATAAATACACTAGGATGACCAATTTCGATCGTCAAGCGATCATCATCAGCTCTTTTTAGGTACATTCGTGTTGACCGACTGAAAAGCACCAAACTTTTGTTTACTTAGGCTACACTGAAAAATGGCTTCAAACCGCACAATGAAAGAAGAACAATAATAATAACAATAATAATAATGATAGCCGACTGGGATGGCTACGCGCGTTAATATGTCAGCCTATGTGAACCCTATCATTTAAATGTCTTGTCTATAGCATAAGTTGCATTAAATTGATAATTGGATAGAAAAATATTGAGCGTTCCATATTACACACCTATAAAGTTCGAGGCAGTTAAACCGTGGGCAGAGTATTTGAATAATTGACTGAATGGCGATACGTTATAGGCCTAACGAATTGTTTCAAACAGAACATCTGCCGCAATCTGGAGTCAAGAAAGTTCTTTATTTTTTTGACGTGTAACATCTTTCCGCTCGGTTGCTGGATAGTTTTGTGGGAGTGATTTTGAAAATTGGGGACGGAAGTGAATCGGGTGGAAGTGGATCGGACGGAAGTGAAGACGCACTGCCAGAAAAATGGGACGGAAGTGAATCGGGTGGAAGTGGATCGAACGGAAGTGGATCGGACGGAAGTGAAGACGGACTGCCAGCTGGATGTACAATTGAAAATGTGTGTATTGGAAACAAGGCAGTGTGTGCTCTGTAGCGTGAGAATGTTATGGCAATACAGTAGGCAGTGCATTTAGCAGGCACTGGTTTGACGAGCACAGTGGCAAATGTTTCACCGACTTTCATTTGTCATTGAGCAGTTTCTGAAGCTTCACGTTCAAGGTTGAATATCACATGGGGTAGGACAAAGACGACACATGACATTTAAGTAAGCGGCATTATTGTCAAGCTGTGGGTGAGTAGTCTAATATTAAATGCATAACAAAATGTTGTTATATGAGAGGAATAAAAGCTGTATTTTCATCATATGTGAGACTAGGTCATTTCATGATTGTAGGAAGCCATGTTTTGATTGTTTACGACGAATTGTATGAGAGTCTTGAGAATAATGAATGTTATAGTTACTGAGGAATGTGCACACAGTATTTGAGAGTACTGTCGACGTTGTGTGTCACTTTGTTACTATGAATTATTAATGTAAAGGAAGGAAGGAAGCTTGTATTTTTGCGAGTCCGTTAATCTCACGATCATGATCCACGGTACCTCCCTTTAACGTGGAATGCGAACCACAGGACATGGCATTTCAATTCGATAATCTCACATGTATTGACCGGGAATCAAACCCGGTCTACCTTGGTGAGAGACTAACAGCTTGACCGCTGCGCCACAAATGTGACAGTAGCATATCTCCAATTCACCGGCCGCGGTGGCCGAGAGCGCTAAGGCGCTACCTCGTGCCTCGCTGACATCGGGAGAGCGTGGGTTGGATTCCCACCTCGGCCGTCCTGAAAATGGTTTTCGTGGTTTCCCATTTTCATCACCAGGCAAGTGCTGGGACGGTTCCTTGCAATAGGTCCACGGCCGATTTCCTTCCAATATCTCTTCCCTGACCCGTCCTGAAAAGAAAAGTGCATGGCCATTGGCTGCATTAATAAAATTATTATGTCTCCAATTCAATCTATACATTCATTATAGTACCAGTATGAAAATGGAGTGTACATTAACATTTTAAGAATGTCCAAGCCCTGTAGTATACGAGTAGGATAACATGTCAGATGTTACACATCATATGCGACTACTGCAAGGTTCGTATCTTTTTTATATGTTTTCTTCTTATTTTTATGTGGAAGTGTAGCTGTGAAACATTGGCACAAAGTACAGGATGTGTCGTGATAATTGCGACAATTGTTTCCGTTTGCGCACGCACCCCCGCACACCGCTGTTTTACACTGCCGTCCTTCTCTTTTATTTTCCTCACACACAAACGCTTGCCCTCGCAATAATGGAGCACTTATTTTTCATGGCTGCAACGACTCCGGATGTCGTGCTGCAACGAACGAGAACCGGATAGCCTCATGGGTGTATAAAATATGTTATTTTGATCCTTCACTAGCTCCAAAGCAAGTAACCAGCAACTGAAGTTAAAATTACAATGAATTAAGCTATTGGGACACTTTGGTCATGAGGCCAGGTTTTGTATTTCTCTAATAAAAGTCACATAGAAAATAACATCTTAAAAGGCGCACGGACAGCAGGTATTTCTTCGACTCGATTTAGGCTACTCAAATCGCTATTGATCGGCTTCCTTTGGTCATAAATAAGTGTTTTTCTACAGAAACCTTTCTCGAGAAATCCTTTCCAGACTGGTGAAAACCGCACCTAAATACATCCAGTGGTTCTCGAGATTACCCGTTACATACGAGAATCGGGGACTTCGTTTTATACTAAGTAGAGATAATTCTTTTAGGTTTAATGATTTTAAATGATTATGTCGACTTCACTGGGGTCTGGCGTTACGTTACGGTGACGGGACGAAATGTACCGAGAATGCACTGAGGTGTGTGACGTCATAGTACTGCTAGAACTTCTTCCTTTCCCCGCGCATTCTGGTGAGCGTGACGTCATCCAGCCAGCTACCTCCTTTGACCTTGGTTTGCACTTTCTTTTTTCTTCTTTTTTATTTATTTATTAGCCTACTTTCGATTTTTGCAAAAAATGAAAGTAGACTTATGAGATCAACACAGGGCGAAAAAAGTGTGTCTGTCTGTGTGTGTGTATGTGTGTGTGTGAGTCTGTGTGTGTGTGTGTGTATGTGTGTGTGTGAGTCTCTGTGTGTGTCTGTGTGTGTGTCTGTGTGTGTGTGAGTGTGTGTACTCTGAATGTCTGTCCCCCCCCCCCCCTATCAATTCGAACACGGTGAATGCGAATTGAACGAAATTTGGTACAAAGGTAGCACTAGCAAAGGACACCTCAGTGTCATGTTTTATATCGCCGCCATCTTGACGGAAACGTAATGGCGGCCACACAAATGTTCAAAGCTTAATTCGAATTATGACTAACCTAATCATCCGATCTCTACCAAATTGTGCAACAACATATCTTTATGGGGGGAGCATCCTTTGACCAAACTAATAGGTCATCAGCGTAATAGTTTGCGGATGGCGGCCATCTTTGTGTGAAAATCGATTCCCCCTATTAATTCGAACACGGTGCAGCCGAATGGAACGAAATTTGGTACAGAGGTAGTACTAACAAAAGACACCTCAGTGTCATGCCTTATATCGCCGCCATCTTGCCCGAAACGTAATGGCGGCCACACAAATGTTCAAAGCTTAAATCAAATTACGATTAACCTAATCATCCGATCTCTACCAAATTTTGCAACAACATACCCTTATAGAGGAAGCATCCTTTGACCAAATGAATAGGTCATTAGCCTAATAGTTTGCGGATGGTGGCCATCTTTGTGTGAAAATCAATTCCCCCTATTAATTCAAACACGGTGAAACCGAATGGAACGAAATTTGGTACAGAGGTAGCACTAGCAAAGGGCATCTCAGTGTCATGTTTTATATCGCCGCCATCTTGACAGAAACGTAATGGCGGCCACACAAATGTTCAAAGCTTAAGTTAAATTACGACTAACATAACCACCCTATCTCTACCAAACTATGCAACAACATACCTTTATGGAGGGAGCATCCTTTGACCAATCTAATAGGTTATTAGCCTAATAGTTTGCGGATGGCGGCCATCTTTATGTCAAAATTGATTCCCCCTATTAATTCGAACACGGTGGAACCGAATGGAACGAAATTTGGTACAGAGGTAGCACTAGCAAAGCGCACCTCAGTGTCATGTTTTATATCGCCGCCATCTTGACTGAAACGTAATGGCGGCCACACGAATGTTCAAAGCTTAAATCAAATTACGATTAACCTAATCATCCGATCTCTACCAAATTTTGCAACTACATACCTTTATGGGGGGAGCATCCTTTGACCTAACTAATAGGTCATCAGCGTAATAGTTTGCGGATGGCGGCCATCTTAGTGCGAAAATCGATTCCCCTATTAATTCAAACACGGTGAAACCGAATGGAACGAAATTTGGTACAGAGGTAGCACTAGGAAAGGGCACCTCAGTGTCATGTTTTATATCGCCGCCATCTTGACGGAAACGTAATGGCGGCCACACAAATGTTCAAAGCTTAAATCAAATTACGACTAACCTAATCATCCGATCTCTACCAAATTTTGCAACAACATACCCTTATAGAGGAAACATCCTTTGACCACATGAATAGGTCATTAGCCTCATGGTTTGCGGATGGCGGCCATCTTTGTGTGAAAATCAATTCCCCCTATTAATTCAAACACGGTGAAACCGAATGGAACGAAATTTGGTACAGAGGTAGCACTAGCATAGGGCATCTCAGGGTCATGTTTTATATCGCCGCCATATTGACAGAAACGTAATGGCGGCCACACAAATGTTCAAAGCTTAAGTTAAATTACGACTAACATAACCATCCAATCTCTACCAAACTTTGCAACAACATACCTTTGTAGAGGGAGCATCCTTTGACCAATCTAATAGGTTATTAGCCTAATAGTTTGCGGATGGCGGCCATCTTTATGTCAAAATTGATTCCCCCTATTAATTCGAACACGGTGGAACCGAATGGAACGAAATTTGGTACAGAGGTAGCACTAGCAAAGGGCACCTCACTGTCATGTTTTATATCGCCGCCATCTTGACTGAAACGTAATGGCGGCCACACGAATGTTCAAAGCTTAAATCAAATTACGATTAACCTAATCATCCGATCTCTACCAAATTTTGCAACTACATATCGTTATGGAGGGAGCATCCTTTGACCAATCTAATAGGTCATTCGCCTAATAATTTGCGGATGGCGGCCATCTTTATGTCAAAATTGATTCCCCCTATCAATTCGAACACGGTGGAACCGAATGGAACGAAATTTGGTACAGAGGTAGCACTAGCAAAGGGCACCTCAGTGTCATGTTTTATATCGCCGCCATCTTGACTGAAACGTAATGGCGGCCACACAAATGTTTAAAGCTTAAATCAAATTACGACTAACATAACCATCCGATCTCTACCAAACTTTTCAACAACATACCTTTATGGAAGGAGCATCCTTTGACCAATCTAATAGGTCATTAGCCTAATGGTTTGCGGATGGCGGCCATCTTTATGTCAAAATTGATTCCCCCTATTAATTCGAACACGGTGGAACCGAATGAACGAAATTTGGTACAGAGGTAGCACTAGCAAAGGGCACCTCTGTGTCATGTTTTATATCACCGCTATCTTGATGGAAACGTAATCGCGGCCATCCAAATGTTAAAAGCTAAAATGTAATTACGACCAACCTAATAATCTAGTCTCTACCAAATTTTGCAACACCATATCTTTATGTGGGAAACATATTCTGACCAAACTGCAAGAACATCAGCCCAATAGTTTGCAGATGGTGGCCAAGTATGTGTGCAAATCGATTCCCCCTATCAATTCAAACACGGTGAATCCGAATTCAACGAAATTTGGTACAGAGGTAGCACTAGCAAAGGGCACCTCATATTCATGTTTAATATCCCTATAGCACGTTGTATTTCAACAAGCTACTACAACCAACATTCAATCATACTCCTTGAAAAGGACAAAGAGTTATAACAATACCCATGCATTTAGGAGAAAGTAGGCTATATGTTCTTTACTGAACATCTTGTTTTTATTTTATTTTTTTGCCAACGGACTTTGAGTTCACGCAGCATCTGTAGCATTTGTATCATTTAAAATTATATTAAGTCTAGTCTTTCAGACTGACTATCAGTGCTTTTAATGTGGGACGCACCAAGAAGCGTTACTGATGAAGCAGACCTACGTTAACCTGCAAAGTGTTGTTTGAGTCTTCAGTCTTTTGACTGGTTAGATGCAGTTCTCCATGCCTCCTTGTCCTGAGCCCTGCAAAGTCACACAGAAAATAACATCTCTGTCAAATTGTAGAAATAACATAGAATAATAAACTGAACTAAAATATAGAAGTTTGCTTTTATTCCAGCGAAGTGGCAGGTACAGTAAAACCCGGGCTTCAACGGAATCGAACGGCACTGACATTGTTTTCCGTTTAAGATAGGTTTCCGGTTAACGGAGGTAGGTCTATGCTAAACTAATTAAATCATGGACATGCGCATAATGGTCACACTGAGAAAAAAATGAAATGGTGTACAAACCTTATTCATTGTTATATTTACACATTTCTGCTACGAATTAACACATGACTATATCACTGTTATCAAGCACAATTCTTGCTTTCGAAGCCATAATGACTACTACGTAAGGTGAGAGGTGCTTAGTTAAAAGCTGAATTCTAAGCTGTTGACAAGTGCCAAGCATGGATGGCTGGTAACTAAGGCAGCAGTAAGCCGAATAGACGATGACAGGTATAGCAAGATGGCACCGAGCGCATGGTGCAATATTGTGAATCCGGCTCTGTGATTGGTTACTGGTAGTTTGATGTTATACATGTATTTATACTGGCAGTAAATATTTTGTGTTTCTTGTAGTTGTAAAATGGGCTAATTTGGTTATTTAAAGCGTAAATTCTTAGTTTTAAGTACCGGTTTGGTGACCCATCATCCCAGGCAAGCCGGTAATACCTTTACTTCTCAGGCAGATAGGTCGCTTAGCCGTAATTTTGAAGTTATTGTGAAGTTAAGTATACATATGCGGTGGTGCTGAAGCAGACGTGATAGGGCTAGGCTATTGCGTGTTTAAATTTGATCCCATTTCAGGGTTTTTCGGTTCTGGGTGCGAATAGTTCGCTTAATAGTTGTAAAACGGTGGGTAGAGTATATTTTGAGTAGGTTTTTAGTTGTGTTAAGTTTTATGTGGAGCTGAGGAGTGAAATTGGTTTGGCTTCAAGTGCATTTTTGGCTTTGATCTACTTCCCGTTATTATTAAGTTTATTGTGCTGCTAGCGTGATTAAAAGCTGTAGTATTTGATGTAGAGTGCTGGGATTACTTGAAGGAAGTGTTGGTTATTTCATGGAAACAGGAATTCATTACCGATTACGATATGTCGAATCTAGGCCTGTATAGTGAGCTACGTTTAGGCCTATAGGTACATCATTTGAAGAATGCATAATTTTGTGGCATATATACATGTATACCGTATATACAATTTACAAGAATGTTTCCAGAAATTGTTTTTCACTCGTTACTCTGTTACTGATCGCTAATTGCGTGTACTCAGCACCTAAGTTGATATTTGTCAGCCGTTATTATACATTCATTTTTATTGATATTTCGGAGATTAACTTACCTCGGAATGACGTGTCAGTGATCCCAATGCTCTTATGCTATGAGTGAACATATCTCTATATCTTTATGTGCTCCAAAGCACCATTAATTACGATTTAAAATTGACTAGATTGTCATTGCTTGCCCATAAGGAGGGCTCGAGAATGGGTAGACCAACATGGTGGACCGCGCGCTCAACCTGGCGTACTTTCTCGTGCAGCGGAGAGCTGCCATCAGTGGTGCCAAGACAAAGCAGGCATTTGTTGATTGGCAGCTCATTGCGAAAGACTTGGGGAACAGGAAACAGTCGTACACTTAGACCTGTAAGTTGGAGAACAAAAGAGGGAAGACCCATATGCACATTCCTTGTTAGCTAAAAAATCAACTGTTATAGCAAGCAAGGTAGACTTTCTCAGGATGCCCGAAAATTTTATAAACACTGCATTTCGGAACTTGGAAATTTTCCGTTAAAATGCGTAGGCTACTTTGATTTCCGTTCTCCGCGTAACACAGTTTCCGTTTAATGAAGGGAATTCAACACGCTTTTCACTCCTAATTTCACGAGACCGTCAAATATTTCCGTTTAAGACAAGTTTCTGTTCAATAAACGGTCCATTGAAGGCAGGTTTTATCATTTTAAATGATTATTTCGACTTCGCTGGGGTCTAGCGTTACGTTACGGTGACGGGACGAAATGTACCGAGAATGCACTGAGGTGTGTGACGTCATAGTACTGCTTGAGCTTCCTCCTTTCCCCGCGCGCTCCGGTGAGCGTGACGCCATCCAGCCAGCTACCTCCTTTGACCTTGTTTTTCACTTTTTTAATTTCTTATTTTTATTGCTAACGGACTTTGAGTTCACGCAGCATTTGTAGCATTTAAAATGATATAAAGTCTAGTTTTTCAGACAGACTGTCAGTGTTAGGTAGATTTCATTAGAAATCTAACTATTGCAATGGGTACCATATTTCGACTTCCGGAAAATTTCGACATATCTTCGGGTTTCACATCCCCCAGACCCCAAAACCACCGTCAGTTCAAAAGTTTATATATAATTTATTTATGTATATATATGTGTATATCAGCTTCTTGTGGACACGATAACTGCCGTAATTTTGCACCAATCACTTTGAATTTTTTACCAAATATGTATACCTATAAAATCTCGGTCGAGTTCGTTACTGGGCTAAATCGGTCGAAGGGGGTGAAAGGGGGCTATTTTCGAAAAAGTGAAATATTACTATAACTCTCTTAATATGTGAAATATCGTATCCGTTCAAAGTTCATACTATGTGTCGGATAAAGCCCAAACATTTATGTTTGAAGAGTTTTTTTATAGCACCAACCATTGACCAAAGGGGTGGGAAAAAGTGTTTTTTTCGGGAAACATTAATCATATCTCTCTTAATAGGCACAATATCAAAACCGTACAAAATGGAAAATATTCCCCTAATGTATGTCTACCCCTTATTATTCCCGTTTTTCCAACGGGGTCGGGGATGAGATGCGATGGAAGTCATTGTGGCGATGATTTTTACGGCCGGATGCCCTTCCTGACGCCAACCTCATGAGAGGAGTTAATGAGAGATGAAATGAATGATGGTGAATGAAACTGGGCAAGGATGTGGAAGGAAGCGGCCGTGGCCTGTCAGAAGGTACCGTCCCAGCATTTGCCTGGTGTTGAAAATGGGAAACCACGGAAAACCATTTCGAGGACGGCCGACTGTGGGGCTCGAACCCACGCGTCTACCGAGTCAGCAGAGAGCTTGGCCCCATGACCTAATGCTGAGCTTTAGCCAGCGTAGCCACTACTGTCGGTGGAAAATATTCCCCTAATAATTACCTAAAACTTTTGTCTGAAAGAATTTTTTATATGACCCACCAATACGCCAAGGGATGAGAAAAATGATTTCGGAATTATAAGAAAATGCCAAGAGCTATCAGAGGTTGCCATGGCAACACTACTAAATTGATGAGGGATGAGCCATTAGACGTTGCCATGACAACGCACTTGCACGAGATGAGATTCAGATTTCCATCTGACTAAGTGTGAAGCGGCTTCTGTGACGTAACTGGTAGCATGCTGAACTTCTATGCCCAAGGTCGCGGGTTCAAAGCCGGCCGAAGTCGTCGGATTTTCTAAGAGCGCTAAAAATCCCTCAGTATACTTTCCTTTGGAGGGGAAGTTCCAACGTTCATTGTGATTTGCTGGTTGAGGTGGCATCTAGTAGCCAAGTTCACAGCTAGGTGTCGTCGACGGTAGTATCTGGTAGCAACATTAGGAACTACTGCTTGAAATTGACCGTCTGCAGTCCTTACCTGAATTACAGACTAATACAGTCATCACAATTCACACCGTTTATCAGACAGTTTCTACACTCACCCAAAGTACACGGGGTTACATGATCGCGTTGTCGCAGCCCCTAAGCTGAGGAACCAACCAAAATCTCTTCGGGAGATATAATTTTGCGTCAAGAAGTAACAGACCGTTACACATCAGTGTCGAAACCTTGCATAAGGACAGTGCGTCCACAAGTATAAAAATGGACCCCAAATGACAAGAAGGTTACCGTCCCCATAAGACAATAAAATGTTTAAAATATGCATAAAATGACGAAAAACAAAGTTAATTAAGCTCCAATTATAAAATACTTTCTCGCAATAAGTGATGTCTGATCCTTCTACGAAAACCTGCATATTCTGCCTATTTTCGCCTATCCCCAAGTTTGTCCGGTGAAATCTACCTCCGCCTTCCGGCGTGCCGAGAGGACTTTTTTTTATTGTACTGGGTCATTATCTTTGTGCGTCCCGGTAATCGTCGCAAACTATGGCGTCATTTGGCTGGCCAGGTGCGGAGCAAGTGGAGCTCGCAATACCCCGCTCCGCTGACTCATATCGTTAGTTCACACGTGTTTTGTCATTCATATGGACGTGTATCTGCAAAGCTTAGACGTTAGTGTTGCACGGTTAGTGAGTATTGTGATTACAGTGATTGTTGGTCATTCCTAGACACCATTTCACGTTGCGCGAACGTGTGTATCATCTCATCATCATATATAGTATTTCAGTAGTATAGATCCCTCCTGCGGCGCTCAAAAGCGACCGATCGTGACAAATGAGCATTCAAATGAAACAGAATAGACATTAGCAGTGACGAATTGCACTCTAATTCCATAAATATCAATAATTTGTTTAAAAAATTACTTTTAAAAAATGTACGAAGTGTGCGATTTGCAGATACTGTTGAAGTATGAAAATATGCTCCATAATTGCTGTCCACTTCACATTTTGGTCGCTGTGACGCCCGTTTCATGTCATTTTAACATTATGAGGCCTTTCCTTTGTCATTTTGCATGGATTTCAGAAACAGTAAATCAAAGGAATGAGTACTCAAATCGTATTATTTCTTAAATATCGAATAACCGGTGAGTGTTACAGCACACAAATGACATTATCAGTGACAAATTGCAATCTAATTTCTTAAATATCAATTTTTGTAAGAAGTGTTCGATTTGCAAAACCTATTGGGGAATGTGTGGTTTATGAACATGCGAGATTTCTCGCTCGGGTCTGCTAGTATCATTAATTCGTGTATGAAAAGCAGAAAGTCTTTTTCTGAAACAAGACGAAAATGTCAAAACAAGTTTCCAGGGAGACCTGTGAATAATGCCAGTATAACTAGGGGGCTCACTAAACGATTCAAGAAAACAGGCTCCGTAAATAATGAAAAAAGTTAACAGACAACGTTGTGTTCTTAGAGAACAAAAATTAGATGAGATTGTTGTCCATTCTTTCATCAGAAGATGTCAGGTGGGTGTTACAAGAGAAGGAGGACTTTTTCAGCATCGACTATGAGCACTGAATGTACACATTAATGAACATGTTTGGTAGAAGTGTAAAAGGGCACGCCTATCACCGACTGAACTGTGTACGCGCGCCCGCGATCAGCGCCAGTCAATGCCAGCTTAGCTTGCCGTGTTTACCGAGGCGCACAAAGATAATGACCCTGTAGTAAGGTTCCTCTTCTAATGGCCAGTGACACGTGTTTGAGAAACTCTTCATTACGGCTTGTGAATGAACAGGGTGTATTTATTTATAAAACAGACAGCGTTGTTCGGTTAACGCCTTGGGGGTATATAAATACCTTTGACAACAAAACACTTGTGTTACTTGGATAATAATTCATTGGACTGTTGAGCTGGAACCCCAAACAAACTCTCGAATTGTTTAGTTGACTGTCTCTGTTACGGGGCTGTGGCTGTATAGTCCACGGCACAAGGTAGGCCTATCTCTTAAGTAGTTCAAGTTTCGAGATCCAGGAAGAGCTTGAACTTTGCTACTGGAGTTGAGCTTATTCTGATTCAGATTCCATTCCTCCGAAGTTAAATTACTATTTAAACTCCATTGAAGAGGTTATTCAATTGCCTTTTCAGAAAGTTTCCCGCACTTTGATTCCAGGCGACTGCATACGAGATTCACCATAGATAAAATTCAAACACATAGCCAGGGGCGGTACAAAGGGCTGCTCGCGAACAAATTTATCTGCTTCGCTTAGTGCGCCATCGTAAAGGGTGATACCGAGCTGCGCTAATGGGTTCACTCCACGGATTGTTGGTTGGTTCTTTAGTTTAGGGGCTGCGACAAGGCGGTCATGTAGCCCCGTGTACTTTGGGTGTGTGTAGAATTTGTCTGATAACCGGTGTTAATTGTGATGGCTCAGGAAAGGACTGCAGACGATTAATTTTCAAGTAGGCCTAGTTCCTACTCGCTACCAAATGCTACCGTCCCACGACACCTAGCTGCGGACTTGCCTACTGGATGCCATCGCAGCCAGCACAAGTGTATTTAGTAGAAGGTTCTTTTTAATGCCATAAATCTATGAGATAGGACCGCCAGCTTTACTTCCCCTCCGAAGGAAGGCATACTGAGGGATTTTTCCTCCTGATGAGAACCGCATTGATACGCTGCTTTCTCCACTTGCGTGGCAATCTTTGAGAGTTTACACTCTTGTCCGATGTCACTGTAAGCGACAGTTTTGTAACTGAGGGACATTTAACGAGCTTAAGAAATCCGACTACTTCGGCCGGGTTTGACCCCACAACCTTGGGCATAGAAGCTCAGCATGCTACCTACTACGCCACCGAAGCCGGAGATCAATGAGGGAAAGCCTAACAGGGGAAGTGCCTGATGCCTTTTTATTTTGTTGGTCCCCCAATCCAAACTGGACGTTAGGGTAAATATTATCGAAATTTGTCAACCAGCGCTGATCTTCACGGTATTATTCACCATATAGGCCTACTCTTGTTATCTCAAAGACTTATCCGATACAATTCATTAGCAAGTTTGGGATTATTCCAGATTCCTGGATTTCTTAAGCCTTGCATTTCTCAACTTCGGTCATTTTCTTTGCGTTTCACAGTTACAATTCATATCTGTAAAATTTAATTTTTATGTTGTAGCTTCGTAAATATGTATTCGTGTGCAAATTATAGCCTGCACTATGAGCTTTGAAACGATATCGTGGGAACCAAAATGTTTATATTTATTCTGCTACAAAACAATGTACATTCGTAAATAAATGGGCAATACATTCCTTGTTCGAACACCTTGGCCCCGTTGTGACAATTCGTACTAAGAAAATGAAAGCCTTTGTTTGGAGCGTGGCAATCTATCAAAAAGCAACTTGGATTGTTGGCGCAGCTGAAAATAGGTGAATAGAAGCATTTGAAATGAGGTGTTACAGGAGAATGATGCAGATCCGAGAGGTAGATAGAGTATTATTAATATTATTTATTTATTTATTTATTTATTTATTTATTTATTTATTTATTTATTTAGCGTAGCGTATGGCTTTTAGTGCCGGGAGTGTCCGAGGACATGTTCGTCTCGCCAGAGGCTGTAGCGGTTTCAAGTGGACACCCATGGGGTGAGTTACAAGTTCTGTTCAATTTCAAGTAGTTCCAACTTTCACTACCAGATGTCACTGACATCTAGTGGTGAACGTTGGAACTTTGACAGAGCGTTTCAACGAAATCTAACCTAGAAATTTAGCTTTACACAAGTTTAGTTAGTGGAAGGATCTCTTACATGCCATAAATCTATGACATGGGACCGCCGGCTTTAAAAATGAAGATGTATTAAGGGGTAGCTGGGGGAGAGGAGAGAAGGACGGGTCAAGGACAAGCACTGTAGGGGTAGAGCATGGTTATAATATGTTAAACAGATTGCCTCGGATGTAAGTTGTGGTGGCTATGTAGAGATGAAACGATTAGCTCAGGACAAGGAGGCATGGAGATCTGCAGAAAACCAGTCAGAAGACTTAAGACTCAAACAACCAACGTCCGCTCCCTAGTGATCACAATAGGACTACCGGCAACAGTGGCTACGCTGGCTAAAGCGCAGCGTTAGGTCATGGTTGATGACGATGATGATAATTGCCGTTTCAAGGGGCCTAACATCTGGTTTAACGGCCCCTAAGTTAGGTCATGGGGCCAAGCTCTCTGCTGACGTGGTAGACGCGTAAGTTCGATCCCCACCGTCGGCCGTCCTTGAAATAGTTTTCCGTGGTTTCCCCATTTTCAACACCAGGCAAATGCTGGGACGGTACCTTCTGACAGGCCACGGACGCTTCCTTCCACATCCTTGCCCGGTTTGATTCATCTTCATCCATTCCATCTCTCATCCCGACACGCAGGTCGCCCACGGGCATCGACTAGAAAGACCTGCACTTGGCCTCTCAGGAGGCCACACGACACAAACAAACAAGAGGACTGGTTACCAGACAAATTCTACAATCACCAGGGTAAGTACATGGGGTGGAGGGTCACAAAATATCCATTTCGAGTCCAAACCAAGCACCACAAGTTGTGGAGTGTGTCAGAAGGCCTCCACAGCCTTCATTATCTGACAGAAGACTCCGTAGCCTGCAGGGAATTTAGAGCGAGGAAAGTAGTCTTCTGCTTGACGTGTTCCAGCGCATCACACGGGCCGATAATCCACCTTGGGCACCACGTGTAAGAAAGTCCTGTGCGAATATTTCTGATCAAGCAAGCGACATGATTAAACAAATAAAGTTATCTACTTGCTGTTTCATTTAGTGCGGAGATGACTTCAATGTTCCACCACATAAAACAAGAGTCCCCCACCACCACACTCATCACCTCATTTGAGGTTCCAAAGATATTCTATTGTGATATCTTACAAACTAGTCATTGATCTTCACATGCAAGCGCGTCCATTCTCGAGCATGACGGAATAAGAACGGTAAGGCAGAGAGGATCGACCACATACCTAACTCTTGAGTCCATCGCTTCTTTCGATGTCATAACTTGTGGCCGGACCTTTATGCACTACAAAGAGAAACGATTAAAATATACATGCAATTATGTACCAAAAATACAGAAAATGTGCATTAAAAATTGAAAAATATGCACTTGACAATTAGCCAAATCATATTCACTCCTCTTTCCCTCCTTTGCCGTAAGTTAATAATAATAATGATAATAATAATAATAATAATAATTATTATTATTATACTATCGTATGGCGTCGGGTGCCGGGTGCAAGCTTTGTTTTTTGACACCCAGAGGGCATCTTGCATGTCGAATTTTGTTGTTCCTTGAAGCACTATGAAAGTCAAGGAGGTTAGATATCTAAGCTCCTTGAAACTGTAGCGCTTTCTAGTTGAGGCATAAGGAACTTTGTGTTGGCGGAAAATCCCGAGATTAATTTTGCCATTATGAACACGGCCTACTGAATTCAAATGGGTTCTTTGACATGCCAACATCGTATGACATGCGTACCGCCTTTTAAAAAAAATCACTCACCACGGCCAGGAGCGAACCTGCAAGCTTGGGGGGTTAGCAATCCGACACGATAACCACTCAACCACCGTGGCAGGATTTGCCTTAATAAGTGCAGTCGGGTTAGCATGTTGTTCAAGTTGAAATTTCTTCTCACATTTCACTTCCTTGGAGCAGACTTGACAATAGACGACAACGCCATCAGTTGAATAATCACTATTACCCGACACCCACTGATTTAATAAATACTTTCTGCTGCCATTCCCTTTAGGCATTTTTTTTTTTGGCAGCATCCTTGCGTAAAATGCTTTTATCTCGTTATCTGTTTCTCAAAATGTTGCTTACAAGGGATACTGCCCAAGGTCAAAGGAATGTCCCACCCCATCTATTTCTTGAAATGCCAGGCGTAAAATACTGTTATCTCGTTATCTGTTGCTCAGAAAGTTGTTTACAAGGGATGTCCAACACGCAGGCGAAACCTATTTTGTTCCAGATGTTAAAAATTATACTTAATTTCAACTGTTTATGCTAAAATATGCTGTTATGTTCAGAATATGCAATAAATCCTATAAAGCCACAAAATATACATTTGCATATACGCATTTGCATTTAAAAACAAGTAGTTCCGTGAAGAACTATACAGCCTATTTTAATATACCCTGCTAATGTTAATTGCCGCTACCAACATACAAAATTTCAGTTTAATTGCTGTAACAGATTCGTAGATATTGAGAACCGTCTAAATATTTCAGATGGTCGCCAGGTTGGATTTTTATTTATGTACTATTACATTAACATTATTGTGTACGTGTGGTATTCACACTTCAATCGCATGATTAGAACACAAGAAGTAAAAACGAGATTTTAAAATTACGCACAGCAGCCATCTTGTGATTATGCAAACAATTTAAATAAATTAGATGCCAGTGGATCAACATTTGTATAAGCATTTAACGTGCAACGTTTCACGGCACTTGGATAGTTAATTCGCGAGAAACGTCCATTTAAATATTTATACTTCGCGTCGCCGCCATGTTGGATTTGTGCTCACCAGGTTACTGAAAGTCCTTTAGGTGAACATATGTTCATAGTCTCTATGAACATAAAAATTTCAGTTTGGTTGCTGTAAAAGATTCATAGATATTGAGAACTGTCTAAATATTTCGGAAGCTCGCCATTTAGGATTGTTATATGTATAGGCCATAGAGTTATGTACCATTCAAGGACAATTATTGCCTAGGTTCATTATCTAAACTTTCACCTCGATCGCATGATTACGACACAAGAAATAAAAACTTAATTTTAAAATTTCGCACAGCCGCCATCTTGAGGTTATGTAAACAATTGAATTAAATTAGATGGCAGTGCATTACAATCTGCAAAATCATTTACTGTACCTCATTTCACTGCGCTCAGAGAGTTAAATCACGAGAAAAGTCTATTAAAATATTTCAAATCTGCTTGTTCGCCATGTTCGTTTTGTACTTTACAGGTTTATGAAATATACATAGGTAAACTTGTATCAGTACCCTTTATCACCGTACAAAATTTCAGGGTGATATCTGTAATAGTTTCGGAGATATAGAATGTTAGTGAAATATTTCGCACACCCGCCATTTTGAGGTTATGTAAACAATTGAACTAAATTAGACTCCACTGCATTACAATGTGTATAAACATTTGCTGTACCAAGTTTCATTACGTTTGGATAGTTAAATCGCGAGAAAAGTCTATTTAAAAGTCTCAACTTCGCTTGACAACCATGTTGGTTTTGTAGTCACCAGGTTTTTGAAAGTCTCATAGGTGAACTTCTAGTAGTACCCTTTATTACCGTACACAATTTCAGGGCGATATCGGTAATAGCTTCGGAGATATTGAATGCTAGTGAAATATTTCGCACAGCTGCCATGCTGGATTGGTGAGACGTAACAAAATTTGAAGGGCACGGTCGAGGTCGCCGGGAATAGTGCTATGAACTTACCGAGTTTCATTGAAATCGCTCCAGCCGTTTAGATTTTATTAGGGACACACACACACACCTCACACACACACACACACACGCACACACGCACACACACACCGACAAAAGGTGATCTCATAAGCCTTTTTTTTTTTTTCAAAATTGAAAATAGGCTAAAAATCCGGTTCCTAGTCATAACACTGGGTAGCAGTTACAAAACATCTTTATTTTCGTTTTGAAATAAAGCAGCGGTGTCAGCTGAGGGTGACTTCCCTGTGGACCGCTTCGATCCGGTCGGTAAACTTACATCTCTCAACCATGTCGAAGACAACTACTCTCACCAGGACACGCAAGACTAATTTAGATAAGTAACCTGTCAATACAACCTGAATTGACCATTTAACTATAAGGTGCGTTCAAAAAGTAACGAGCCGGAGGATGGAATGCGCAAACGGTGACATCATCGGCTAATCGTGGCGTGTGTAACGAGGTGTGGTTCCGACCAGAGCGTGGAAGGTCACAGCCCGTCGCTAGAGGGCACGCGTGCACGTCACGTGACGATACAAAGCGAGCAGCAGCATGCATCAATCGTCCAACGCTACCAGTCGCATTGCAAACAGTGACATGGAGGCGTCAACCGAAGAGCAAAGTTGTGTTGTTCGGTTTCTGACACCGGAAGGAGTAGGGGGAACGGACATTCTTCGCCGAATGTCACAAGTGTACGGCGAACACTGCATGTCCCTTGCAAGGGTCAAGGCGTGGCACAAGCGCTTCAGGGAAGGATGAGTGTCGTTAGTCGATGATGTCCGGTCTGGGGCACCCCCCTGCATTACCGATGACAACGTCCAGCTGGTTGATGCACTCATTACCCAGGACCGCCGAGTGACAGTGAACGCCATAGCCGCCGTGGTCGCTCCACGACAATGCACGACCTCATACGGCCAACACAGTCACGGCACTCCTGCAGAAATTCAAATGCTCGGCCACCCTCCATACAGTCCAGACCTGTCTCCCTGTGATTACGCCATGTTTGGTCCCCTGAAAAGGGCTCTGCGGGGCCAACGATTCACCTCGGACACCGACGTCCAGCTGTACGTGCGGAACTGGCTCACATCGCAGCCCAGGGAATTTTATGAGACAGCCATTCACCGCCTCGTGTCACAGTGGGACAAGTGCCTCAACAGCCAGAGCCAATAATTCTAAATACAGGCACTGGTTTCTGTAATTATGCCTCCGGCTCGTTACTTTTTGAACGCAACTTATACAATCACATATTCACTCTAAAGAAGCAAGATTGGAGATCAATCATCACATTCAGTATTTCAACAAAACATCATATAGACTGTAACTAACAAATATTGACGAGTCTCAATTAATACCGCAACTAAAGAAGTGTACATATTATAAATATTTTCACCCATATTTTCAGACATAACTTAATTGCAGTTTTGTAATATTTATTGTGGTATATTTGATTTTTAGTCCATAGTTTTTAAAGTAGACCTCAAGTCAGTGTTTATTCCTAGCTCTAGTTGATTGAGAGAAATCCTACCTGTCAGAAAATTTAAATATTTTCAGTACTTTTTAGCTTATACCGTATCTCATTGTTTGGTTATTTACGTCAGGAAACTGGGGATAAATCTCTTATTGTTTCCAAGTTCCCTATATTCTAAACAAATAAAGTTAATTAAACATCCTTGGTTTTATTGAATTTGAATACTTATCATATTTAGGGAGAGCAAATATTGCTTGAATGTGTGAAGTTCTCGGTGAAAATTTGATAACGTATCATTATGTAAAATATTTACACTTTCGTTGCAATCAGATTATCTACTAACAATTAGCCATTAATTTTAAGCTTTGCACAGTTTATGTCGACTTCTGCTACTCATTAAACATATAAACCTATTATTCTTATTAAAATCCTAAAATAGACCATTTTACGATTTTGAAAACCAAAAATGACAATTTTAAAATCATAAACATCCGGTCCCTACTGACAACCTGTGGCGTTGAGATGGATGTAGCAGTGTGTGTATGGAAGGAGGCAGTCGTGGCCTTATATTAACGTTGACCCCGTTATTTGCCTGTAGTAAAAACATATAAAACCATTTCTGAGACAGCTGAGGTAGGAATTAAATCCATCTTTTCTCAGTTTTGCCTCACCAGACTGAGTTAACCCCGTTCCAACCCTCAGTCTAGAATTAAATTACTTCCCAGAGGCAGGAATTGAACCCAGGATCTCTGGATCTGGAGTCTCAAGCGTAGGCCTACACCAACACGACAAAGGGCAGCAAGACGCATAAAAAATACTGGTGTATCACACCGTCCTATGCTGTTCCATCTTTTGGTTCTGCTGGTGGGGGTAAAACGGAATGTGTAGTGATTCGGTACCATCTGGTGCAGACCTATAGTAGCTTGTTAGACTGTTCTGTTTTGACATCAAACTAGGAAGTGTTCCAGTGATATCAAGAGAAAACACGACGGAAGGAAAATCATTCAATATTGGCCCTTGTCTTTATTTTTACAAGTCGGCGGAGAACGTTCGTCTTCTGCTGTCACTTCTGTGTCTTTGATGCCCCAGCATTTGAAACCGATCACATGCCAGACTTTCGCGAGACACATGTCGCTTCCTGCCAAACACTGAGTCACGGTTTACGTTCATCCTGCTTATTTCTTCTGATACTCCTTGACGTTGTTTGGCACGCTTCGCCTGTTGTTATCGTGCTGTTTATACACACTAAAGTCGTCATAAGTGAATTGAGGTGACGAACTTTTGGGGAAAACAACACTTTGGAAGCTGATGCCAAGTACAGTAGAGTTACCACTGAAAGCGTGTAGGACGAGAGTTACTAGAAATTTCGAAATAAATACGTATTCTTAGAATGACTGACGAATAAGAGCGTGATGGAGCTTTGACTTAGCTACTGGGTTTACCCGGACGGCCAAGGTTTAAAACTAAGAAGAAGAAGAATTATACGCAAAATACTCGGTCCTTGAAAAACTGCAGAATTCTGGAAATTAAGAAGTAATGATGAAATATATCGACAAATAGAAAACATATCAGAAACAATACGGAAGAGAAAATTGCTATTTTTTGGACATTTGTACTGGATGGATGACAGTAGGTTAACCAAGCAGATCTTCCTGTGGAACAAGAAGTCAACAACCTGGGTACAAGAATTAAAAAAGGATTTGGAAAGAAACAATATCATAGAAGAAGATACACCACGGAGAGATATTTTGAGGCAAAAAGTGCTAAAAATGGAAGGATTCCAAGGAAGGAAGGGAAAGAAAACCGGCCCGAAATGTGGCCGAGGAAAGGAAGAGGAAACATAGTGAGATGTTGAAGGAATCCTGGAGGAAGAAGAAGGAACAGCAAAGGGCAAAGCACTGAAATTGGCTCGTGGTCTCTAGATGACCGAAACGGAAATAATAATTAAAAATAATAATAATAATAATAATAATAATAGTAAGTAATTTACGGAAGTGAAACTGATAACTGGGGTAGGACCACAAGTTAAAAAGATTGAGAAACACGAGAGAAAAATCCTCAGAAAAATTTTAAGACCAAAATAAAAAAACGGGGTTTGGATGAGAAAGAAGCCGCATGAAATCTAACAAATTAATGAAAAAATCACAGGTTCCAACAGAATAAGAAGAGATTGAAATTTAAGGTCACTTATAGGCTACAGACCGAATGGATAGGCAAACAAAGAGAATGTTAAACCTAGCACTAGCTCTGATAAACCACAACAAATGGCTGGTAGAAATAATACAAGACTTACAAGAAGAAATCATTCATAATAGATCACAATTTAGAATCCTAATAAACGAAAACAAATTTACCGAGAAACCTACACGGAATAATTCAGGATGGACAGAAGAACACAGAAGAGTGTAGTGAATGGATGAAGAGCTATTGGGAAGAAAAGAGGAAACATTGTGATAAATAAGTTCTAATGCATTCCTTAGTTTCCATAACGTACAGTAGAGCGTCGATAATCCGGACGTCAAAAATACGGACCGTCGATAATCCGGATTCAATTCCGGTGAAAAACAAGATGTTCAGTAAAGAACATATAGCCTACTTTCTCCTAAATGTATGAGTATAGTTATAACTCGTTGTTATTATCAAAGAGTATAATAGAACTATTCTTTGTTGAAGACCTTAGAAACGATTTACCTCTACCAAACGCCACAACCTAGATAAAAACTGCTACCATCATTGAAGAAAGAAAGATAAGAAGTATCTAAGGAATGTTATGGATCTGGAGACATAATCGACCGGACTGGCGGCGTGGCTCAGCGGTAACGTTCTCGCTTGCTGGACCGTATGTTTCATGTTCGTATCCTGGCGCAGTCAGCTGGCATTTGAGGGTGCACAAATGCGAGGGAGCCGTGTTAGTAGATTTACTGGCACGTTAAAGATCCCCTTCGGGACAAAATTCTGGCACCCCGGCGTCTCTAAAAGCAACAGTAGTTAAAAGGGACGTAAAACCAATAACATTATTATTATTATTATTATTATTATTACATAATCGGCCTGACGCGGGCAACATCCAACTTTGAGTTGAGGCATGTCTTTACACGTCTGGCTGCGTATGACTTTCACAACCCTAATTGAATTAACAAATCTTTCCATGACCCTACAGAGACGTGTGTATACCAACTATGTGGATATTTTCGATTGCTATTTGGCTGAAATAAAAGTATTAATTAATATCCTGAACTAGCACCAACGGTAGAGTTCAGATACTATGTGAAATCGTTTTGTTCTTTACTTCAATTAACATTTTCAAATAACGCACAATAGGCTGTTACAAACCCTTTAAAATAAAAAGTAAAAATGTATCGTAGTATCTGTCATTCTTCAAATTCGATGCGCATAGAATGCCAATGGTATAGTAATCAATGGAGCCCCACGTAGACTAGTCGTGACATCTAGTGGTGAAATATCGAACAATATAATCCTAACAGAGCGAGTGCATTCTAGCGGCCAGAAGAAGAAACTTTTCAATAAAATCTGGAAGTTAATAAGTAGGTTGGCAGCTAGATGTCTCGAGTAAATCTGCTGGCGAATTATGTTTTAATTAAATATATATTTTACACCATAATATGCACAATATAACGCTTAATTTTAAAACATCTCAGTCATTACAAAACAATAAACATATAACATTTCAAGCAAAAAACCTAGCTCTGATCGGGTTTGAACCATAGGCATTTAAGCGATAGGCTAACGCTCTACCACTGAGCTAATTGTGTCAACGAATATCGTTCTATATAAAATGACTTACATAGAACTTGTTAGCAAATAATGATTTATACTAAACGATTTCATCACTGGAGTATATTATTTATATATAAAGCATTTCATACAAAGTTTATTTATTTTGTATCAGTACGCTATATTGCATGCAATACTCAAATTAGTGAAATATAAGTCCGTCACAAGATATCCGCTGCCATCTTGTCTTATTACTGAATCGGCTCAGCTTTTTAAAATCACGTCTGCACTATAGTATTACAAAATAAACTTTAAATTTCGAACGTGCCTCTTCCTTTAGAACAGTTAAAACGATTCTCGGCTCGATAATCGGAACTGGTGGGTCCCATGTGAACCCTTCAGAATAGCAGTGTTTTATGCAAGAATCTTAGATCAAGGGGTCGCGTTCAGTTCATAGTGTGGTGTTTACGTCCGCCAAACAACGTGCTTTTCTGAGGCAAGGGTTATAGGATGAAAACTGTAACTAAGAAAGAAAGGAGACAAAACGTAAGATAATAACAAGATTTAATAACTAATTTGTGCATAAAAGAATAAAACAAAACAATAATAAACAAAATCCTCCCTGAATTTTTCCCTGACAGGAATATTTATCACTTTGAGGAGTCAGATGGATCTCCCCTTTTCTAATAAAATGTGGATCCAAGTTCCACTATCTTGCATATGAATTTATGTTCGCGTGATGACTACCTACGAGAAATGAGTACTTGGATGATCATTCGTTCACAACGGGTTAACAGCCACGGTGCTCACGAACAATCATCTCGTAAATCAACTTTTATGGCTATGGGCATAACATTAATAAACATCCTTAAAATCTAACTCTGACACACATATTACAACTCTACTATTTACAGGCATCTCTCTGAGACCCTTATTAGTGTGGTGACACACTTAACAAATGAGCTGCCACAATGGCCAGATACTCAACAACAAGGAAACACAGCGCCGCACGTGACTCACGAGTCACTGACATGTACAATAAACAAAGAATAAACCAACAACAACAAACAACCTGAGTGGTTAAGATTACTTTATATTAACAAAACTGCATGTTAAAGATACGCTTCGAAAATTATCGTGTTTCGTAGGCAACTCCCATTTATTTAAACAATTTTACCATTGATCAGTTTCTCACATTTATATTTATTTTCAAGTAATTTGGAGCCAGTCGTGCACTCCACTTTAATGAGCTCTGCTTGCGAAACTCAGTCAGCCCTTGTGACAACAACTCACCCCTTTCCACAATACCAGTCATGTCCCCCATCCAGTGTATATAAATAGCCGACCCGCTGAACTGTTATCTCAAGGAATCAACAGCCGCTAACATCTCCTCCCACTCAACATATGGTCAGACAATAATCACATATCCATAATTGTCCTCGCAAGGATGCAATATGAATCTGGTACCAAGCTGACAGAAATCAGTCTCTGCTGAAGTTCCCGCTTGTAATACCACAACAATATACTCACAATACACACATCTGGGACTGACATAACGCCTTTTCACATGGGTCTGCTGAATTAGAGCTCGCAAACATTTAACACAATAATTAAAACCTACGATAGAGCTGAGTACTCTTCGTCACAAATTACATTGCTCCAAAGGCAATAATCACACTGAATCTGATCAATAATAATTTTCAATAACATTTAATTACCCTCCAATCTACTATATAATTAGATTAATTCAGTCCTACTTCTGAAACACGACATATCTCCGAGAGACGTTTTTAACCGCACTTCGTAACCTAGGCGAACACGGCCGTTCACATAGATACGTTAGTTAACACAACACAAAGAAAAGAACCTTCCAATAAGTACAATTGTGCGAGCTGCTTCCAAACAAAAGTGTGCCAGATCAAAACTAAATATACTACATTAATCACACAAGCAAAGTATTTACAAAAAATATGTCCCATAAACCATAAGTTAATTTAATAAATAATAAAATATTATTTGTACTCATCTCGTGTTGTAGTCACCCGTCAAAGAACATCAGACGCCATTCCCCAACTGGAGGCTTCTTTATCTCATAGCAGCCATCTGGACGGACTGTTGAGACTTCCACACTTCTTCTGCATTCATCGATGTCATCCTTGCGCTGATACAAAAATTAGGTTAATATACACTTTATGCCTGACTACTAAATTCGCTTGTTCAGGTACTAAATTCCCTGTCACTGTTCGTTGGCGAATTATCGACGCTACTGTCCCTATAACTATAGTACAATGACTATCTATCACTGAATTTAACACTTTTCAATGAATCTCTTGTGTCCTTGTGACACGGAAATAAAAGTCTATCTCTTCATACGAACAGAATCAAAGTCCTGTGTTCTCGACACACGGAATAAAAGTCATGTCTCCTAGACACACGGAATGAAAGTCATGTCTCCTAGACACACGGAATGAAAGTCATGTCTCCTAGACACACGGAATGAAAGTCATCTCTTGGCTCTTCGACACACTTATAAATGAACTGGCCCTTGGGTCTAGATGGAGGGGGATTTTATGTAAAAATTTCTCGAAATAATTGTGATACAGGAATGAAATACATATCACTGAACTCGTAATATTGCACAGGTCAAGAATATGCCCATTAATCCTAGAATCGATCGTAGAGATTTTGTCTAGGCGATTTCCCGCGTGAATACTAGCCGCCGCGTACCCCAGCCAGAGTTGGCGCGCAAGTAGGCATTCTCTTCTCATTGGTTCTCCATTTTCTGATAATTTGGCGGTTTCTAGTAGATCTTGGCGTCTTGGGAGTGTCTATTTTCTTCATCAGCCATTCACGTTACTGCATCATATTTCTTCTAGGCGCGAATATCACAATGAACATACCAGAACCATGTCTCACCGCGCGTCGCTTCTAAAATTGAGGTAGCCACACCTGTCCTTATGATACATCGCTCTGCTATTTCTTTTCATAGCTCAAGTACTTAGCCTTTTGTTAAACTGTTGCAGGTATGTCCCTACTGTCTCCAACAAATGCTTGAGATTTCCTCATCACTGTCTGGCTACTTTCATGATGCTGGTTGAAATATTTATTAATTGAAGAAATAAAAGTAGAATCATTTAACCAACATAGGGTAAAGGGTTCACAACTCTCCCACTCACAAAATTTCGAACTTAGGAATAAAGTCGACAATTTTACAATACTTCCGTAGGCCAATTTGTTTTATTTCCAGAATCACCCCTTTTTCTTACTTGGTCTAGGCGCTCCTGTCTTCAATGGCATTTACTCGTTTTCATATCCTGCTTGTCTCTTCCCCTTCCAATCTTGCGTGACGCTCGATGCCTGCGGCAACACCTTACTTGCCTCGTTAATGTTTGTCAACAACAAGTTTACTTCCTCCTTCATCACGTGCCGTAGTCAACTGCTCCCCGTTGACTTTGTTGATAGTAGGACGTCCGTATATTCAAACAGCGTCATTATTTCGGCGCTACCATGGTTCACTTCGACGATATTTCTTTAGGTTGGCAGCGTTGTAAACTGACATTGTTCCTGTGCTCAATTCTTTCACTCTGTAAGCATTATTTCCAAGGTTTCTTACGATAGAATAGGGTCCTATGAATTTTTCGCAGAACTTACTAAAGATTTTCTTTTCTGGGTCCGATATAGCAGGTCGTTTTACCAAAACGAGCTGGTTGACTTCAAGATCACCGTGGAACCTCTTATTTCTTACTCGCCGTAATCTGCGGTCTGCTTGCTTCCTCATGTATTCTCTCGTTCTTTCAATTCTCAAGTCTGGTGCTATCATGGGATCTTGTGGACAGTTAATGATGCTTTTCCACGTTCTTACTGGATACTCGTTCTTGTGTAGGACCATAGGGATTTGTCCTGTTGACTCGTGCCTGGTAGAATTCATGCATGTCTCTACGTCCTTAATTTTATCGACCCATTTGTGGTGTTCGTTCGGAATGAAGATTCTCAAATATGCAGTTACAGATTTAATTACTCTCTCACTTGGATTTGCTTGGGCATGTCGGATACTGCTTAAAACATGTTTTATACCCATGTCTTCCATTCCTTTCTTGAATTCGGCGCTTGTGAAATAACTGCCGTGATCTGATAATATAAACTCTGGTTTTCCAAGGGTTGGAATAACTCTATTACGAATGCGACTGAGTACCTGCTTCGATGTTGTTTTCTGAATAGGGCATAGTACTATAAACTTAGAAAATACATCAATGCACACTAGTAAATGACGGCAACCTCTCCTTCCCTTCGGAATTGGACCAAGACAGTCCACCGCCAGTAGCTCACATGGTTTCTGAGGTAGCAATGGTCTAGGATATTGCCTCAGTAAATAATTATTTGGCTTTGTTCTCTGACACGGGTCACAAGTTGTAATGACGTCACATATTGTTGTTCTCATACGTGGCCATGTAAATGTCTCTCCTATTGTTGCTTCGCACTTGTCTAAGCCCACGTGACCGTAACTTTCGTGCGTATGCCATGTCAATCCTCGTTGTAACGATGCAGGTACTAATATGCGTAACTTGGTGTGGTCATTATCTACCCATTTGTGTAGCAAATTGTTGACATAAACATATCTTCCTTCTTTGGCTTTCGCTTCTCGAAATGCAGGTGTTCCTGTAGGTAGTTGCTTTTTGAAGTATTTAATTAATAGCATCATCCATGGTTCCGCTTCCTGTTCTCGCTGTATCTTACGTAACTCCTCCAAGAATTCCCGGTCCTTCGGTGTTAACTCCAAGTGTTGTACCATCGCTGTTTCTTCATTATCAGGCTCTGGGTTCCTGCTGAGTGCATCCGGTATCACGTTCATCTTCCCTGGACAATGTTCAATTTCAATGCTGAACTGCTGAATGTATATAGACCAACGTGTCACACGTTCGCTTGCCATTGACGTCTTAAACAAGAATGTTAGTGCCTTATGGTCAGTTCTGACAACAATCGGGTAACCATAGATTATTCGTTTCCATTGTTGGAGCGCATGAAGGATGGCCAACAATTCTAGCTCGGTTACAGTATAATTCCGCTCGTGCTTACGCAATTTTCGGCTGACAAATGCCAAATATGTTTTGTGCTGCAGGTTCGCTGGATCCTCTTGGTAGAGCATGGCACCTATCCCAATTAGTGAAGCATCCGCTTGGATTATGAATTTGAGCTTGAAATCTGGATATCCTAATTTAATGCAGTTTTCTAATAGCTGTTTTGTTGCTTGGAATGCCTTCTCACATTCCGCGTTCCATGACCATTTGTTATTTTTCTTTAACATTTCCTGCATTGGAGCTACAGTCTCTGTATAACCTGGACAGTTTTCTTTAAAGAATCCCGTTACGCCTAAGAAAGCCCGAATGTGCTTGACTCTCGTTGGTGTAGGGAAATTCTTTATCGCTTCAATCTTGGCTGGATTCGGCTTCACTCCCTCCTTGTCAATGACGTGACCCAAATATAAGATCTCGCTCTTGAAGAAATGCGATTTCTTCAGGTTTACTTTGAAATTCGATGCTTTCAAGTTGCCCAATACTTTATCTAAATTTTCCATGTGAGTTTCAGTGTTGTCGGATGCCAACAGAATGTCGTCAATGTATCGCACCGTCATCTCCTTTACTTCCTCGGTTAGGTTCCGGTCCAGTGCTCGGATTAAAGCACAGCCCGCTGTTTTGACCCCAAAAGGCATTCTGACGAAACAATATGTCTGGTTATCGAATAAGAAGCCAGTTAGAAGCTGTGACTTCTCATCCAACTCAAGATGATGGAACGAGCTCGTCAGATCGACTGATGAATAAATGCTCTTGTTTTTAAAGCCTTTTAATACGTCTCTGATAATTGGCGCTCTGTCATACTCAGGAAAAATGAGTCTCATGTTGAGGTTTCTGGCATCTAAACAAAGTCTAATAGATCCATTTGGTTTTGTGACTGCCAAAATCGCATTTAGATAAGGTGTAGGTGTCTTCCTTATCACTCCAGCTTCTAACATCTCATCTATAATAATTTTAACTTGACCACGATACTTTTCAGGAATTGGGTACAATCTGCTTTTGAAAGGTGACCAGTCCTCGACTTGCATAGAGTACTTGAAATTTAAAATTTTCCCAGGTATTGTATCAAATACTGTTTTGTGCTTCCTTAAAACCTCTTCCAACTGTTTTCTGTGTTCACCCCCAAGTTGAATGTCATTGAGCCGCTCCTGTAGTAACTCTTCAAATTGTGCATCACTGCCATCTCCTTCTGTTAATAAAGACCATATCTCCTGGGATTCTATCTCCTCATCTAGTTCCACAACAGCCCCTTCTATGATGTTATCTTCTGCCTTTCGTACCTCCTCTTCCGTCTCTTCTGATATTGCTTCCAATGCCCAAGAATTTACATCTCTTCCGGTAGTGATTTCATCCATATGCAATCCCACGTTTTTCAGCTGGTCATATTCTCTAAAACTGACTGTATTCTTGTGTATATCTATCACTGCTTGATAATCACAAATGAAATTTGCACCAAGAATTATATTGAAATTCATCTTTGCCATGATAATGAATGTTTGCCCAAAAGTATGTTCCAATATGTTCAGCTCTAAGTATGCCTGACGTTTACAAGTAACGGTGCGTTCAGGAATAACACCCCTCACTTTGAGCTGTGGTACCGGAATTACAGGAATATTCTGAGTCCGTCCCAACTCTCGAACCAAGGCCTCCGATACTAGACTGATCTGTGACCCCGTATCCAATAAACATCTTATATTAATTCCACCAATCCTTGCGTAAATAATGGGTAATTGCCTAATTTCATCGTTCCGTGGTTTCACCGTCTCCTCCAGGCAATCTTCTGGTAAAGCAATCCATTCTTGTATGTTCGCTACTATCCATCCATCTTCAACTTCCGACTGTTGTGTTTGGAGACTGTCTCCTTGATCCAAAATTAACATTTTTTTTAGCTCCATTTCGACTCCCATCATCCTTCTGTCGCTCATGTCCTTGATATTCCTCTTGTCTCAGTAGACTTCCAGCTTCCTCAGTATGTGTATCTGGGTTCTTTCTGTTCCCAATGGCCTTTTCCCATCTTCCTAGCTCTCCACCTTGATTAGCGTGTAACTCCTCTAAGTAATTTTGTGATTGAGCGTGCCTATCATCCCAGTCATCTCGATAGTTACGTTGATCTCCTTGATTTTGATCTCTCCTTCCTTTCCATCGTTGATTGGCATTATAATCACCGTATCTTCCATAAGGCCTGTCATTCCTTCGATTATCACGCCATTGTTGATATCCTCTCTGTTGGTATCTATTGTTGCCCTGGTATCTATTGTTGTTGTAATTTTCGTTACGCTGATATGGTCTGTTTTCCCCTTCTTCCTGGTTTCGCCTAGGTGTGGAGGTGCTAGTATTAGTACCCTGCGTTTTAGTATTTCCTTGTTTTGTTTTTACGACCTCTGTAGTGTTGACTAATTCCAGCTGTCTTCCTCCTCTAAAATGACTATGAGATGTGGTCTCATCTATTTGCCGTAATATCTGCTCTGCATGTAGGGCCGTACTGACGTTTGCTGCGACTAGCACTTGCTGTACATTAACTGGCATTTGCCTTGCTATTGTCATCACCAAATCTGATTCGTTTAATGGGTAATCCAGATCGCGAAATTTTAGCATTTGCATGTTAAAGAAATCTGAGTATTTTGTCTGCTGGGTAGTTTGGTATTTTCTAGAGTAAAGCTCCATTCTTAAACTCTGTTGTATGGCGGGAGACCAGTATTTGCGCAGAAACGCTAAATTAAAGTCTGACATGGTTCCAAATGTGTATTTGAAACTTAAAAACCAGGTGAGAACATTCCCTGATAAAAATCTCTCCATCATTCTCAATCTGCGTGCTTCAGGTACTCCAGTGTCATTAAAATGGTCTTCAATCTCTTTGATAAAGGCCTTAGGTGTTACCCCTGAATTTTCGGTGTATTTCTGCGGTTTGTAGTCATTTGAGCGAATTACTTGAATAAGTTGTGTGGGCTGATGACCGTCCTGTGGTGTTGAGCTTCTATCTACGTTCTTACGAAATCCTTCCGTGTTTGTTGTTAATGGGCTCTCTGCTTGATTCTGACTTCCTGCTATGCTGGGTTGGGAACTATGTGAGTCATCCTGCTTGTCTTTCAATGCTCCCGTTTTAAATATAGACGATTGTTCTAATGAGCGAAGTTCGGCTTTAATGATCCTGTCTGTCTGCTCTTTAAGTCTATTTTTTACCTCTTGCTCCAAAGCTTGAATACGCGTGTGGTTTTCGCCTACTGTTTTAATAATGGTGGATCTTTCCTCTCTAGAATCAATATTCATTTTCTTCCAATCTTTCCTGATCTGTTCTTTAATCGTGCTTATTTTTTCTTCAATTTGGCTCTTATTTTCATCCTGATTATTTTCTATCTGGCTTAGCCTTTCGTCTAATGTACTCTTAAATTGTTCTTGTTCCGTTTCTAGGCTTTTCCACTGTTCCGCTGATTTTATCTCTAGACGGTCCATATCTTTAATTATGCCTGATATGTTCTCATCTACTGCTGATATTTGTTGTTGAATGACCCTGCCACTTTTCTCCATCTCCTTAAATCGACCTTCCAACTTATCTTGAGCTATTTTGACCTCGCTTGTATTCATTGTGCATGCTATTTCAATCAGCTCTAATTTAGCTAACACCGTTTCATCGAGAATGCTAAGTTTTTTATCGAAAATACTCTCCATTTGTTTAATCTGCTCTAATTGTTTCTCATTATTTTTGCTTACGTCAAGGGCCAGTAATATCATCTGTTGGTTTGTGTGCTCTTTCATCTCTGCGGTTAACGAAGCTAATTGGTTCGTGCTTTTATTATTTTGCGCCTCTAACTGTGAATTTATAGTGTCATTAATTTCACTCTTTAATAACCTAGCTTGTTCCGCCTGATATTCATTTTGCTCAATTCTACTGTTATTTAACTGTGTCCGCAATGATTCACTTTGTTCTAACAGTTTAGCATTTAGCGATTTACTTTGTTCTGACATTTTCGTATTTATTTGTTCAGATAATTTTGTATTCAACGCTTCACTTTGCTCTACCATACTAGTGTTTATAGATTGACTCTGTTCTGATAATTTAGTGTTCAACGCTTCACTTTGCTCTGCTAATTTAGTATCCAACAATTCCTGCGTTCTCCTCGCTGCACCTTCAATGATCTCCTGGATCTGCGCCACCGTTGCCATGTTTTACAATATATGTGAGACATATGGGAAATGGCATACGCCAATGCCCTTTGACACGCACATAAATCCAATGCACATTTAATTTCTTTATTCTACTCAGTTCATTTATTTTTACCTTTAATCCCATTAGTTGATTGCATCTCTGAGTAGTTCTAGTTTTACTCAATTTAATTTTAACCCCAAGCACATATTTAGTCATTAAACAGTTATCCTGATCTGATATTAACACTGACTAATTAACAAAGTATTAATTGTCATTTTAGGCTACAGCCTCCAAATATTTCCATGAGTTTGACTTTCTAAACAAATCTAGTTTTAACTTTATCATTGGGCGCCCGGTATCACATCTTAATTTTACTTTAATTTAAAAGACAACAACGTGAACCGTATTTTACTTTGCAAACTCCTGATTTTAATTTATCTTTCACACATTTGGCGGTATCCACTTCGCCTCAACTACTTTTAATAAAATATCACTTCCCGGTGATTAAATACTGTCATATCTGCCTGCACTTGCGGCATGCCAGTTTTACTCAAATGCGCCACTATTGACATGTGTAATCTCCCCGTTACACCACAGTGAATAGCCCCACCGTTGGCCGCCAGTTTTCACCTATGAACCCTTCAGAATAGCAGTGTTGTATGCAAGAATCTTAGATCAAGGGGTCGCGTTCAGTTCATAGTGTGGTGTTTACGTCCGCCAAACAACGTGCTTTTCTGAGGCAAGGGTTATAGGTTGAAAACTGTAACTAAGAAAGAAAGGAGACAAAACGTAAGATAATAACAAGATTTAATAACTAATTTGTGCATAAAAGAATAAAACAAAACAATAATAAACAAAATCCTCCCTGAATTTTTCCCTGACAGGAATATTTATCACTTTGAGGAGTCAGATGGATCTCCCCTTTTCTAATAAAATGTGGATCCAAGTTCCACTATCTTGCATATGAATTTATGTTCGCGTGATGACTACCTACGAGAAATGAGTACTTGGATGATCATTCGTTCACAACGGGTTAACAGCCACGGTGCTCACGAACAATCATCTCGTAAATCAACTTTTATGGCTATGGGCATAACATTAATAAACATCCTTAAAATCTAACTCTGACACACATATTACAACTCTACTATTTACAGGCATCTCTCTGAGACCCTTATTAGTGTGGTGACACACTTAACAAATGAGCTGCCACAATGGCCAGATACTCAACAACAAGGAAACACAGCGCCGCACGTGACTCACGAGTCACTGACATGTACAATAAACAAAGAATAAACCAACAACAACAAACAACCTGAGTGGTTAAGATTACTTTATATTAACAAAACTGCATGTTAAAGATACGCTTCGAAAATTATCGTGTTTCGTAGGCAACTCCCATTTATTTAAACAATTTTACCATTGATCAGTTTCTCACATTTATATTTATTTTCAAGTAATTTGGAGCCAGTCGTGCACTCCACTTTAATGAGCTCTGCTTGCGAAACTCAGTCAGCCCTTGTGACAACAACTCACCCCTTTCCACAATACCAGTCATGTCCCCCATCCAGTGTATATAAATAGCCGACCCGCTGAACTGTTATCTCAAGGAATCAACAGCCGCTAACATCTCCTCCCACTCAACATATGGTCAGACAATAATCACATATCCATAATTGTCCTCGCAAGGATGCAATATGAATCTGGTACCAAGCTGACAGAAATCAGTCTCTGCTGAAGTTCCCGCTTGTAATACCACAACAATATACTCACAATACACACATCTGGGACTGACATAACGCCTTTTCACATGGGTCTGCTGAATTAGAGCTCGCAAACATTTAACACAATATTTAAAACCTACGATAGAGCTGAGTACTCTTCGTCACAAATTACATTGCTCCAAAGGCAATAATCACACTGAATCTGATCAATAATAATTTTCAATAACATTTAATTACCCTCCAATCTACTATATAATTAGATTAATTCAGTCCTACTTCTGAAACACGACATATCTCCGAGAGACGTTTTTAACCGCACTTCGTAACCTAGGCGAACACGGCCGTTCACATAGATACGTTAGTTAACACAACACAAAGAAAAGAACCTTCCAATAAGTACAATTGTGCGAGCTGCTTCCAAACAAAAGTGTGCCAGATCAAAACTAAATATACTACATTAATCACACAAGCAAAGTATTTACAAAAAATATGTCCCATAAACCATAAGTTAATTTAATAAATAATAAAATATTATTTGTACTCATCTCGTGTTGTAGTCACCCGTCAAAGAACATCAGACGCCATTCCCCAACTGGAGGCTTCTTTATCTCATAGCAGCCATCTGGACGGACTGTTGAGACTTCCACACTTCTTCTGCATTCATCGATGTCATCCTTGCGCTGATACAAAAATTAGGTTAATATACACTTTATGCCTGACTACTAAATTCGCTTGTTCAGGTACTAAATTCCCTGTCACTGTTCGTTGGCGAATTATCGACGCTACTGTCCCTATAACTATAGTACAATGACTATCTATCACTGAATTTAACACTTTTCAATGAATCTCTTGTGTCCTTGTGACACGGAAATAAAAGTCTATCTCTTCATACGAACAGAATCAAAGTCCTGTGTTCTCGACACACGGAATAAAAGTCATGTCTCCTAGACACACGGAATGAAAGTCATGTCTCCTAGACACACGGAATGAAAGTCATGTCTCCTAGACACACGGAATGAAAGTCATCTCTTGGCTCTTCGACACACTTATAAATGAACTGGCCCTTGGGTCTAGATGGAGGGGGATTTTATGTAAAAATTTCTCGAAATAATTGTGATACAGGAATGAAATACATATCACTGAACTCGTAATATTGCACAGGTCAAGAATATGCCCATTAATCCTAGAATCGATCGTAGAGATTTTGTCTAGGCGATTTCCCGCGTGAATACTAGCCGCCGCGTACCCCAGCCAGAGTTGGCGCGCAAGTAGGCATTCTCTTCTCATTGGTTCTCCATTTTCTGATAATTTGGCGGTTTCTAGTAGATCTTGGCGTCTTGGGAGTGTCTATTTTCTTCATCAGCCATTCACGTTACTGCATCATATTTCTTCTAGGCGCGAATATCACAATGAACATACCAGAACCATGTCTCACCGCGCGTCGCTTCTAAAATTGAGGTAGCCACACCTGTCCTTATGATACATCGCTCTGCTATTTCTTTTCATAGCTCAAGTACTTAGCCTTATGTTAAACTGTTGCAGGTATGTCCCTACTGTCTTCAACAAATGCTTGAGATTTCCTCATCACTGTCTGGCTACTTTCATGATGCTGGTTGAAATATTTATTAATTGAAGAAATAAAAAGTAGAATCATTTAACCAACATAGGGTAAAGGGTTCACATGATATGGATTATAAAGTTTGCATAATTCGCACGGCCGCCATCCTGAAATGGTATGGCGGACGACCTTGTAGTTTGGTCACAAGACGCATCCTATACGAAGGTATGTTGTTACCAAATTTGGTAGAGATCGGATGATTTGGTTAGTCGTTATTTGATTTTACGTTTTGAACGTTTGAGTGGCCGCCATTCAGTTTTAGTAAAGATGGCGGCGATATAAAACATGACACTGAGGTGTCCTTTGCTAGTGCTACCTTTGTACCAAATTTCGTTCAATTCGCATTCACCGTGTTCGAATTGATAGGGGGGGGGGGGACAGACATTCAGAGTACACACACTCACACACACACACACACACAGACACAGACACACACACACACACACAGACTCACACACACACACACACACACAGACTCACACACATATACACACACACACAGACAGACACACTTTTTTCGCTCTGTGTTGATCTCATAAGTCTACTTTCATTTTTTGCAAAAATCGAAAGTAGGCTAAAAATGGAAGTGATACATTCATACATATTTGTCAAACTAAAGTGTTTATGCGACAGGCTGGGCGGGTCGCCTTACCACTACTACTTGGCCGCAAAAAAGCGAACCACTACTGCATTTCGAAAATCAATAACAGATTTATTTAAGAGCTCTGACAATGTATAAACTGTACAGTATTCTGTAAATATGTAGGCCTACATATTGTACATTACATTTGTATATTCTTTCAATAAATACATTATATGTTCATATTAATTAATTAATGGTTTTATATATCTGCTCCAATTATCTAACCACTAAAGTGAATTGCGTATTAACGGTTTTAGCAAGTTTTCTTTTTGTTATGAAATCAAACGACCTTTTTTCTCTTTTCATTTTTTCCAAAATCTGGACTTTTTGATAATCCGAACAGGGTCCGGTCACATCTTATCCGGAATATCGACGCTGTACTGTAACAAAATAATAATAATAATAATAATAATAATACTGAACTACAAATTGGATAAATTTTCAAGTAGTAGAAAGAAGAATTATACACAAAATACTTGGTCCTTTAAAAACTGCAGAATTCTGGAAATTAAGAAGTAATGATGAAATATATCGAAAGATCAGCTAGATAGGTTCAATGAAAACAGGAGAATAGGGTAACAGCTGTAAACCAACGGCTCCACTGAGATAAGTAACCATATACATAACAAAATTCAAGTACATGCTCTAATTTTATTTTCATTTTATTTATTAAATTGTGTTATTCTAAATTGTATACACGTGCGTAATACCGTACTCATACGTAATTCACAAGCCCTTATTACAAAATAAACTAACCTTATAACGGCATTCAAACTGTAAATCGTATTATAAACACCAATTAAACGCACTACAATATGTTGTAGTTAGATAACTTAATATCAGGAGCTGGGAGGATAAAGGGCAAATCTGCAATAAGATTGCTGTACATAGAATAGTCGTCCTTTCAGCTATAATAATAATAATAATAATAATAATAATAATAATAATAATAATTATAATAATAATAATAACATCCAGGTGGCCCAAATGTTGGAAAGGGATACGTTTCGAAACAGGTTACACAATTAGGACGGGTTTCATGACGAGACACGTGTTACAAAGACCGGAAGAGCTTGGACGGCCGAACAACGGCAGCAGCACAGCGATCGCATGAAGGAGTACTGGAGGCAGAGGAAATTACAACTAAAACAGTGAAATTGTAGCGTGATCCTAAGTGGTCAATTCGCAAGTAAAAGAAATTAAAAATAAATAATAATAATAATAATAAAATCGTATGGCCTCGGGAGCCGGGTGCAAGCTTTGTTATTTGACGCCAAGAGGGCGACTTGTATGTCGAATTTTGTCGTTCCTTGGAGCACTATGAAAGTCAAGGAGGTTAGATATCTAAGCTCCTTGACATTATAGCGCTTCTAGTAGAGAAAGGGGGAATTTTCATGTTGGCGGAAAATCCAGAGATAAATTTTGCCATCATGAACACGGCCTACTGAATTCAAATGGGTTCTTTAACATGCCAATAACGTATGACATGCGTGCCGTGATTTTTGTCGCATTTCAAAAATCACTTACCATAGCCAGGAGCGAACCAGCAAGCTTGGGGTTGGTAGTCCGTCACGAGAACTACTCACCCACCGTGGCAAGCACCCTTTCAGCTAAGAGGAGACAGAACGAACCAGCAATACATTTACATACACAATTCGCCCTTTCTCCTCCCAGCTCCTGATATATTTCTCTATAAATTTAAACTTCAACACAGTGATCAGAACCTGATGATGACCGCTTGAAGGACGAAACTCGTAATCCTAAAATTGCTCAATTATAAAGTAGTGATCATACATACAGTAATTCGTGTATTATTTTCAGGAGTGTTATTTACATAGTATATACACTGTACCCCACCAACCCACTGAAGAGTTACATCTGGCAGTTTGCCCAAGCAACACTGAAGTAATTTCTTCAAACTTTACAACATCGTGATAGTTCTTAACTGCAGGTCATGCCCAAATCCTACTGAAAATGAAAATCCACAGCCTGCTTCCAGTCGACCGACTGGGTCAGGAAATGGAAAGAAGGAAGCCCCCATCTAGCGGCGAGGATATGAACTGTGCTGGCTGCCAAAGCCTGACGCATTCCCCTTGGGCAATGATTAAATGAATGACAGATGAAATGAAATGACAGTGGAGAATGTTGCTGGAATGAAATTTGTGACAGAGAAAACCGGAGTACCCGGAGAAAAACCTGTCTGCCTCCGCTTTGTCCATACAAATCACACATGGAGTGACCGGGATTTGAACCACGGACTCAGCGGTGAGAGGCCGGCGTGCTGCCGCCTAAGCCGCGGAGGGTCACAAATCTTAGTATCAATTGCAAATAAAGAAACGCTCTGAATACGGCCCTGAGAGGTCGTGTAGTTCATAATCGTGAATTTAACAGTCACAGAAGCTTTTCATCTAAATCCTACTGTTGGAAAAAAAAGCCCTGGCCGTGGCGAGGTCCAATGGGGTTAATCGCACCTGCCAGGAATGCAGGAGATTTCGTTTAAAATCCCGGCTGTGGTCTCATTTTCAAGTCTTACTCAAGAGATATACTGTAACTGCTTTAGGGAAGCTATGCTTTAAAGATAGTCTATTTCTATTATTCAAATACAGTACTTGGCAGAACTGTTTTTATTCCAAAACAGACCTTACTTTAAAGACAATCCTTTTAGACAGATTTAAACCGAGACGTAGTCAACCGCCAATGAAGACAAACATTCCTGTGATCTTTCACTCCCTCCGGAAACGAGGCCTCTGATGGTATCTCTTTAAACATTCCTCGAAGTCGTGGATCCATATCGCCTTCCTTTGTCAACATTGGTTCAAGTAGCCGCCGTCACGTCATCGTAACCCGCCAGACTCCTCGAGTAGTGACCGGCAATTGTAAAATATCAGAGTTCCTCTTTACATCAAGTAGCAGATGGCCACAGGGTTAGAGGTCAGGTCAAGATTAGGAGTCCACACAATGCGGATGCTTGTATCGAATATCTTCATTCCCTATGTTGAGTGCCTAAGGGCCGTGGTCACCAACGTCAGTTATCTCTTAACTCATCAATAAAGGTTATTTAACTTTGCACGAGCATTTCATCAAACAGAAACTCTCGTTAACTTACCATTAACAAGGAATTACGTTAAATGACCAAATCTGACCACTCAACTCTCTAAAGCATCGTTCAAGTGGAGGGAAACAGCCGAAACTTCCTCGCGCATCCCTCAATGGCGGTTTGTTTCCGAGTTTCACACGAACTTTCATCCATATGAATATACAATATTTTTATAACTAGGGCTCGGATTTTTAGGTGCTAAGAATCGGGAAAATATTTATTTTTTATGTATTAAAAATACCTGAAATATGTGACAAAAAAATGAAAAATATGTAATTATAATTCAGTTTATTAATGTGAATATAAACAATATGCAGTACTCACGAATGCAATTTATGCTAAGTCTCACTGACTGCTGAAGCATTACAATACACAACGAGATATATCTTCAGGTTGTCCATCACAAATGACCGACGATTACCGCGAAACACATTTATTCTGAAGGCGCCAAACTGCGGCAATATGTTTCTTACCCTTGAGGTGTTGTATAACTTGAGATAGCTGTTCAGCATCGATTGCTTTCCCACATGGCTGGTAGAACAGAACGCCCCCATCAGAAGTAAAATTATCTTTAAATTCTGCAACAGACGATAACTTGTAGTTGTTTTTACTTTAGGCATCGTAGAACTGCCTTACACTTCACAGTGCCAGATATGAACTGCACGTGAGTAACACTGGTTCCAGGTAGCCGGGGCGGAAGGTCTAGCACGTGGTCCAATATGGCTATGAACATGGAAATCCCCGGCCTTCACAGTGAGTGGCACGGGGCGACAAGTTAAGAATAACACAGCTGCAAGCTGACATATGCTCTGCATTAAGATTAGATATCTCACGGGTTCTTCCCCGTTGAAGTAACACAGAACAAAAATTCAATAAACTGAAAGATCTACTGTAGCATAACGTAAATATTAAGCATTTTTATGTGCTAATAAGTGAAAAGCAGGAATTTATGTATTTACAGAAAAAATGCTTAAAATATGTATTTACATAGGAAAATATTTATTTACCTAAAATCCGAGCCCTATTTATAACAATGAAATTATAAACGATCATACATGTTTAATACCAAGAAAGAAGAATACGAAAGTATACAAGAAGCACATTCTTAGTGGGATTCGAACGCCTTCCGGGCCTGCATAATAAACTCAGAGTCTGGCGGATTCGGTGGCGTAGTTGGTAGCATGCTGAGCTTCTATGCCCAAGATCGCGGGTTCAAACCCGGCCGAATTTGTCGGATTTTTTAGGAGCGTTAAAATCTCTCAGTATGCCTTCCTTCGGAGGGGAAGTAAAGCCGGCGGTCACAAGTCATAGATTTATGGCATGTAAAGGAACCTTCCACTAACTACACTTGTGTGAAGCCAAAATTTGTAGGTTAGAATTGATAACGCTATATGAGTTCCAACGTTCGCCGCCAGGTGCTGACTGCGATGGCATCTAGTAGTCAAGTTCGCAAGCTAGGTGTCGTGGACATCGGAATTTTTTCCCGAAGGTGATCTTTAACATGCCAGTACATCTACTGATGTAGCTCCCTTGCTTTTGCGCACCCTCAAATGTCAACTGACTGCGTCATGATTCGACCCTGCAACCTTGGGCACAGCAGGTGAGAACATTATGACAACAAGGGATCAGGCATTCTTTTATACCGTACTGTATTTTAGTTTATCTATCAGTTTTATTTATTGTTTGGGTTCGATTTTGATTTCAACAATGTATAAAATAATCCACCAAGATTAGGACAGTTGCTAGGTTTGTGGGCTGACTCTTAAAGCAAAACATTAATCAGGAACTAAATTATCTAATTAAGATGAAAAAAGCAAAACTTAATTGTCTTTGAATGGTGGAAATGTGTCTGACAATAATTGATTGTGCCGGATCCCGTGGTGTTGAGGTAGCGCGCGTGCCTCTCGCCCAGAGCCACCGGGTTCTTATCTCGGCTCAGTCAGGGATTTTAGAAACTGTCGTGAAGGCTGGAACGGGGTTCACTCAGACTCGTGAGGACAACCGAATAGCTGTCTGATCAGAGAGGCAGCGCACCGATCAAAATAGCCAAGATTAACAACCCAGGAGACCCGCCGAACTGACCAAGTGTCGCCTCAATCTGTAGGCCAAATGGCTGAGTAGCGGTCGCTTGGTAAGCCAAGACCCTTAAAGGGCTGAAGTGCCACGGCTCTTTTATATAATGGCGTGTGGCCTCCACGGAGGTGTGGTGTAGGTCTTTCGATCTGACGCCCATGGGCGACCTTGTCGTCATTATGAATGATGACATTGCAAACATCCAGTCCTCGAAGCAGAGGAATTATCAAGGGATCAGGCATTCTTATATATTTTAGTTTATCTGTCAGTTTTTTTGAGTTAATTTTGATTCCAATAGAATATAAACTAATCCACAAAAATGAAGACAGTACGAAGTTAAAATCCCATGACTTATCCGGGCCTCTCCGGACCAAAGACAAGCGATCTATCCACTCAGCCATGAAGCCGGAAGTCAATATGCCATTGTCATAGGATATACAGATTATGCATAACACAAGGAAGTTCCTCTGAACACTCATACCGCATTGTTTGTCTGTGTTATGACGGCTTAGGGAAATCTCGCAAGGAAGAAAGAGACAGTGATTCTGGGAAATGATAATATTGTATCAGAAATAGTAGGCTAAGCCTAACCATTATTATTAGGAAGTCATTTTTGAAAGCCTTTGTCTGGAGCGTGGCACTATATGTAAGTGAAACTTGGACTATTGGTGTAACAGAAAAGAGGAGAATTGAAGCGTTTGAAATGTGGTGTTACAGGAGAATGATGAAGATCAGATGGGTAGATAGGGTAACAAATGACGAGGTATTAAGACGAGTGGGAGATGAGAGATGTTTTTGGCGACTGCTAATGAAGAGAAGAGATAGGTTAGCAGGACACATATTAAGTCACCCAGGAATAGCAAGCTTAGTTATGGAAGGGTCGAGGACAAAAACTGTAGGGGTAGACCAAGGTTAGAATATGTTAAACAGATCGCCTCGGATGTAGGGTGTGATAGCTATGTAGAGATGAAACGATTAGCTCAGAACAGGGAGGCATGGAAAGCTGCATCAAACCAGTCGAAAGACTTAAGACTCAAACAACAACTTTGGTGTGCTTGGAATCTCTAATTGAGGCTAGGATTTGGAAGGAGGCGAGCGAGGACTTAAGATAGGAACAATCCCGGCATTGAATTGGCATAGGCTTTCTTTAATAGAACTAAGCAACACTGAAAAAATGCTTCTATCATTTCAATTTTGGTATAGAAGTGTGAAACCACGAAAAACCACTTCTAGGATGGCCGATGTGGGAATCGAACCAAGCTCTTCTGAGGCTTCTATGTGCTCTAGTACAGTACACTGATCCACGACAAGGACAAAGATTTGGGACGTGGGACATCTTTATCTTCAGCTCCGTGAAGTTGGGCCGACAGCAACTTAACAGCCAATCAGAACAAATCATAGACTGACGTCACTTTGCCGTGTCATTGCCAGGTACAATACACTGTCCCTGTTAGGTACAACATAAAATAAACCGTACAACTCCAAATCGTCCATATTTACGAGTGTTTGAGTTTATCGACCACGCCCCCTAGCTTTTAAACATCTACTTCCACGCACAAATAATAAAAGATGAATGCCTATATTATTTACTTCTTGCGTTTTCACGACTGCGCATTGTGATTGGCCTGGAAACCAACTACAGCATCCGACTGCACATTATGAATCGAACTTTATTCAGCCTTGAGAATCGATTCCCAACTAGAAGTGGCTTTCTGGTTTCTAAGGCAAATGCCGAGAAGGTACAATCGTGTCGACCGACTGAAAAGCATCAAACTTTGTTTACTAAGGCAACACTGAAAATGGATTCAAACACCATAATAAGATTTGTTTCATTTTAATATAATATCTTTACCTATGTTATTTGGCAGAAGGACTCACATAACTTAGCTGTAGTTCGATTATTATATATATTTTTTAAATGTAGGCCCGTGTCCTTGGGTGAGTGTAGAATTTTTGTCTGATAACCTGTGTTATTTGTGATGGCTGTATTAGCGTGTTGGTTGGTTCCTTAGTTTAGGGGCTGCGACAACGCGGTCATGTAGCCCCGTGTACTTTGGGTGTGTGTAGAATCTGTCTGATAACCGGTGTTAATTGTGATGACTGTATTAGTGTGTGTATCTGTTTTTTTAATTCAAGTAGGGACTGCAACTTTGAATTTTTAAATAGTTCCTACTTTTGCCACCAAACGCCACCGTCAACGACTACTAGGCCTAGTTCAGAACTAGCTACTAGACGCCACCGCAGTCGGCTCTTGGCAACCAACGTAGCAACCTAAGAGCGTTGTTTACATTCTTAACCTATCCAATTTAGTTTCACACAGGTGTAATTAGTGGAAAGATCTTTAACATGCCATAAATCTATGACATGGAACCGCCGGCTTTACTTCCCCTCCGAAGGAAGGCATACTGAGGGATTTTTAATGCTCTTAAAAAATCCGACGGCTTCGGCCGGGTTTGAACCCGCTATCTTGGGCATAGAAGCTCAGCATGCTACCAACTACGCCACCGAAGCCGCTGTATTAGCGTGTGTATTTGTAATTCAGGTTGAGGATTAGAAAGGAGGCAGCCATGGTCTTAAGCTAGGAACCATCCCAGCATTTGTCTGGAGTAGAAGAGGGGACACCACGGAAAAGCGCTTCAGGATGGCTGAGGTGAGAATCGAATCGAACCCGCCTCTTCTCAGTTTTGCCTCGTGAGGCTGAGTGTACCTTATTCCAGCCCCCAGACCATAATTAAATTTCTTAGAAGAGCTGGGAATGGAACCCGGACCTCGAGACCACAGCCAAGAACGCTAGCCACAGCACTTACACTACTACAGTCATCACAGACACACAGGTTATTAAACAAGTTCAACACACACACCCAAGAGCACGGGGTGATGACCAAGTTTTTCCTAACCCCTATTATTAATTAACAACAACAAAAGCTTTGTATAGTCCTGGATAGGAGGAGTGAAAGATGGAGGGTAAGACAGAAAATAAAACCAACCGGAAATACCTGATCTGAGAGTCAAATTCACATGGGACGTTGGTAACCCGATGGGAGTCCTTGATTATGACAAGAGATTACTAACTAGACATCCTGATCCATAGTTCACGTGCGGTAGGGTGGTCAGTTCGTTTCTGCTCCACGGTGTACCACAGCTTACGACTAGTTCCCCTTACAGGAGGTTGGGAGGGCCCGTACAAGACTATTATCATATTAATTATTAACAGAGCCAAGAATTGAACCCGGGAATTCAGACATGGGATATCTTAATCAGGGAGGTATAGCCTATATTTTTATTCGAGGGGGCGGACATCCTGGAAAATTATGAGCAGTGGCGGATCCAGGCCTTGCGGGGCCCTGGGCAATATTACAAGGTGGGGCCCACAACAATAGGAAATTTAAAAAAAAAATCAAATGGAAAATAGTTTGGTAATAATAATAAAATAAAGAATAATTACAATATTTCAATACACTACAGTACATTTTTTTAATAATATGAAAGAAACCTTTAAGTCCCCTTGAAGAAGATTATGTAAACTAAGAAATATTAAAATATTACTTTGCGACTCTTTTCCCGGCTGAAGTCTTCTATTATTTCACTGAAATCTAAACTTTCTAAACGGGAGGTTATAGCTGTAAGTTACTGGAAAAAGGAATATGAATTATAAATTAGTTTGAAAAGTGCAATTAATTAATTAATTATTCAAATTTAAAAAAATCCATGGCACGGGGCCCTCCGGACCACGGGGCCCTGGGCGGTCACCCTCCTCGCCCTCCCCTAGATCCGCCCCTGATTATGAGTATTGTCAGGGGATTGTCACCGCAAAATACCCAGAAATATCAACCAATATCTTAGAACGTATACCGTAACTTCATGTAATTATGTTAGATAAGAGTTAACTGTAAAATTCTAAGTTTATATAGCCTACAATTAGTGGCAATACAAAAAAAGTTGTAAAATACAACACAACACAAAAATACAATTGTATACAAGTCTTAATGAATGTTGTATTATGGTTTATGAAGTATGAATGGCAAATATGTAAATATTTGTCAATTTATTAAGCAGAAAGATAAACAGTTCATTTTTTTTTACAAATTGATAATTTATATCTCAAAAGTATCGTATCTTACTGTGGAACTCTCAGTTTTGCCTCACAAGGTTGAGTGTACCCCGTGCCAGCCCTCAGACCAGAATCAAAATTTATTGGCAGAGCCGGGAATCGAATTCTGACCTCCGGGGCGGCAGCCAAGAATGCTGGCCACTGCACCACAAGGTAGTCTCATTTCAATCTTAATATTGTTTATAACTTAGCCAATAAGTTAACTTTAGGGTACAAACAAATTTACAATTATTTTATGCTCTTACCAAAGCAACATTTTATTAATTTTTATTGACTTTTTTCGAGGGGGGCATGAGCCCCCACTGCTCCTCCCTTATATACGCCCCTGGTAGTAATGTTAGCCAATATATTTACGAGAAGATCTAAACGAAAATATACAAACAAGAATAGAAGAGGTGGGGACCCAAGTCAGAAGAAAGATTTGAATTCTGCAGCTTATGTATTACCTTCAAAGACATATTCAAACATGGATTAGAATATTAGTCCCTCAAAAATAATATAATATTACTTACGCATTCTGTTGTTGCTGAGAGCTAATAAAAGTTCATTTATCATTTGTCTTTCCGGAAGCATCTTGCAAATATTGTATAGCGGGAGATTTAAAATTGTGTTAGCACCTCGCGGAGAAAAAGTCTTGATGGATCAAGCCAAGGGCCAATAACACTTATTACACGGTTTTATACGAGCGAACTGACAACACACAGCCTTAATGATGGGTTTGAACACTTTAACAGTGACACATTGTTACACATGGCGTAGGTGGGTGGAGGTGTGTTCTTCAATACAATCGTCTGGTTGAGTCATTTGGCTCGGCTATGAGTTCATGAATCACTTTGGCGCACCACGTTCATGTGAAGTCCCGTCTTGAGTCACTCACGGTACGTAGAACACTGGCAGTATAAGAAAAAAAATAATCTTAAATTAAATTTCTGTGTAAACATTGAAAGTTATGAAGCATCTTACTATCCAACTTGAGATATTTAGTTTACAGTGGAATACTGAACTTAAAAGCACGCTCGTTGTAAATAAATTGGCTCACACAAGGGTGCACAGGTAGCAGGAAGAAGGGTCCGACACTGGTTGGGTTGTTCTTGAAGGCTGAAGCACTCCTCTATTATAGAACAACAGGAATACCGCGGGTTACAGGAGAGAGAATCCACCACTGATTACGTTCTTGAAAGAAGGCTGTCATGTCTCGCGTTGAAGCACGCTGCTACAGAACACTTACGAGGAAGAACACCAACTAAACTAACCGCGCCTCAGTAACACAATGCGCGCTCTGCAGGAAGTGGGCAGCACATTTTCCTTCTCGTCACACACGGGACATCCTCTCCACTCAACTACTGCCGAGCTTATCGCCCGCCGCCGAAGACAAGAACGAGTTGGGCCTCATCAACTACTGTAGAATTCTGTATAACCCTCTAACCAAGCAGCCGGAAGCTCCGACCCTTGATAACACGAGCTACCAACTCGTTTGATTGGCTACACACTCGGATGCCGAAAAATCAACAACCCGCCTTTTCCTTCAATGACATTTATTATGAATAAAAATCCGGTTATGATGTCGTATTTTTGTTAAAGCCGCCGCGAAAGAATAAATATTATTTTTAGTGGAGTTTAGAAGTTACAAAAGCTGTATTTATCAGAAACAGGGAGCCGCGTTCGCTGGGAGGAAGGGAAGGGGAAAGAAGAGATTCATATCAAGATGTCACGGGAACAGGAAGCGTCTCCGTAGCGGGTAAACACAAGAGGAGAATGAATGTCTGAAGGAGGGGAGGACAAATACAGAAACATTGTATACATAACAGCAGGGGCGGTGCGTCATTAAGGGTCGTTAGGCCGTATCGCACAAAATTAGTTCAATTAATATCTTTAAAAATTACATTAAATAACTGTTTTCCTCTTCTATAATCTCTAAAATGAATTCAGTATACATTACTCATCTCTAACTTATGTTATTTTTGATAATTTTACGCTCAGCTGACACATTTGAGTTATTTATCGTGATATATTAAGTCTATTATTATTTCTATTGTAGTAATAGTTCAGTAGAATTTATCTAGGACTTAGTAAAGGTGTAAATAGTACATTTTACACTGTGGGTGTGTTTCGCTCCAGATGATCCATGTTTTTGGAAATTAATTTATTAATTGCAAAATAGGCCTACTGTAACAGTATAAATTGGTATATATGATCCTAAATATGAGTTAACACTAATTATCATCACTTATACACTTTTGATTTAGTGTAAAATGTGCTAATTCATTTCAAATCATAACTTTTTTATTTTTTATAAAAAGAAATATTATAATTTTGTGCACAGTATTCCATGAAATATTTTTTGTCAAATATAAGTCACATGTTTATAGTCCTTGGAGTATATCAAGCTAACATACCAAATTGTATTTCCATATCTTTTAAACTGAGGCTTTTTTTAAAATGCAGTGATGCACAATCCATTGAAACATGCCTGGCATTCTATGCATATAATGACCTATTCGGCATCCAAAGGGTTAAATTCTTGTTAATGTGCTTCATTCATATTCTAAAGGCTAATGCCTTGTCGATGCAACCACACTCTTCTGTCGTTGGCGGTTCGTTTCAGTTCCATATAATTGTCACATCCCATTCTATTCTTGATGTCTTCCAAATACTTCGTACTAGGCCGTCCTCCTCCTTTCTTTCCCAGCATTTCCCCTTCAAGAAGGTTAACGATGAAAGTGTTGTGTCTGATGACATGTCCAATAAACTTCATTAATCTTCTCTCTTCTTTGACTTCCCTTAAGACTTCCAGGTTGGTTTCTTCTTTCCATCCAGCTCGTTCTTGTCATTTCCCGCCATATCCACATTTCAGCAGCTTCAAGTCGATTCTTTTTCAATTTACTCAGAGCCCAACTTTCACTTCCATAGAGCAGTGTACTGCAATCAAATGATTTTTCAAACGATTTTCTTACATCTATATTATTACTTAGACTAATAACTGGCGTATTTAATATCTGATTCTTATTGAAAATCCACAACCTGCTTCCAGTCGACCGACCGGGTCAGGGAATGGAATGAATGAAGCCCCCATCTAGCGGCGAGGATAAGAACTGTGCCGGCTGCCGAAGCCTGTCGCACTCCCCTGGGGGCAATGATTAAATGAATGACAGATGAAATGAAATGGTAGTTGAGAGTGTTGCTGGAATGAAATTGTGACAGGGAAAACCGGAGTACCCGGAGAAAAACCTGTCTGCCTCCACTTTGTCCAGCACAAATCTCACATGGAGTGACCAGGATTTGAACCACGGACCCAGTGGTGAGAGGCCGGCGTGCTGCCGCCTAAGCCACGGAGGCTATCTGATTTTTATTAAGCTAAGTAATTTTAGAAGTGTGCAATAACAGAGAATAAAGCAAAAGTTTTCTTCGCATGTCATACTGCTGATGGAGAGGAATCTTTTCCAAGACATTGTTGACGATATCCTTGCAGAGTTTGTCTTTTGCAGCTTTTCATCGTGTTGACCGACTGAAAAGCTGCAAAAGACAATTTGTATAGGCACCACTCCACCCCTGTATAACAGCTCCATAGCAAAGCACAGGGGGTTATCCTGAGAGAGGGGGGTGCAGCCTCTCCGAAACTAGTTGTTAATTCATTTGAGGGGCTTGGGACATCTTGGTTATCAGCCCCGTGTAATTAGGTGTATGTTGAACTTGCCTGATAACCTGTACTCCTGTGATGACTGTAGTAGTGTGTGTAATTGTATTATGGACAGGGGTGAGGTAGGCGCCCCGGGGCATGAAGTAAGGTACTATCCCGGCATTTTCCTGGAGGGATTGTGGAGAAATCCGGGGGAAAACCACACTTAGAATAGCCACTGTCAGAGATAGGATTCGAACCTTCGATCTCAGGACTTTCTGCAGCTGCCCTTGTGGCCGTGGTGCACGATTTAATGAGCATAGCTACATCCGGGACCCATCTGTTGGTGCCTCTATAGCGATAACATAACGTTGAAAGAACTTTTAGTTTCTCCAGCAAAGAAGTTCGATGCGCTTTGTACATAGGACGTAGTGTATGGTCCACTACCCCTACTAGTGGTCCGGGGCAGGGTGCACCAAGAGCCTGCTGATGAGCCTGACTCTGTGCACCTATATCTAAAGCCCTGCGCGGATTCGGATATGCGCAAAATGTTTCGCCATGTGGATATAGTTTGCATGGCTGAGCGGATAGTGGATAAGCTGCACATAATGTTTGGAGTAAATTTGCGGATAGTTTTTAGAATACAATCCCAACTTGTTGAATATCATTACTAACACCCAGATGTTTATGACATATCATATTTTCCGTTGGTTTTTTTTTTTTCATGACAAATGTAAGATGATGTTTTACGTTAATCTCATTCAAATTATGTCATTAAGCACAATAAACACTTCTGGCTGTATAACATTTATTTTAAACATAGAAAATGAAAATCCACAGCCTGCTTCCAGTCGACCAACTGGGTCGGGGAATGGAATGAATGAATCCCCCATCTAGCGGCGAGGATAGGAAATGTGCCGGCAGCCGAAGCCTGCCGCACTCCTCTGAGGCAATGATTAAATTAATGACAGGTGAAATGAATGACAGTGGAGAGTGTTGCTGGAATGAAATTTGTGACAGGGGAAACCGGAGTACCCGGAGGAAAACCTGTCTGCCTCCGCTTTGTCCAGCTAAAATCTCACATGGAGTGACCGGGATTTGAACCACAGACCCAGCGAAGAGAGACCGGCGTGCTGCCGCCTATGCCACGGAGGCTCAATTTTAAACATAGAACTTGACATAAATAGCCTAAGGAAACGATTTTCTCCTCAAAACTAAATATGTTGCTTTAATATTTTATCTAATTGAAAATATTGTAATGCCAATAGATTCGGATAACAAACGTGCAGATGAGGATAACAGTCGTGCGGATGCGGATAGCAGCCGTGTATATGCGGATAACGTTTTGTTTATCCGCGAGTTCTCTACTTATAGCCTATACAAATCTACATCACAGACAAATAGTTACAATATATTTTTGTGTAAAATCAGCAAGTTATGAACAATGGCTAAGTACCTGTTTAAGGGCGTGGGGTGGACCCAACTCCTGTAATCCTGTAACCTTCAAACAGAGACCGAAGCAGGAAGTGAAATGGAGAGATCTTCTACTTCGCTCCAACGCAATATTATGGCATGGACCACGTCTCCAAGCCCTTGTAGAGAAAGAAATCCTTTCACAGCACAGACGAATTCGCTTACTATGCCTGCTGTTTTCTCACTTGGCCCTTCACGCCATATACTTTACATCTGTAGAGTCGCCATTTAAGATTTGATTGCCTCTGAGCGTGGCTGCCTCAGCGTTTGTTGATTATTGTAGCAAGAGCCCCGCGGGGTGAAGCGGAGGACACAGTGATGACAGAGTGCAGTCTTCACATAAGTCAAGCAGCATTGCGCGCGTTACCTGTCTTCGAAGAGCAGATAAGCGTTACAGGAGCTCATGTCACCACGGACAGTTAAACGACGACTGAAGCTACTGTAGCTGAGTCACATCCTACTCGCGCAACTGTACCTGTCAACGAAGCAGACTGACGTGTGACACAAGTAAACAGAGAATAGTTCCCTTCTCGACCGACCGACAGCAATCAATTCGTGAAAGGGTAATACAATACACCGTACGAGACTGACAGGAACTTACGCTAGGGATGAATTATGAATACTGAATTCATTTTAGAGATTCCAGAAGGGAAAAACACTTGTTTTAAGTTGAATCCCTGTAATTTAAAGACATTAGTTAAAACAATTTTGTGCAATATGGTCTAACGGCCCTGCGTGGGTGGAGCTCATTCGATCCATAATGATGCACCGTCCCTGGTTAAAGCAATAGATAATGGCCGGGATTAACATTTCAAGATACGACTGCCACTGAACTTGGCTGCGCCAGTGTTTGTTGATGATAGCAGCTGGAACCTTTGCCGGACGAGCAAAGGAACTCAGTGATGGCAGAGTGCAGTCCCCACATAAGTCAAGTAGCATTGCGCGCGCTACTTGTGTTAAACAGAAGTTATATTGTGAATTGTGAACGGAACAATTGATAATAATGGGTGAATGAAGAATGGTGCTCTTCAACAGGACAGTTAAGCTGAAAAGGAGCTTATGTCACTACGGAGAGTAAAACGATGAAAGGCTCGTGGACGTGAGTTACATCTTACCTGCATGACTGTGCTTGTCAACTAAGCGAGCTGACAACATGACACAATACAAGTAAACAAGGAATAGTTTCTACCTCGGCCACCGACAAGGCTGATATTTCTTATGTCGGTCTGGGTAACTAGGCACATGTAGTGATTCTGGGAGTTAGTCTAGGCTACTTGGGAACGGAAATTCCCAGCTTGTCAAACACTTCCTCTGGTACATGTGGTATGTGTGTCGCCTCCGCGAATAATAAACAGAATGCTATTAACATGTTTATAGATGGCATTGTGGTGCAATGGTCTAACAATAACAGAATGTTGGCAGGCGTAGCTCAGGATAAGCTTTGAAGTGGTTTGTTGTCCGTTCAAAAGATTTTAAAGTTTAACAGAAGTATTGACAACTGTTTGATTACTTTTCAGTCAGTCAACAAATAATACTAACTTTTAACTACTGCGGTTTTTAGAGGCACTGGGTGGCGGAATTCTTCCCCGAAGGGGATCTCTAACCCTTTATAGGGCAAAACTATTTATTTTTATTTTTATGTGTTTTTACATTATTTTTTTAAAATTTCGTTAGGGCCATCTATGGACCACGGTGCTTGTGTTTTAGCTGTTTCTTGATGTCATCGTCAGGCTTGCCACGATTGGTGTTCTTAGAGGAGGGTTTGGCAGCTGCTTTCATGTTGGTACCTCGAACTTTTCTGATGGCCCAGTAGTCCTTCATTTTCCGGCTAAATTGTATCTTACGTTCCTCAGACCATTTGCTAGCCTCGTCGTTTGGTCTGTTGGTAACTTCTGTGAGGGATGTTACGAAGGATTTAATTTTGAGAGCTGTATGATAGTTACTCCGGTCGGCTATGTCATATTCATTTATATGGAGTTCCGAAAGATCCTTCTCCACTTGCTTCTTCCACAAGAATCCAGTAGCTTTGCTCTTGTTAACAGCCTTGAAGATCCTATGGGATAACCTGTTTGAGTCCATTCTGAATAGATGTCCGTAAAAAGCCAGTCGCCTTCTTCTGATGGCATCTATGAGATTTTCTTGGTGTTTATATAGATCACGATTTGGTTGATACCATCGGCTTCCATCTGGTAGAATTCTTGGTCCTACTATCCGTCTCAGGAACTTTCTTTCTTGTACCTCGAGGGCTCTTAATGGGGTCTTCTTAGTTAGACATAGGCACTCTGCTGCATAGAGGGCATTTATTTTAATTATTATAATTATTAATAATGTTATTTTCTGTTTCTCTAATTTTATTGTTTATATGTTATTATAGATTAAATTTTGATATTATTTTATTGAATTAATTACTTAACTAATTTCGAATTGATTCTTACAATTATTTTCATAATTCTTTTTATAGTTATGTTTATTATTTTAATTTTAATATTTCTTTTATTATTAAAATTTTCTTTTTATGCGTTTTATTTCTATATTCATATTTTATTTTTATACTTTAATTGTTAATGTTTTTAATTTTAATTTTTACATTTTATCCAACACATTACGTCAAATAGATGCGTACCTATATAATATTTGATTTTTAGAAATACTAGCACTTCGGCATGAAAATTCTCCGAAATTTGGCTGAAATATTCAACTATCAGCATCTTTGAAAGCATAAACTGTCCTTATGACAGGTGGTTAATATAGAGACCACTATCCCATAAAGGGTTAACTTGCCAGTAAATTTACTGTCACAGCTCCCTCGGATTTAAGCACCCTCAGATACCAACTGACTGGACCGGGATTCTGTCCTGCAATCTTGGGCACAGGAGGCGAGAACGATACCGCTGCACCACGCAGTCAGTTGAGAGAGTGTGGGAACAAGGAAAAGAGAGAAACCATTATTTTGCAGAATACATTGCAAATTAACAGAGGTGTATACATTATTGGACTCAAATAATTTAAATCACTCTCAATGCCTTATTCAAAATCATGATATAGACCAACTGCTAAAATATTTTATTACCTATTTAGTAGTGTGTTCTCCTCTATGGATTTATTACTTTTCCCTTAAGTAATTGTGTCTGGAAATTTTCTAAATTATGGATTCCGAGGGATAACTAAGCTGGGTCCGTTTTCTCTGTTTTCATTGACTTGGGAAACTACCCTCTGAAAATCCACAGCCTGCTTCCAGTCAACCGACCGGGTCAGGGAATGGAGTGAATGAAGCCTCCATCTAGTGGCGAGGATATGAAGCCTGTCGCACTCCCCTGGGGTGATGATTAAATGAATGACAGATGAAATGAAATGAAATGATAGTGGAGAGTGTTGCTGGAATCAAATTTGGAACAGGGAAACCCAGAGTACCCGGAGAAAAACCTACCTGCCTCCGTTTTGTCCAGCACAAATCTCACATGGAGTGACCGGGATTTGAATCACGGACCCAGCGGTGAGAGGCCGGCGTGCTGCCGCCTAAGCCACGGAGGTTTGGAAAGTACCCTCTACATAAGTTAATTTCAATCCATGGTCTACGAATCTATGAATAGTTTCGGAGCTGACCATCAGTAAGAAGACTTCTAATCCTTCTGCTCTAAATTCACATGGAAAGTAGAATAAAGGAATGAAAACGAAACGTGCGGCAATTTGCATTAGCAAGGCCTCTTTTTAGTGGAAATCCTGAAAAAAAAAAAAAAACCATCAGTTTCTTAAAATAAAATATAATTAAGACCATTGGTTATTTTTCTGAAATAATGTCAGCATCTTTCAAACATATTCACTGCATTAAGTCATGGCAAGTCTGAAATGAAATTTTTGAAGACTGACGTTCAGTCTAATAATTTACATTACTCATCTTCATCTCCATTTCCCCTTTTCCAGTTGACACTGGCTGGGGGCAGATATAGTTCCTCTCCACTTTGTTCTGTCGTTCCACCAATCCTCTTCCGACACGGTGTTCCAATCCAGGTTCCGTTTACTAATGCTATTCTTCACCGAGTCCATCCAACACATTCTTGTTCTTCCTCGTCCTCTCTTCCCTGTCATCCGTCGTTCCAGTACTCGTCTTGGTAGCCTTACTTCATTCATCCATTTGACATGTTCGAACTATCTCAATCTGTTTTGCTCAGTTTGTAATTTAGTTTCTGTACTCCCAGTTCTTTCCGTATATCTTCATTTCTCACTCTGTCTCTCTTCGTTTTCTGGACCATACTTCTCAGGAATCTCATCTCAGCTGCCTGTACTCTGCTCTCATCCCTCTTAGTCATTGTCCAAATTTCTGCTGTATATGTCATTATAGGAACATAATATGCTTTGTACATAACTTCTTTAGCATTAATTGGTATAACCTTGTTCCATACTAGTCTTAAAATAAAATATAATTAAAACCTTAGGTTATTTTTCTGAAATAATTTCAGCATCTTTCAAACATAATATGCTTTGTACATAACTTCTTTAGCCTTAATTGGTATATCCTGTAGGTTAAATGTATTTTTGTAAGTTTCCGTACCCTTAGGATGTTTTTGCGGCTACGTTTGTCACGGGTACAACGGCACTAGATTGAGAAAGACGAGCTAAGCGGTGTTTGGATAGAACTTCAACTGATGGTGTCCATTTCAAGCAGAGTGCTGCACTTAACATGACCACAGATCCTGAAAGTTGATAGCACAAGATACAGAGAACTTCAACAAAAGCAACTTCCAGTAATTACATGTTTATGATTCGGTTGTGATTTTAAACAACCTTGAGGGTAAGTAAACATGTTACTAAACTGAGAGACGGAAAGCACCCATTCATAAATATGTTGCTCTATTCTGAACACTTAACAACTATTCTGTAAGGGGACATGAGTCATACGAACCCAGCAGCATCAAATCACTCCCCATGACCTGCAAACTTGGAGATCCGAGGTTATTATTATTATCTTTTGGATAAAGAAAGTATCCTCATTTTGCCATATGAAATAAATAAAAAAATAAAAAATAGTAAATAAATATATTGAACCCTTATCATTGTGTCCAATAATAATGTTTCATATTAATAAAAACGATGGAAATACTAAATACATGATATGCTGGATATTTGAGTAATATTGATGTAGCAAGAAATCTGGACTTGGTAAGACATGCTACGTGCTGGCTGCAAATGACCAATAGTTTCACAACCAATGTTATTCTTGGATTTCTGAGAAAATCAGATATGACGCTGTGGCGTACGTGACCATAAAAGGCCACAATGCTGCGTACAAGGCAAGGAGTGAGAGAGAGGAGAATAGTCGTGACGTGAAAATAAGGGCGGGATTTGTAAGGTCAGAACTCCGAAGCCAACTTATCTGACCAATAAGAAAACATGACGTCAGAACATAGCGTCAGTGTGTTTTGCGCGGCAATCGGATATAAAAAGATCTAGCGATCGGTTTGCTTGTTCGACGGCAGATTCGCGACCTGTGAGAAAATACAAGATTTTTGAGAGGTCACACATAATTATAGGCCCATTACTTAAAATATTGAGGAGCTGTTTTACTCCCACCATTGAAACTTTAGGCTTTCTGTATATATACAAATGTCTGAGATGAAACGGGACACACTCCTAATTATTCTTCGACAGTCATTTTAAGACGTCCTTAAGACGATATGGTTTTAAAATTATAGTTGTGTGTCGGCAACGAAGTTGGAAATTTTCATAAATTGTGAGATGGCAATTAGCCATAGAATAGGGAAAGTCGACGATTCTGCATAGGACGATCTGAGGAAATAAAATACTTAGAACGCAGATAGAACAGTTTAAAAACTTTGATTTAATTGTGTTTTAACAGCAGCAAAATGTCGACCATGGAGAGAAGACAGCAAGCTTCATCCTCCATTACCATCAGTGTTATGGGCTAACGGCCTAATGATGGGAATTGACGAGGCGGGAGGCCTCTGGAAAGCAGTTTAAGTGATGAGTATTAAAAAATTGATTTATTGATTTTGGACGAGGGGAATCGCGAGAGATGTGTGGAACTTTGTATAGATTTTATTTGTGTGGTTTAATTTAAATTTCAGGGTTTGATTTCTTAACTGACATGCGTGTAGTAAATTTTGGCATTGCGTGACAATTATGTTGTACAGTAAATTTTGTAATTTAAATGTGGTCCTTATGTATACGTAATTCTTATAGCGAAACGGCCGCATCGATTAACGTATCTATAAAAAGTGTAGCCATGAATGAGAACCTAGGAACGACAATGATAAATGGACTGATTTAATGATATGTTAAACTAATTACTACGTGGGGGGTATATTTGCATTTTGTTGCTTTGATAACTCGGGCTAGGACTGATCCTGTTATTAATTCTTTATTGTCATTTGGACATGTTGTGTGTCATTATCTGAGAGGTGTGCTGATTAATGCTACGACGAGATCTTCGAGAAATGTGCCACGTGTTTTTGGGTGTAAGTGATGATGATGAGGAGAGGTGAAGCCTGTCCATGACTGCGATATCATTCCGGCAAACTAGTTATCCGTGGGGATAAGTTTGACCTGGGAATGTATTCTTAAAAATCCCTGAGAGGATGTTTTGAGATAATGTGTTATTTATTTGTACGCGTTTAACAGGTGGCGATTAGCAAAGGTGCTGTACGCTGGCTATGGGCCAGAATCTATATTTAGCATGGCACTAATTACTACTTGGGGGAAGAAATCAGCCACTCTCTCGGTGATGCGATAACAGGCCCGGTTGTCTCCAGCTTGTTATGACACGTTATGTTTGCTTTAAAGCCTAATGAGTTAAGGTTATTTTATTTGGTTTAATTTGGGAAGTTGCCATGTTGTCGATCCAAGTTTCTTTTATCATTACTACGACTTATTTGTTCATTGTTTTAAAACGCCAAACTTTCCGGCGTAAAAATTAAAAGTTGTATTTTGTTGTTGTTGGCTCTTATTTTCAAGGCCATTGTATTCATATAAATATAATTTGGCAACCGGCCAAACCTATTCATGTCATGTTATGCCTTCCTAGTGTTTAAGGTATAAGTCGGTAATTCCGCAGCCCTTATTTTAAATAATACACACGTGTATTTGGTTGTGGTAATCTAAGGTTAGAGCATGTCAGTAGTGTATATAATTATGTAATTGTTGTTCCCACATTTCCGTAATTCGTCCTTCGCAGTACGGAGTCCGTTCCCGAACCAACTGTTTTAGTCGGAAACGAGCGTCCGTCAAAATGCTCATTACTTGAACTAGTCTTAAAACCCGTGTCGCTCATAAATATTAAATTTTTGTACTATTTATTTGTTTGTTATATTTGGATCTTGTGATCCGTTTTTCTTTTGTTACTCTGATTTAGATGACATTGCAGTCACAATGCCTGTTGACAGCTGTCATGCCATGTCGTCACGGTACGTCAGGCTGGTCAGTGTTAGATCTGTTCACGCGAGTGAACAATAAAAGGGTGGTTATAGTTTTCTTTTTTTATGTTTGATTCAGTTAAAAAAAATTCATTTGTTAGTAGATCCTGTTGTTTTTCTTGGCTTTATAATAATAATAAGTTAACCTTATGAACCTTGGAAGTTGTGTTGATAGCAAAACCTCTAAATCACATTCACAAGAATCCATTACGACCCCGAAATTTTGAATCTTGTCTACATGCTATTTTCCAAAGGGTTTATAAGAGTTACTTTGGCTTCCGAACGTGTGGCATTTGTGTTTTAGAGTAAAAAAAATAGATCACCGGCATGTGATAAGTTTATTAACGTAAGTTAGGCGAAGATAGTACCGCCAAATGTTTGAAAATATAAAGTCATGGAGTTTGCAATAAAGTAAATGTGGAACAAGTTAAGTGTTTGAACTTTGATTAAAATTAGAACAAACTGTTCCAGGCGCCCAATAAAATTAAATTAGCTTTGTGTAGAAAAGCCAAACTCAAAGAATTGTTTGACAGGAAGGTTAGACCTTAAAAACTAATTAATACTCTATTAATTGGTTAAAATTTGTAAGTGAAGTAAGGTCAGGAAGATTATAACTGAATCAAAGGGTTAAAATTAAATGGAATAATAAGTAAATTATACTCAGTGATGCTATAGTTTGTGGGAGTAATTTAAAGTAAATGAACTGAGTATGTAAAGGGTTAATGTGTGTATATTTAATATATGTGAGCGCGCGTATCCAGGGCTCCGCCCTTATGTCATTTCCCTATGTCTCAAATATATTATTGTTGTGATGGCAACTCTGGGAGAAATCCGCGAAGTGATTGAATTAGCATCCGCTCGTACGCGAGAACAACTTAGTGAGATGAGAAAGGACATAACCAATGAAATACAGACACAGTTAGCGGCAAATAGTGAAGAAACGCAGACACAATTAGCGGCAAATAGTGTAGAAACGCAGACACAGTTAGCGGCAAATAGTGTAGAAACGCAGACACAGTTAACGGCTATAAATAAACAATCGGTAGAAATGCAGACTCAGTTAGCGGCGAATAGTGAAGAAATGCAGACACAGTTAGCTGCTATAAATAAACAATCGGAAGAAATACAGACACAGTTAAACACAAAACTATCTGAAGTTAACGAGAATATAAATCAGAAAATCGCTACACAAAACATTCTGGTTAGTGAACAATTACATAGGCAGTCTGAGAAAAACAATGAAATGTTAAACGCACAAGACGAAAGGAACACTCAAAATCTAGCTGCGCTAACGGTAGAAATCAAAGAGCACACAAAAGAACAGCTAATCCAATTAGCAAAGGACGTTAGCACTAACAATACCAAACAATTAGGAATAATAAAAGGTATCGAAGATTCGTTTAAAAAGGAAATAAAAGGAATGGATGAGACTGTTATGGCAAAACTAGCACAAATCGAGCAAGCGTGTTTGACCAGCTCATCTGAGATTAAAGAAGCACACACAAACTTAGAAAAAAGGTTTGAGATGATCGAACGAGGGACACAGGGTATGCAAGATCAGATAATTACAGTAGATAACAATATCACGGGCTTAGTGACGGAACTCAACAAATTAGAAATACAATCAATTAAGAAATGGAAAAAGTTAGAAATTGACCAGGAAGAAATTAAACAAACATTAGAACAGAACAACATTTCTCTGGGAGAAAGGATAGATAAACTTGAAGATAATCAGGAGGCTAATCAACAGGAAGTCGAAAAACGCTTTGTTAAATTGAAGGATACTATTAGGAAAGATTGGACCAAGATGAGCGCTGATTCGAAAGATGAACGGCTCGCAGTAAGCAAGAAGCTAGGGGAAAATAACGCGAAAATACAGGCGTTAGAAGAAAATATGAAGTTAAGGTTTCAAATTCAAGAGGACCGCATGATAAAATCGGAGTTGCAGTCACTTGGACATAATACGATGTTTGCGACACTAATGGAAAAAGGGAAAGGGGAGAATGCGGAAAGAGAGCACACAATAGACAGCCACGAGCTTGGGCAAAGTCCAAGAACGGTAGACACGCAAGCATTCCAGAATTATGAGGGTCGTAGCTCGACACCTCAAAACACACAACTTCCCACGCAAGTTATACAAGTCATCCGTGGAAACGAATTTAAACCGAATAAGTTTTTACCAGAGAGCGGAGGGACACCTAAAGCTTTCTTAAGGGAACTGACAGAATATTTTTCGGACCAAAATGTTAGCTCAACGCGACAATTAAGAATGGTTGAAAATTTTTTGGCGGGCTCAGCACTTACCTGGTATCTTGGATTTAAGAACACATTTAAATCAATGGAAGGTTTCCACAAGGCCTTCCTAAGCAAATACTGGAGTGGGTCGTATCAACAAAGCTTGCGAATGGACTTATACTCGCGTAAATACCATTCCACGCATCAGACGAAATATGCAGATTTTTTCGCCATGCAACTTGTCAAATTGCAAGATCTTGATAATCCCCCTAGCGAAATGGAGCTAATAACTACTATAGGAAAACAGATGCCTATTAGCGTTCAGCAATTCTTGGTGGCGGCAAATATTACGACCGTGGTCCAGGCAGAAGAGGTATTAAGGAAGATAGATGAAACCACTAATTACATCAACCCGAGAGAGAAGAGACAGATAGAGTTAGTTAATGCAGTCGAAGTAGTCAAGACACCGAACAAAAACACGAGGTCGCAAGCTACAAACACTGGGGATAACCAAAGACGGCAGAGCACCGAAGAATATGAGCCGGGATCTCAACCGAGATACGAAAATAGGGACAGAAACCATAACAATCAGGAAGGAACTAACCGCTACCGGAACACAAACAATCAGCAGTGGCGAGATAATAGGAGATACCAAACGTCATACAATAGGAATAATAATAACGCACCTTACAATCGAGGATGGCGTGGAGGACACTATAATCAACAATATAGGCCCAGAGACAATAGGCGTTACAATCAACAATATAACGCACAAAATAACCAGCGGTTTAACGAGCAATCGGATCCAAGGGATGATCAGAGAAATTGGAACGAGAGACACGCTGACCCGCAACAGTACCTGGAGGAGCCACGTAACATGGAAGGAAATAATGATAAATGGGAAAGAGCGATAGATCGGCGGAAGAATCCCGACAACCACGAGGAGGAAAACGGAACACATCAAATGTTGGAGGCCATGCATGTAGAAACCCAGAGATATTTGGAGGAGCTGCATGGAGAAGAAGAAAATAGAGCAGCCGACAATAGGAAACAGAAGAATAGCAGGAGAGATTCGCAGACCGTGTCAGGCAAGGGTCTCGAAATATGGTAAAAAAAAAAAAGTTATTGTACGGGAATAGGAGAAGAAGAAGGGAGAAGGAAGAAGATGGCAACGCGGGGGAGAAGAAGGAGATGACATCACGGTAAAATGGAGAAGAGACAGGAGCGGCTTAAGGAAGTTCAACTAGGGGTTACGAACTTAGGTAACAACGCCTACAGAGTCCGAGAGGTGAGCACAGGAAACATGGCAGTGTATAATATCTCAAATTTAAAATTGTATCATCAGAGAGAGCCATACGAACCGAGAAATAATGTTACTGCAGCAAATTAAACATTCGCGTGATAACATACAACAAAAGATACGGGGGTACTCGAGTGGTGAAAGCGCTCAAAAGACAGCTCTGACGTGTTTACAAGTTCAGGCGGAAGTCGTTAATGAATATGTTGATGTTTTGAAAGAGTGAGAGGGGAGACGAGTAGCAAGGAAAGAGGCCGGAGGGCATAAGTATACAGGAATTTCCTAATGAGTTTGGAACGAGACGGCTACTGAAACAGACAGAGGCGGACAGTCATTATATTTGAGGGTGACCAGCAACTTCAAATTTGAGCCAGAAAAGTAGGGGATGTGAAATTCGACTTCATTTGAGTTCGAATTTCATCAACTAGGGGTCGGATGAACCCTTATCATTGTGTCCAATAATAATGTTTCATATTAATAAAAACGATGGAAATACTAAATACATGATATGCTGGATATTTGAGTAATATTGATGTAGCAAGAAATCTGGACTTGGTAAGACATGCTACGTGCTGGCTGGAAATGACCAATAGTTTCACAACCAATGTTATTCTTGGATTTCTGAGAAAATCAGATATGACGCTGTGGCGTACGTGACCATAAAAGGCCACAATGCTGCGTACAAGGCAAGGAGTGAGAGAGAGGAGAATAGTCGTGACGTGAAAATAAGGGCGGGATTTGTAAGGTCAGAACTCCGAAGCCAACTTATCTGACCAATAAGAAAACATGACGCCAGAACATAGCGTCAGTGTGTTTTGCGCGGCAATCGGATATAAAAAGATCTAGCGATCGGTTTGCTTGTTCGACGGCAGATTCGCGACCTGTGAGAAAATACAAGATTTTTGAGAGGTCACACATAATTATAGGCCCATTACTTAAAATATTGAGGAGCTGTTTTACTCCCACCATTGAAACTTTAGGCTTTCTGTATATATACAAATGTCTGAGATGAAACGGGACACACTCCTAATTATTCTTCGACAGTCATTTTAAGACGTCCTTAAGACGATATGGTTTTAAAATTATAGTTGTGTGTCGGCAACGAAGTTGGAAATTTTCATAAATTGTGAGATGGCAATTAGCCATAGAATAGGGAAAGTCGACGATTCTGCATAGGACGATCTGAGGAAATAAAATACTTAGAACGCAGATAGAACAGTTTAAAAACTTTGATTTAATTGTGTTTTAACAGCAGCAAAATGTCGACCATGGAGAGAAGACAGCAAGCTTCATCCTCCATTACCATCAGTGTTATGGGCTAACGGCCTAATGATGGGAATTGACGAGGCGGGAGGCCTCTGGAAAGCAGTTTAAGTGATGAGTATTAAAAAATTGATTTATTGATTTTGGACGAGGGGAATCGCGAGAGATGTGTGGAACTTTGTATAGATTTTATTTGTGTGGTTTAATTTAAATTTCAGGGTTTGATTTCTTAACTGACATGCGTGTAGTAAATTTTGGCATTGCGTGACAATTATGTTGTACAGTAAATTTTGTAATTTAAATGTGGTCCTTATGTATACGTAATTCTTATAGCGAAACGGCCGCATCGATTAACGTATCTATAAAAAGTGTAGCCATGAATGAGAACCTAGGAACGACAATGATAAATGGACTGATTTAATGATATGTTAAACTAATTACTACGTGGGGGGTATATTTGCATTTTGTTGCTTTGATAACTCGGGCTAGGACTGATCCTGTTATTAATTCTTTATTGTCATTTGGACATGTTGTGTGTCATTATCTGAGAGGTGTGCTGATTAATGCTACGACGAGATCTTCGAGAAATGTGCCACGTGTTTTTGGGTGTAAGTGATGATGATGAGGAGAGGTGAAGCCTGTCCATGACTGCGATATCATTCCGGCAAACTAGTTATCCGTGGGGATAAGTTTGACCTGGGAATGTATTCTTAAAAATCCCTGAGAGGATGTTTTGAGATAATGTGTTATTTATTTGTACGCGTTTAACAGGTGGCGATTAGCAAAGGTGCTGTACGCTGGCTATGGGCCAGAATCTATATTTAGCATGGCACTAATTACTACTTGGGGGAAGAAATCAGCCACTCTCTCGGTGATGCGATAACAGGCCCGGTTGTCTCCAGCTTGTTATGACACGTTATGTTTGCTTTAAAGCCTAATGAGTTAAGGTTATTTTATTTGGTTTAATTTGGGAAGTTGCCATGTTGTCGATCCAAGTTTCTTTTATCATTACTACGACTTATTTGTTCATTGTTTTAAAACGCCAAACTTTCCGGCGTAAAAATTAAAAGTTGTATTTTGTTGTTGTTGGCTCTTATTTTCAAGGCCATTGTATTCATATAAATATAATTTGGCAACCGGCCAAACCTATTCATGTCATGTTATGCCTTCCTAGTGTTTAAGGTATAAGTCGGTAATTCCGCAGCCCTTATTTTAAATAATACACACGTGTATTTGGTTGTGGTAATCTAAGGTTAGAGCATGTCAGTAGTGTATATAATTATGTAATTGTTGTTCCCACATTTCCGTAATTCGTCCTTCGCAGTACGGAGTCCGTTCCCGAACCAACTGTTTTGGTCGGAAACGAGCGTCCGTCAAAATGCTCATTACTTGAACTAGTCTTAAAACCCGTGTCGCTCATAGATATTAAATTTTTGTACTATTTATTTGTTTGTTATATTTGGATCTTGTGATCCGTTTTTCTTTTGTTACTCTGATTTAGATGACATTGCAGTCACAATGCCTGTTGACAGCTGTCATGCCATGTCGTCACGGTACGTCAGGCTGGTCAGTGTTAGATCTGTTCACGCGAGTGAACAATAAAAGGGTGGTTATAGTTTTCTTTTTTTATGTTTGATTCAGTTAAAAAAAATTCATTTGTTAGTAGATCCTGTTGTTTTTCTTGGCTTTATAATAATAATAAGTTAACCTTATGAACCTTGGAAGTTGTGTTGATAGCAAAACCTCTAAATCACATTCACAAGAATCCATTACGACCCCGAAATTTTGAATCTTGTCTACATGCTATTTTCCAAAGGGTTTAATATAATAATTATTTTATGAAGTGAAGTGTAAAATAATCTGTAATGTAGGCCTATTTGTTTCGTACTTTTAAAGACAATTCAGTAGGTTCATTAATTTAATATTAAATCATTGCCCTCCCCCCCCCCCGTCTATGAATTAATCAACTGAAAAATCATCCTTACATAGATAACACTAAAAAACAACATGTTCAGCAAAGAACATATAGCCTACTTTCTCCTTAATATATGGGTAAGTTATAACTCTTTGCCCTTATCAAGGAGTAGACTATAATTGAATGTTCATTCACTGTTAGAGGTAATCGGAGCGCGGTCATAGTTAGAAGTTGAACTACTACACGATTGTCTGTTCAGGAGACCAAGGATTTTCAAAACGAAATGTTTGGATCAGTTAGCCACGTAACCTGCATGATGACAGCACCGTACAGGGATATTGAGAAGGCTGTGGATGACAACTGGTAGGATATCTTGTTTTTCAATTCTCCGATTTCTTTCATCTTCTGTTTACTTGCGACGCTGGGGCTGTGATTATGAATGAACGAGTGTATACATTAGCTTCTCCTTTGAGCTAAATAGCATTTTATTTAGTATCTGTAGAGAGAGCTCATCCACTTCATTTGTAAAAGAATTCAAGAAAAGAAAGTTATCTCTAGTAGGTTTCGAACCCCAGTCAACCGCATGAGAGACTAACGTTCTAGCCCTGAGCCAAACATGTCCTTAACACCTTAGTGTTATTAACTGACTTAGATACAACGTGTTAGCAAATCATGTCTTGAAATAAACGATTTCTTGATGCAGTACATCTTCATTATAAATCATTTCATTCATAGTTTATATTATTTCTATCAGTAGGCTATATCGCATGCAACATACTCAAACTACTGAAATGTAGGACAGGCACAAGAGGTCAGCTGTCATGTGACAGAGACGGATCAGCTCTCTTAAATCACCGATTAAGTGTATTATAATAAACAACGGGTCACGTCTTTTAAGATAGCTTAAACCACCCTCGGCTTGATAATCAGAATTGGTGAGTCCAAATATATAAATGATAATGATTGCATAACTTACATGGACACCATGTTTAAATGGTATGACTGATGACCTTGTACTTTGGGCACAGGACGCGTGTTATATGATGACATGTTTTAACCAAATTTGGTAAAGATCCGATAATTAGTTTGGTCGTAATTTAATGTTACGTTTTGACCATTTGAGTGGCGGCAAGATAAAACATGACACTGAGGTGCCCTTTACTAGTGCTACCTCTGTACTAAATTTCGTTCAATTCGGTTTCGTCGTGTTTCAATTGATAGGGGGAGGGGGGAACAAACATACACACACTCACACAGACAAACACACAATTTTAGGCCCTGTGTAGTTCTCATAAGTCTACTTTCATTTTCTTTTGCAAAACTCGAAAGTAGGCTAATAACAACAGGTTTTCTATTGTTGTTGTTGTTGTTGTTGTTGTTGTTGTTGTTGTTGATTCATTTAGGAACTTTGTGACATGTAGCCGTGTGTACTTGGATGTGTTTGGTATCTGTCTGACAACCTGTGTCATTATGATGGCAGTAGCAGTGCGCTTATTTGTAATTAAGACTAAGATTTTGAAGGAGGCAGCCATGGACTTAATTTAGGTACCCTCCCATCATTTGCCTGGTGTAGAAGTGGGAAACCACGGAAAACCGGTTCTAGTACAACTCAGGTGGGAATCAAACCCATCTCTTCTCAGTTTTGACTCACGGGGCTGAGTGTACCCCATTCCAAACCTCAAACGAGAATTACATTTATTTACCGAGCCAGAAATCGAACCCAGATCCTTTGCATCCCCGGACTTTCTATAGACTTCGGAAAAGTACCTTAATTCAAGTCCCGGAGCACCTACTTCATTCCCGATCTTAAGAATGTCGCCTCAACATTCAACTACAGTAATGTCACTAGATAAATAAATTATATAAGACAAATTCAACTCTCACCCAAGTGCATGGAGCTAATGACCAATATTTTACAAGCCGCTAAAATGAATCAACAACAACAACACTCAAGTATGTGATTTAGCAAACCTCTGAATGAAGTAACAAACAGCCTAATCCTGAAGATTACTCAGGTCCCTGCTAGCAGGTAATTGCTGGCGGAATATTGTTTCTGCCCAGATTCTAGTAAGGAAATGGAATGTCGCACCCATAACTTGCAGTCTATTGTCCGCCCCTGATTTTAAGAAATGACGCAGAGCCATTTCATTGGATTGAATAACGTCACTTTACATTCAGAGGAGTGTACCATTCTGAGACAATAGCTCCCAAATAAGCACGTGCTTCCCCGCATACCTACACTATCAGTATAGATGTAGTCAGTCAGTAAGAGCGGTTGAGTACAACTACAACCTTTCTTACAACTGTATGATAAATCTTTCAAGTAATGCCAAATTCGTGGCGTAGTGACTAGCGTTATTGGCTGTCACCGCGGAGGTCCGGGATTGAATCCCGAAATTTAAATGTTCTAAGTGCTGAAGAGGGGTTCGCTCAGCCTCGTGGAGAAAAACTGAGTAGAGGTGGGTACAATACCCATACCATTACATTCATCACAATGGCACAGGTTATCAGATAAATTCCACACACACAAACAAATATACGACGCTACATGACAACAATGTCGGGAAGCCTCTAAAGGCATCACCATTTAACTTAAGGGGACCATATAGCCTAATGTGGTCAAATTTGTGATTATTATTTTATTGTTTAGCTTAATTGAGGGACAAGAGGCCAAGAGTGACAAGTGACATCTGATAAACGTGCAAAAATGATCCTTAAAAGATATGTCAATAAGGGTGATTTCCCCATGCTTATCAAGTATCACTTGTCTCCCTTGGCTTCTAAACCCCTCAATTATGCACACATATCTGAATAAATCAAAAGTTTGTTTCTTGAAGTTTGGAATGCTAGTTTTTGAAATATAAATTAGTTCTTGCCATACTGCACAAGAGATGTCACGCCCCCTTTTATACATGCCGAAACTAAAACACATGATTTCTATAAAGCAGTGTCACAGAAACAATTTTCTCACAAAGGTAATATTTAACTACACGTATTGGCAGTACTGTATGTGCAGTTTGCTTGTTTAATCTCTGGATAGAGAATTTGAGCGGGAATACCACGGACGGCTGCACCTTATGTGCTGAAGTGTTGAAGCACATTATTGTATTTGAAAATAAATTACTTTAGTAATATTATCTACAGCGCATTGAAAAAGACGTCAGCCAAAGAATAGGAAATATCTCAAGTCCCCTCTCATCCAGTCGTGCGCTCCACTCCGCTTCAGACCAGGGGGATGACAGATCATAGGGAGCGCGTGGGTCGGGGTAAGGCCCTGTACTGGATGTTCTGCCAACCAATGAAGAATGAATTTTAGCACTAAGGTTCCGTAGTTGGCACTCATGAACGTTCACATCAAACCGACTGGTGGAAGCGGGAATAGTCTGTTTTGATTGATTTTCCTCGAGGTTTTGTTGGTTGTTTTGATTTGTTCAGTATTTTGATTGTTTATTTGAATTGAATTGAGAGTCAATCATGCCACTGCAAGGGAGAAAAAATTGCCAAGCACCGGGATGTAAGAATTATCATGATAGTAAGAACAAGACGGCAATTTTCATCTTCCTGGTGTTGACCATGTGTGAAACTAGTGGGCAATATGGACTACTCTCGAAAAAAGAATATATAGAGAATAAATGTGTGCATTTCATCTCTTGTTTGTTTTCTTACCCATTCTCCTTTGCATAGCAATAAAATTTGTGGTTTAGGGCTACGGGGAGGGGTGGGTGGCAGCGGGCATGCTCGGCAAAAAGTGAGGTTGTGGCAATATAGTGTGTGCATTTGGACAGTTTTCTTTATATTCATCGAATATCCCAAAAATTCTGTGGAGTATGAGAGCATTTTTAATTAGCCTATAGGTGAATTAAGCTCTAGAACGGCATAACTGTGTCCTTCGTGACAAATCTATTGCCAACATTGATATATATCAAAATGTATTATTTTCCTATCTGGACGTATATTTCAGCGCCTAGCGAAAGGCGCAGTTATGTTTGTGTTATTTTCATCAATAATCAATAACTCATCGCAGAACATACTGTTCAATTACGTGTAATAAAGGCTACATTCATATGGCTTTTTACTTTTTATGTTCCCACACTTGCCAGTACAATCCATAGCCTCAGGCGGTGGTGTTCTCTCTCGGAAATTCTATACCCAAAAGTGACGAATCTCTTATACTTACATGATCCTTGCTTCAGACTGGCTGTGTAGATCGCAGCTCATCGAGAATTCAAGTATATTGCCAGCCAACATGTAATCTGCCTTTTGCGCATGCGTTCCCAACATTTTCGTTGTGCTGTTGGGACAGCGGCCAAGACATCACAGCGATTCTTCGTTCAAACACGGAGAGGCAGCACTGGTCACAGGAAATGAGAACGTGGCAGGAGGAATCAGCGGTAGCATTAGTGAGGGAATCGCTCAAATCTAACGGAGGAAAATGTTACAGGAAGCCATCAGCTGTTCCGGCCAGAATATTGCGCTATTTTAAATCACAAAATGTCTAGTTTGTAAATTTCACTATAAGAAAATAACGTTATGGCGTTGCTGGTTTCTTTTTAATGCTTTTGGTAACACTGAGAAGTTCTGGTTTTATGCGCTTACACCAAATGAGTTCGTGAATACGAGTATTTTGTCATTGCCGGTGTTATTGTGTGTTTAATCACGGCCGACTGAACGCAGCTCGTATTCAGTCGGCCGTGGTTTAATAGGGATGAATAGAACTAGCACCGATAGAGCGCACTGCTGTTGTACTGGGTAAGCACAAGGCGCTCTTCATTTGTCTCCTGTGTTCTCATGCCGCTAATATGTACGAATTTAAGTTCTTTAAATTGTTATTTTCGTGACTATGCCGAGCTATTGCAGTGTTCCTCTTTGCAAAAATCAGGGAAGCCCGTATTCGTTTCACCAATTTCCACAAAATAAAGAAGTGAGGAAGAAATGGTTACGTGTTATTAGAAGGGAAAATTTCGGTGAGAAAAATCTGACCGAATATATTAAAGTGTGTTCCCATCATTTACAACCCGATGACTTCACGAAAACTGTGTTGAATAAGTATGATTTACAAAGGGAAATAATTCCTATTTTGTACCTATAAACTGATTAGACATTTCGATAACAACCACTGAATTTATGCGTTTGTATTTGAAGGTGAGAGAGCAAGATTAAAACCGGGCGCTGTCCCATAGCTTTTTCCGTGGACCACGAACACGACATAAATAAGAAAGAGGCCATACACAAGAAAATTGCCGGATTATCACGATAAGCCTACACTATCGGAATCTGCAGAAATCATCTCCATTGAAGTACGGGAAGAAATCGTCAATATAGGCCTAGACGAAGAAGTGAATGTAACATTTCTGACTCCCATTTTCAAAGACATCAATACTCGGACAAATACTTCACGAATAAATATCGCAACATTAACAGTCACAAACGTATTATGGTTGGTTCCTTGAAATCATAATTAATCGTCAACTTCCATCTGCCCGACGGAGAATGTGGTAGCGACTGACTTCTACATTCTTGAGACATAGATGAATGGAAACAGTTCGTGGCCCTAAAGCAGGAATTCTCAAACTTTAAAAAATTGTACCCCAAAGTCCATTCCCAGGGGTACGGGAACGATTCTTATTGAGAAATTGACAAAATTGCATATGAACCAAACGTTGCGATGCATTTTCGAGGTATATCGGTACAATACCGGTAGGGTATCAACTTTCTTTGATTATGTTTACCTTAAAACATGACAGTTTCATGTCAGCTATCAACCTAAAGAGAAAAAAAAAAAGAATCGAAGTCTATAAGCAAGGGGAGCAAGTAAATATTTAAATCTCTATTTATGATTTATGTCTTACGGAGATATATTTATCAATAGAGGCCTACAATACTCAAGTAATATTGTAATCTTTAGGAGAAAGCATGCTGACTCATATTCAGTATTTGAATAATAAAGCGTGTTAGAATGTTGTTATTACCGCTCTATTAATTCTTTCTTCCTCCCACTAGTTTTTTAGCGCCTCTGGTCCGTAGCCCATTTTGCAGTAGTTTAACGCTTAAACGCTGAAAATCGTCCATAATATATTAGGAGATGTACCCATAGAATTAATTAATATAGTCTTGAAGTAAAATTAGAGAATATATAATTTGCTTTAGCTTAGAAAACTCGGTCACAATTTATACATTCCTCGCAGCTGACTGGGAGAAACATAAGACGATCGCCTTGCGCTTACCCAGTACTACACGAGCGCTATCTGGCGAGAACTTTCTCCAGCTACATCCCTGGCGTGTTTGTGCAGCATGGAAAACTCCGTGGAGAGTCTCTTGTGTGTTTCTATATGTTTCTAATTTTTCTTTCTTCGAGGGGGGAGGGGTGGGGGTGGAGAGGGGGAAAAGGGGGGGGGGGGGGATGAGTTTCAGCACACAACTGATTTCTGCACCAGCCGCCACTGGGGAATACATGTCAGTTTTCAGCTTGTTTGTCATTTGTGTGCATGTGTTGAATTCTATGAATAATATAGATTCTACAATGCCTGGGATAAAGAAGGTTTTCCCAAAACTGTATTTAGAGGTAATCAGTATACCTGTAATCCAAGTAAGTGTAGTGAGTCTAAAGGAACTATAATCGAAATAAGCAACAGTAAGTGCAAATGTAAACCTAACCTCCAAGACAAACCAAGTGCTTACAAGAAAATGTTAAACTACACCTGAATGACCTGTAAAAATAAAGGATGGAGTTATGACCACAAACATTCCCTACCTGGTCCAGTAATGGAGGCCATAAAGGCTATTTACAGGGAACTAAGCAAGCCAAATCTCCTATAAAGAATGTTTGCATGGTGCCACACATTATTATTATTATTATTATTATTAATAATAATATAATAATTATAATAATATCGTATGGCCTCAGATGCTGGGTGCAAGATTTGTTAATTGACGCCCGGAGGGCAGCTTGCATGTCGAATTTTATCGCTCCTTGGAGCGCTAAAAAAGTCAAGGAGGTTAGATATCTAAGCTCCTTGACACTGTAGCGCTTTCTAGTTGGCGGATAATCCCAAGGTTAATTTTGCCGTTATGAACACAGCCTTCTGAATTCAAATGGGTTCTTTGACATGCCAACAACGTATGACATGCGTATCGTGATTTTTATCACCTTTCAAAAATCACTTACAATGGCAAGGAGCGAACCTGCAAGCTTGGGGTTGGTAGTCCGACACCGACACAATAACCATTGACCCACCGTGGCAAGCGGTGCTACACAGAAGCTGAATGAATGTTTTAATTCTCTAATGGGCAAGGTTAAAAAGAACTGTGTAGCCTATGCGGGATTAGAAACAATGAAATTTGGTGTGTACCTACATTTGTTCACTTTTAGCATTGGATTAAATGGGACATTCATTACCTGCAAGGTCCCCTTAACTCCGAATCAAGCCTCTCTCTATTTATTTCAGGTTATTTTTCTCATATTCCAGTAATTCGAATTATTTTGTGTTGACCGACTGAAAGTTACAATATTAATTGTTAGTTATGGGGTTTGAAGCCATTTTTCAGTGTTGCCTAAGTAAACAAAAGTTTGGTGTTTTCAGTCGGTCAACACGAATGTACCCAAAAAGAGCTGGGTTATGCCCTAATCCTGAAATAAGTTACTATTTATTAATCTCATGTAATTTATTTCAGGATTAGGGCATAACCCAGCTCTTTTTGGGTACATTCGTGTTGACCGACTGAAAAGCACCAAACTTTTGATTAATTGTTAGTATGGCAACACTGGAAAGTGGCTTCAAAGCTATCTTTATTTTCACATCAAGTACATTGCATATTCTATGTCGCCTAGTACGTGTTATTAAGATTGATTGGAGCAAGACTCGGTAATTTATTGGTTGGTTCCTTAGTTTAGGGTCTGCGACAACGTGGTCATGTAGCCCCGTGTAATTTGGGTGTGTGTAGAATCTGTCTGATGTATGTCTACCCCTTATTTTTCCCGTTTTTCCAACGGGGTCGGGGATGAGATGCGATGGAAGTCTTAGTGGCGATGGTTTTTACGGCCGGATGCCCTTCCTGACGCCAACCTCATGAGAGGAGTTAATGAGAGATGAAATGAATGATGGTGAATGAAACTGGGCAAGGATGTGGAAGGAAGCGGTCGTGGCCTGTCAGAAGGTACCGTCCCAGCATTTGCCTGGTGTTGAAAATGGGAAACCACGGAAAACCATTTCAAGGACAGCCGACGGTGGGGCTCGAACCCACGCGTCTGCCGAGTCAGCCGAGAGCTTGGCCCCTTGACGTAACGCAGCGCTTTAGCCCGCGTAGCCACTACTGTCGGTGTGTAGAATCTGTCTGATAACTGGTGTTAATTGTGATGACTGTATTAGTGTGTGTATCTGTTTTAATTCAAGTAAGGACTGCAGAGATTGAATTTCAAGTAGTTCCTACTTTTGCCGCCAAATGCCACCGTCAACGACTAACTAGTTCCGAACTTGGCTATTAGACGCCACCGCAGTCGGCTCCTGGCGACGAACGTCGGAACCTAAGAGCGTTTGTCAAATGTTTAACCTAACCTAATTTAGCCTCACACAGGTGTAATTAGTGGAAGGTTCTTTAACATGCCATAAATCTATGACATGGGACCGCCGGCTTTATTTCCCCTCCGAAGGACGGCATACTGGGGGATTTTTAACGCTCTTAAAAATCCGACGACTTCGGCCGGGTTTGAACCCACGATCTTCGGCATAGAAGCTCAGCATGCTACCAACTACGCCACCGAAGCCGCTTCGGCAATTTATAATTGGTCATAAGTTGTGTTATTGCTGCGTATTTTTACGACGGTTATGAAATTTGGCAACATTGTCTCGGACATTCTTTTTTTTTTAAAGAATAAACCTTGTTGTTGTCGTATGGTCTCCTGAGAGGCCGAGTGCAGTTCTCCCTCCCCCCCCCCCCCCTCGCCCCAAGGGGATCACATCTAGAGGGACGTGGGTTGGCGACCACGGGATCCCACTCACTCCGGCTTGCTCCCACTTACTTGTACCGGACTCCTCTCCGTCTTCTTTCTTGTCGACCCCTCTTGGTCAACTCTTGTTCTCTTCCTACCCCGACGGTATTAGGGTATCCGAGGCCTAGGGAGTCTCTTCCTTTCCCGATTACTCATCTTTCCTGATACCCTCATTCTTTGAGGGGTCAGCCTTCCTTTTCTTTTTATAATATCTTCTGCACAAGGCCCTAAAGAAGGCAGGGTGCGTGTAGCCCCACCACTTCTGGTGCATCCTGAATAGTGCTACACCATCAAGGGCTCACGGCTGGTAATTTCGGGATTTGGCGATTCCGAGGGATTCCTGAGCTGGGTCAAGATTTCCCCCTTCTTCCAATGCCTTTGGGGCGGATCCTCTCCTCTTTCCCTTTCCTCGCTGCCTTTCCTGGCTCTCCTTCCTTCCAAGTCCCTTAATTCTCATTCTTCGAGGGTTGAGGGCATTTCCTTTCCTCCTGTCTTTTATTTACATACTTCTCCTTTTAGTTTCCATTTCCTCTTCTTGTTTGTAAGTGAGAAGTTAGTTTTAGTTGTAAGTTTTATTGGATCATCTGTCATTTTCACTATCACTCAAACGATTAGGGGCCGATAACTTAGATGTGAGGCCCCTTTAAACAACAATTATCTTCATCATCATCATCATCATCATCACGTTGACGCCCGTGGGTTATCTGCGCGCTGGAATGAGAGATGAAATGAATGAATGAAACTGGGCAAGGGCGGCTTCGGTGGCGTAGTTAGTAGCATGCTGAGCTTCTATGCCCAAGATTGCGGGTCCAAACCTGGCCGAAGCCGTCGGATTTTTTAAGAGCGTTAAAAATCCTCTAGTATGCCTTCCTTCGGAGGGGAAGTAAAGCCGGCGGTCCCATGTCTAAAGCCCTGCGCGGATGCGGATATCCGCAAAATTTTTCGCCACGCGGATATAGTTTGTATGGCTGTGCGGATAGCGGATACGCTGCGGATAATGTTTCAAGTAAATTTGCGGATAGTTTTTAGAATAAAATGTGGAACGATAATATTACATATTTCATAAGCCAATCTACAGCTTCATGCTTAAAAGAGGAATACTCTTATAGCCTATTGCGTACGAAATATTCAGGCACGTCTCTATGTACAGTACTACACGAGAAGATTATTTTACTCATATGCTTTCAACTACATTTTATTAAGTACCGTATGTTTGTAGTAGACGGTCTCGACATCTCATCAATTCTCACTGCCAATATTACTATACGTACGAGATATAATGCTGTCAATAAGCCTGTTAGTTCATCGTGGTGACATCATTAACATTCCTCAAGTCAGCTACTTCGCGGGCTAAGCTATCTGGTTTCATGTGCAGCCTATCTGTAGATTTATTTCCAACTTGGCAATGAAACACGCTGACTGTGATATTGCAACGGATAGAGTTATGACTAGGGCTAGGATTTTTAGGTCCTAAAAATCGGGAAAATATTTATTTTTTATGTATTAAAAATACCTGAAATATGTGACATAAAAGTAAATATATTTAATTATAATTTAGTTAATTAATGTGAATATAAACAATATGCAGTAAACACGAATGAAATTTATTCTGTCTTACTGACTGCTGGAGCATTACAATACACAACGAGATACATCTTCAAGTTGTCCATGACAAATAACCGACGATTATCGCTAAACACGTCTTCTGAGGCGCGAAACTGTGGCGATATGTTTCTTGCCCTCGAGGTGCTGTGTAACTTGAGATCGCTGTTCATCCTTGATTGCTTTCCCACATGTTGGCAGAACAGAATGCCCCCATCAGAAGTAAAATTATCCTTAAATTCTGCAACATACTGCTGCAGACGATAACTTGTAGTTTTTACTTTAGGCATCGTAGAACTGCCTTACACTTCAGTGTCAGAAATTAACTGCATGTGAGTGATCCACAGTGAGTGGCACGGGGCGACAAGTTAAGAATAAGACAGTTACAAGCTGATATGCGCTCTGCTTGAAGATTAGATAGCTCACAAGTTCTTCCCCGTTGAAGTAACACAGAACAAAAATGCACTAAACTGAAAAATCTAACATAGCCTACGGATTTAAAAAAATGTAAATATTATGTCTTTTTATGTGCTAATAAGTGAAAAGCAGGAATTTATGTGTTTATAGAAAAAATTCTTAAAATATGCATTTACATAAAAATATATTTATTTACCTAAAAATCCAAGCCCTAGTTATGACATCAACTATGCGGACATGGATGGGTCAAGAAGCAGATGGATGATGACAGACTTGAAATTTCCGGCCAAATATCAATCCCTTTCTCCAAGCGTAAATAGAGGGCACTTATTATTAGTGAATGTTACCGCGACCGTGAGTATAAACATTTCACCAACATGGATAAACTATCTATTAAAATAAAACCAGGTGAATATTCAATAATGCGTGAAACTAAGCTCAAGTCAACGATATGGCAGACATTTGGTTACGTTTTCAATGGAAACGAAAAGGTGAACGATATAGTAGGATGTTTTACCTGTAAGAAAGTGTATTCATACTCAGGACACAAATCAGGCACATCAAACTTACTGAGGCACAAGTGCAAAAGTAGCCAAAAATGTATAGCCAGTTTTTTGTCTAAAGCGGAGGTCAAGAAACCGGAAGTATCATGCAACTTGAAGTTCCTTGCAATGAAGCAAATTGCCAGGAACGACTCACTTATCAAATATCTAAATGTGTTGATTTAACACTTTATGCGTTATCTAATAAATTAAAAATAATATTTAAATATCAGCGGATTTGGATAAAAGTCATGCGGATGCGGGGCGGATGCGGATAACAGTCATGCGGATGCGGGGCGGATGCGGATAACAGTCATGCGGATGCGGGGCGGATGCGGATAACAGTCGTGTGGATGTGGGGCTGATGCGGATAACAGTCGTGTGGATGCGGGGCGGATGCGGATAACAGTCATGCGGATGCGGGGCGGATGCGGATAACAGTCATGCGGATGTGGGGCGGATGCGGATAACAGTCATGCGGATGCGGATAACAGTCATGCGGATGCGGGGCGGATGCGGATAACAGTCGTGTGGATGTGGGGCGGATGCGGATAACAGTCGTGTGGATGCGGGGCGGATGCGGATAACAGTCATGCGGATGTGGGCCGGATGCGGTTAACAGTCGTGTGGATGTGGGGCGGATGCGGATAACAGTCGTGTGGATGCGGGGCGGATGCGGATAACAGTCATGCGGATGCGGGGCGGATGCGGATAACAGTCGTGTGGATGCGGGGCGGATGCGGATAATAATCGTGCGGATGTGGGGCGGATGCGGATAACAGTCGTGTGGATGCGGGGCGGATGCGGATAATAATCGTGCGGATAATAATCGTGCGGATGCGGGGCGGATGCGGATAACAGTCATGTGGATGCGGGGCGGATGCGGATAACAGTCATGCGGATGCGGATGCGGGGCGGATGCGGATAACAGTCATGTGGATGCGGGGCGGATGCGGATAACAGTCGTGTGGATGCGGGGCGGATGCGGATAACAGTCATGCGGATGCGGATGCGGGGCGGATGCGGATAACAGTCATGTGGATGCGGGGTGGATGCGGATAACAGTCATGCGGATGCGGGGCGGATGCGGATAACAGTCGTGTGGATGCGGGGCGGATGCGGATAACAGTCGTGTGGATGCGGGGCGGATGCGGATAACAGTCATGCGGATGTGGATGCGGGGCGGATGCGGATAACAGTCATGCGGATGCGGGGCGGATGCGGATAACAGTCGTGTGGATGCGGGGCGGATGCGGATAACAGTCGTGTGGATGCGGGGCGGATGCGGATAACAGTCGTGTGGATGCGGGGCGGATGCGGATAACAGTCATGTGGATGCGGGGCGGATGCGGATAACAGTCATGCGGATGTGGATGCGGGGCGGATGCGGATAACAGTCATGTGGATGCGGATGCGGGGCGGATGCGGATAACAGTCATGTGGATGCGGGGCGGATGCGGATAACAGTCATGCGGATGCGGATGCGGGGCGGATGCGGATAACAGTCATGTTGATGCGGGGCGGATGCGGATAACAGTCATGCGGATGCGGATGCGGGGCGGATGCGGATAACAGTCATGTGGATGCGGGGCGGATGCGGATAACAGTCATGTGGATGCGGATGCGGGGCGGATGCGGATAACAGTCATATGGATGCGGGGCGGATGCGGATAACAGTCATGCGGATGCGGGGCGATGCGGATAACAGTCATGCGGATGTGGATGTGGGGCGGATGCGGATAACAGTCATGTGGATGCGGGGCGGATGCGGATAACAGTCATGTGGATGCGGATGCGGGGCGGATGCGGATAACAGTCATATGGATGCGGGGCGGATGCGGATAACAGTCATGCGGATGCGGGGCGGATGCGGATAACAGTCATGTGGATGCGGGGCGATGCGGATAACAGTCATGCGGATGTGGATGTGGGGCGGATGCGGATAACAGTCATGTGGATGCGGGGCGGATGCGGATAACAGTCGTGTGGATGCGGGGCGGATGCGGATAACAGTCATGCGGATGCGGATGCGGGGCGGATGCGGATAACAGTCATGCGGATGCGGATGCGGGGCGGATGCGGATAACAGTCATGTGGATGCGGGGCGGATGCGGATAACAGTCATGTGGATGCGGATGCGGGGCGGATGCGGATAACAGTCATGTGGATGCGGGGCGGATGCGGATAACAGTCATGCGGATGCGGATGCGGGGCGGATGCGGATAACAGTCATGTGGATGCGGGGCGGATGCGGATAACAGTCGTGTGGATGCGGGGCGGATGCGGATAACAGTCATGCGGATGCGGGGCGGATGCGGATAACAGTCATGCGGATGCGGGGCGGATGCGGATAACAGTCATGCGGATGTGGGGCTGATGCGGATAACAGTCATGCGGATGCGGGGCGGATGCGGATAACAGTCATATGGATGCGGGGCGGATGCGGATAACAGTCATGCGGATGTGGATGCGGATGCGGGGCGGATGCGGATAACAGTCATGTGGATGCGGGGCGGATGCGGATAACAGTCGTGTGGATGCGGGGCGGATGCGGATAACAGTCGTGTGGATGCGGGGCGGATGCGGATAACAGTCATGCGGATGCGGGGCGGATGCGGATAACAGTCATGTGGATGCGGGGCGGATGCGGATAACAGTCGTGTGGATGCGGGGCGGATGCGGATAACAGTCATGTGGATGCGGGGCGGATGCGGATAACAGTCGTGTGGATGCGGGGCGGATGCGGATGCGGATGCGGGGCGGATGCGGATAACAGTCATGTGGATGCGGGGCGGATGCGGATAACAGTCATGTGGATGCGGATGCGGGGCGGATGCGGATAACAGTCATGTGGATGCGGGGCGGATGCGGATAACAGTCATGCGGATGCGGGGCGGATGCGGATAACAGTCATGTGGATGCGGGGCGGATGCGGATAACAGTCGTGTGGATGCGGGGCGGATGCGGATAACAGTCATGTGGATGCGGGGCGGATGCGGATAACAGTCGTGTGGATGCGGGGCGGATGCGGATAACAGTCATGTGGATGCGGGGCGGATGCGGATAACAGTCGTGTGGATGCGGGGCGGATGCGGATAACAGTCATGTGGATGCGGGGCGGATGCGGATAACAGTCGTTTGAATGCGGGGCGGATGCGGATAACAGTCATGCGGATGCGGATGCGGGGCGGATGCGGATAACAGTCATGTGGATGTGGATGCGGGGCGGATGCGGATAACAGTCATGTGGATGCGGGGCGGATGCGGATAACAGTCGTGTGGATGCGGGGCGGATGCGGATAACAGTCATGTGGATGCGGGGCGGATGCGGATAACGTTTTGTTTATCCGCGCAGTGCTCTACCCATGTCATAGCTTTATGGCATGTTAAAGAACCTTCCACTAATTACACCTGTGTGAAGCTGAATTGTATAGGTTAGGAATGTAAACAACGCTCTTAGGTTTCTACGTTCGTTGCCAAGAGCCGACTGCGGTGGCGTCTAGTAGCCAAGTTCTGAACTAGGCCTAGTAGTCGTTGACGGTGGCTTTTGGCGGCAAAAGTAGGAACTATTTGAAAAATTCAAAGTTGCAGTCCTTATTTGAATTAAAAAACAGATACGCACACTAATACTGCCATCACAATTGACACTGGTTATCAGACAGATTCTACACACACCCAAAGTACACGGGGCTACATGACCACGTTGTCGCAGCCCCTAAACTGATGAACCAACCAACCAACCAAACTGGGCAAGGATGGGGAAGGAAGCGACCGTGGCCTGTCAGAAAATACAGTCTCAGGATTTGCCTGGAGTTGAAAATGGGGAAACCACGGAAAAACATGTCAAAGACGGCCGACCGTGAGGCTCAAAACCATATTCACCGAGTCAGCAGAGAGCTTGGCCCCATGGCCTAACGCTGCGCTTTAGCGAGGGTAGCCACCGCTGTCGGTTATTTTATTGATGACGCCGACTATAGTATATTGGCAAGTGGGGACAATAACATTAGTCTGTGTTGCGCCTGGGGGAGAGAAGTTTATTACTCTTAGTGCAGCTATAATTACGTCAGGAAACAACACACAGTGGCAGACATCCGCTGACGTTTCCGGTGCGTGAGCTTGCGTACGGCACTAGACCATGATCGCGATCTTGCATCGCCAAACAAGGAGGTGGTGCCAGGAACAGGAAGATCGTACCTGGCGTTTTAATAGCAATACAACACCGTGCTGCTGTGTACGTATTGATAGAGGAAGGAACTGTTCCGGTGTAGATGTGGGCACGCCAACACATTTCAGTGTATATATTACTGTATATCGTCCCACCAAGGCTTTCTCTGTGACCCGCCTAAAATGGTTTCAAAAAATAAAAAAATAAAAAATAAACTCACAAAAGTAACAAGACTACGGAAACGATTTTCCCCCTCAAAACGCAAGCCCAAATAATGTTTGAGGTATATCAGGCAATTTTGTACATCCTTGTCCAGCAGAGGGTAGTGAAAACAGGCGATGTAAGTCGACCCTCCCCCGCAAGGATCATGGTACTGTACCATACTACTGTATTAAATCAGCCACTCTTGTATATAGAAATTCTGAGAGACAAGGCCGCCTAATGACCCATTTAGATGTCCCGGTCGCGATCCCGATTACCTCTGATCTGGATAATGTCCAATCACGATCAACGGCATTTGTCCTTCGAACGTGTTTAGACGTCACACAAACAAAAGCACCAAACTTTTGTTTACTTAGACAACACTGAAAAATGGCTTCAAACCTCACAATAGACGTCACATCATGAAACAACAGGATAATAGATTAAAACAGCATGACATCGCCAAGTCCTGCCAACTTTTGAATTCCAAGTGTTATAGCAGACATTTTCAGTAGTTTGTTTCCTCCAGTTTTGAAGTATTTCAGTTATTCTTTTAACAGAATTCAATTTGCTAATGTCCATTCTTAATTTTTTACAAATCCTGAGGAGATGTGTAGGCAATTTATTTTAAAATATTCATGCATAGGTCTAGGATATTTATATACTTCTTTGTTCGTCAAGAGTAACTTTGTCCTATCGGAATCCCTTCTATGTCTATGACAATAGATTTATGTCTTTCTTTCTCCGTTACGGTTTTCTAAGGACCACGAGCCAATTTCAATGTTTAGTCCTCTGGTGTTCTTTCTTCTTCCCCCAGGTCTCCTTCTTCTTCCTCCAGGACTCCTTCATCTTCACACTATGCATCTTCTTTCTCTCTTCGGACCATTTTGAGCCTCTTTTCTTTTCCTTCCTTCCTTGGAACCCTTCCATTCCCAACACTTTTTTCCTAAACATTTCTCTCTCTATTGCATCTTCTTCTCTTATAATGTTTCTTTCTAAATCCTTTTTAACTTCTTGAATCCAAGTTGTTGTTAATTTCTTGTTCCAAAGATATTTGAATATCTGTTTGGTTAACCTGTTGTCATTCATTCTATATAAATGTCCAAAAAATAGCAATCGCCTCTTTTTTATTGTGTCTGTTATGTTTTCAATGTTGCGGTATATTTCATCATTACTTCTTAATTTCCAGAATTCTGTAATTCTTAATGGACCTAATATTTTCCGTACAATTCGTCTTTCTAATACTTCCAATTTATCTAACTTATAATTCAGTGCTAGACATTCGTCTTAACGACTTCCCCCGACGCTAAGAATTTTACCGTGCTTAAATACTGGTACCGTATGTTTGTTCTCCTTCGATCATTTCGTATATCTCAATCTCCATATATCTAATATCAACAAACATAAAAATAACCATCATGGCCAACATTATTATACTTCTCGCTTTTTAAACCCAAGACAATCCAAAATGGCCATCATTATCACTGCCTACTTCACTCACACAGCAGGGGGATATAGAACACACCGACGATCACAATGGTCACGAACGCGATTAACTACATGGTTGTGGGAACAGGATCGGGTTGATCCTGTTGGAGGGAAAGTTAATCATGACAATGTAATCTTGTTAAGTTTAGACGTCCCAACTTAATCTGGACCGGGGCTTAATCGGGATCACGACCGGGACCTCTAAACGGGGTAGGCTATCAGGGTATAACTGGCTCTGAAGTATAGGCAACGCAAGCGAGCAATGGGATGAAGCAAGAGAGGGACTGCTTCAGTGCCCACAAATCTTGTTAAGTTTGTTGATTTTCTGTTAGTTATTTTCTATTTCCATTTCCCCTTGTCTGAACACTCAGTTTTCTTCTCGCCCGTGAGTAGAAGCTATGCTTTGGCTTGCGCTAGAGGTTACACAAAGAAGGTATAGCGTGCAAGTCCTACACCCGCAAAACATTGCCTTGTATTCAAGCCAGCACGTCGAACTGCCGAATGCATCATCTCGTTTCCAAGACGTTCTAGCTAATTTCGTCTCTAATAACAGCAGAACAGGGCAAAAACAGCACTGATTATAGGGTGAGGAAATTTTTACTTCGAACCTCACGAATAGACCGCCTCAGACAGCATAGAGGTGAACATCTCTACTTAGTATAAAACAAAGTCCCCCATTCTTGGATGTCACGGGTAATCTCGAGAACCACTGGATGGAAATTGATGCGGTTTTCACCATTCTGTAAAGGATATCTTGAGGAAGGTTTCTGTAGAAAATAATTTATTTATAGTCAAAGGAAGCCAAGCAGTAACGATTTCAGTGAAAAATTCTAAAAGAGAACCTGGCGTCCGTACGCCTTTTAAGCTTACGCTGGACAAACCGTTAAAAAATGTAAATATACTATGAGTGTAAGAATTGTTCAGCATGAAAAGTTCTACAAATAGTCCGTGAGAGGATATCTCTATCTTCAATTCATTACGTTTCCATTTCTTCCAACAATCTCCATTCAATTACAGAGGTGACAGTTTACGAGCTGTATATCATTGTTGCTATGTCTACTTATTTTGAAGGAGATTTGCTTGTTTGTAACTAAATTTCTATTTTTCTCCTTCAAAAGTTTAAGAAACATAGCAAATCTCCTTTCTTCATGGATTTTTTAGCCTATTTTCAATTTTGAAAAAAAAAAAAAAAAACAACTTATGAGATCACCTTTTGTCCGTGTGTGTGTGCGTGTGTGTGTGTGTGTGATTCGTGTGTGTGTCCCCCCCTAATAAAATCTTAACGGCTGGAGCGATTTCAATGAAACTCGGTAAGTTCATAGCACTATTCCCTGCGACCCCGACCGTGCCCTTCAAATTTTGTTACGACTCACCAATCCAACATGGCAGCTGTGCGAAATATTTCACCAGCATTCAATATCTCCGAAACTATTACCGATATTACCCTGACATTTTGTATGGTGATAAAGGGAACAACTACAAGTTCACTTATGTGACCTTTGAAAATCTGGTAACAACAAAACGAACATGGCGGCCAAGCGAAGTTGCGACTTTTAAATAGACGTTTCTCGCGATTTAACCAACCAAACGCAATGAAACTTGGAACAGTATATGTTTATATACATTGTAATGCACCGACATCTACATTCGTTCAATTGTTTACATAACCACAAGATGGCGGATGTGCGAAATATTTCACCGGCATTCCATATCTGTGAAACTATTAGCGGTATCTCCCTGAAATCTTTTACGGAGATAAAGGGTACTACGGAAGTCCATCTATAAGACTTTCAGAAACCGGTTAACTACAAAACGAACATGGCAGCCAAGCGAAGTTGAAAATTTTAAATAGACCTTTCTCGCGATTTAATGTTCCAAACGCACTGAAATCTGGTACAGGAAATATTTATACACATTGTAATGCACTGGTATCTAATTTAGTTCAATTGTTTACATAACCTCAAGATGGCGGATGTGCGAATTTTAAAATTAAGTTTTTATTTCTTGTGATGTAGTCATGCGATCGAATTGAAAGTTTGAATATTGAACCTACGCAATAATTTTCCTTTAATGGTACATGACTCTATGGCCTATACATTTAACAATTCAACATGGCGACCATCCGAAATATTTAGTCGGCTCTGAATATCTACGAATCTATTATAGCAATCAAACTGAATTTCTTAATGTTTATAGGGGCTATGAACTTAAGTTCACCTATAGGACTTTAAATAACTTGGTGTTCACAAATCCAACATGGAGGCGACGCGAAATATAAAAATTCTCATGGATGTTTCTCGCAATTTAGCCATCCGAGTGCAGTGAAACTTGGAACAGTAAATCCTTATACGAATGGTAATCCACTGGCATCTAATTTATTTCAATTGTTTCCATAACCTCAAGATGGCAGCTGTGCGAAATTTTAAAATCTCCTTGTTACTTATTGTGTCCTAATTATGCGATTGTAGTTTGAATACTACACGTACACAATAATCTGCATGTAACAGTACATAACTCTAGGACCTACATATATAAAATCCAACATGGCGACCATCCGAAATTTTAGTCGGTTCTCAATATCTACGAATCTATTACAGCAATCAAACTGAAATTGTGTATGTTGCTAGAGGCAATTAACATAAGTAGGATATATGAAAATAGGCTGTATAGTTCTTCACGGAACTACTTGTTTCTTCTTAAATCCATCCACATTAGAGAGAGTCAAAGCACACTACATCAAAATAATATTGAAAGTATCAAAGATGACAAGATCAAGACTTGTTTATCTTCTGGCGAGAGAAAGTTTTTTCGTAGAAGATATCAGGATTCATTTTCCATTACAGAACGCCAAAGCCTCGAAGGATTTCCTGATATCCTTTCAAAAACGAAGAGAAGAGATATGGCTAGAATTTTCTGGCACCGGTGCTATGGTAGACCGGACCTGGAATGCGACCAATTTTGAAATGAGACATGTAGCCTATTTACGAGGATGGCAGTGCGTGGTTTCCACCATCTCATCTGCAAAAATACAAAATATCATGAACCGAATATGACTTGTGAGTGTCAACTGTAGGGGCAGATGACCTCGTAGTTCCGCCACTTAAAACAACAATAACTAACTAGTGTCAACTGTGTGGAAAGGGCTGCCAACGATATCATCTGGAATTTTGTGTTAAAAAGACGAATCTATATCCGAGTATGCAAATTACACAAACTAGTACCATAACTAGTTATTACTATCTTCTATTATTATATTAGGGCACGATACTTGGAGGTGATGTTTAATGTGTCCATAAACAATGCGCAAATACCAGATGACTGGAAAAGAGCTACTGTAGTCCCAATATTTAAGGGAGGGAGCAGACTTGAATTGGGCAACTACAGGCCGGTTAGCCTTACGTCCATCGTTTGTAAACAGATGGAGCATCTCATTTGCGACTACTTGAGGGAACAGTGGGAATCATTATCATGGTTTAATGATAGGCAACATGGATTTCGGAAAGGTTACTCATGCGAGAGTCAGATGCTATCACTTTTTTAAGACATTAGCGAATCGTTAGACCATGGAGTTTCAGTCGACGCCGTGGTTATAGATTTTGCGAAGGCATTTGATGTCGTGCCGCATGACATGCTACTCCATAAATTAGCTTCGACGAAGATTGATAGAAGAGTAATTTTATGGATCCAAGAATTTTTGACGGGTCGTTCCCAGAAAGTGAAAGTCGATGGCACATTCTCGGATGAAATTACCGTAACGTTGGGTATCCCTCAGGGCAGCGTAATCGGAACTTTGTTATTTTTGGCGTTTATAAATGACTTACCAAATGGAATTCGCAGTGACTGTCGATTGTTTGCGGATGATTGTGTAATATATCGAAAGATACATGACTCACAAGACAATGCAGTGCTTCAAGGGGACCTGAACCTGGTCTATAAGTGGGCGATTGTAAATAAAATGAAAATAAACACAAGAAAATGTAGTCTCTTAAAAATAGGGAAAGTGCGAAGGCAGGATTTTCAATATAACATTGGCTCGGAAATACTTGTAGAAGAAGATTCTCGCAAATATTTGGGCGTTCACGTAAGGAATGATATGAAATGGAGTAGTCATGTAGGATGTGTAGTTTCAAAAGTTTACAAATCCCTGCACTTTGTAATGAGGGTATTAAAAGGAAGTAGTACCTCTGCTAAAGAATTAGGCTATTTGTCACTTGTAAGACCTATTCTGGAATATGCCTCGGCGGTTTGGGATCCATATCAAGTAGGGCTCATCAATGAGTTGGAAATGGTACAAAGAAAGGCCGCTAGATTTGTGCTCAGTGACTTTAATCCCAGGAGCAGTGTGAGCCGTATGTTAAAGAAACTTGGGTGGGAATCACTGGAGGCTAGGAGGATGAAATCTAGACTCTGCGCAATGTACAACACGTATACAAATCAACCAGCATGGGGTGAGCTTAGCAAACGATTGGGAAAGCCCACTTACATGGGTAGGAGCGATCATCCTTTCAAAGTTAAGGACCGACCACAGAGAACAAATTATGGTAAATATTCTTTTGTAAACCGTGCCATTGATAACTGGAACTCTCTACCTGCCGCAGTCTTAGAGCCTTTTCCCAAACATATAGGTGTGTTTAAGAAAAGACTGACTATTTGTGTAAATACTCCGGTTTAATTGTTGTATAATTGTTATTGAATTGTTATGTATATTTATTTATTTGTTATGTACATCCAATTTGCCACCGGGGGACACACCCCCCATTGCAAATAAATGAATGAATGAATATGGCGGCAATAAAGTATTAATTAATAATATTTAATCCGTCGACCAATTTTAATTGGCCCGAAGCGGCTTCGGTGGCGTAGTTGGTAGCATGCTGAACTGCTGGGTCCAAGATTGCGGTTTCAAACCCGGTCGAAGTCGTCAGATTTTTTAAGATAGTTAAAATCCTTCAGTATGCCTTCCTTCGGAGGGGAAGTAAAGCCGGCGGTCCCATGTCATAGATTTTTGGCACTTAAAAGATCCTTCCACTAACTAAACTTGTGTGAAGCTAAATTTCTAGGTTAGATTTCGTTGAAACGCTCTGTCAAAGTTCCAACGTTCACCACTAGATGTCAGTGACATCAGGTAGCGAAACTTGGAACTACTTGAAATTAAACAGAACTTATAGCTCACCCCATGGGTGTCCGATTGAAGCAGCTACAGCCACTGGCAAGGCAAACTTGTCCTCGGACACTCCCGGCACTATGAAAAAGCCATACGCTAAATAAATTGGCCCGAAAAGACGGCGAAACCGTCTGAGGAAGCTCTCCACCACACGAATGGAGCAAAGTGACTGTAGATATATATTGTATATGCAATCCAATTTGTAGAACGAATCAAAACCGGGTGAGTCAGCCGTGGTCGTTACGGCATGACTGCTGGCAGTTGCTCACATCCGGGAGGCGAGGAGGTTCGAATCCCCCCGCCGGCAACCTTGAAGATGGTCTTCTGTGGTTTCCCATCTTCCTTCCAGGCAAATGCCGGGGTTGGTCCCTAACTATAGGCCACAGCCGCTACCTTCCAACTCCTCGACCTTCCAATCCAACTTTACTCCCCAACGGTACTTGTAGCTCACCCATTGAGTGTCCGTCTCAAAGCAGCTACAAAAACTGGCGAGCCGAACATGTCCTCGGACACTCCCGGCACTAAAAGCCATACGCTAAAAAAATAATAAAAAAAAACGAATCAAAACAAACGAACGGACCGCTTTGTTTTGGAGTGACTTGACGCATTAAATGAGAACACAATCGGATAAGGAAAGGCCGGAAAGAGTTGTAGCCTCACGCTTCTGTTGCATGTGGCGCTGTCGCCACGGTGACGGGCCGTCAAATTACCTCGATTAAATTGTCCCACCCACACACCACAACAATTACTCCGGACTGGCCGGCTGAATTGTAATATGCAGCAGTACTTAACACGCTGTTCGAGAATGAGCTTTCAACCATGGATGGAAAGAAAACACATGATTGTGCTACGTGAGTGACGCAATTTGGCATTGCACCCCCCTCCCATGATCGAAGACAGAGGTAGATAGGTCGTTTGGCTGTGACATGTCAGGAGATTGGAGAGGCCTGAGACGTGACCAGGCATCAGTTGGACCACCTCGTGGTATAATTTCTAGTTGTCGCCCCTGAAGTTTCTGGTAAGAGATTTAATTCTGGTCTAAGGGTTGGAGTTTGAGTCAGGGGCGTATATAAGGACGGAGCTGAGGGGACTCCAGCCCCCCCTCCCCCCTCTCCCCCCCCGAGAAAACAATAAAAATTAAGAAAGTGTTGCTTTGGTTAAAGCATAAAATAATTGTAAATTTGGTTGTACCTTAATCTTAACTTATTGGCTAAGTTATAAACAATTTTGGGTTGAAATTAGACAACCTAGTGGTGTATTGGCTAGCATTCTTGGCTGCCACCCTGGAGGTCCGAATTCGATTCCCGGCTCTGCCAAGACATTTTATTTCTGGTCTGAGGGCTGGAACGGGGTACACTCACCCTTGTGAGACAAAACTGAGAATTCCATAGTACGGTACTTTTGAGAAATAAATTATCAATTTGTAAAAAAATAAAAATAAAAAAATAAATAAATAAATTATGGAATCAAGAAAGAAACACATGTTTACCTTTCTGCTTAGTAAATTGAGAAATTGACATTCATACTCCATAAGCCATAATAGAAAATTCATTAAGTATAAAATTTTAATTTGTGTTTTGTTGTAATTTTAAACTTTTTTGTATTGCCACCTAATTGTAGGCTATATAAACTTAGAATTTTACAATTAACTCTTATCTAAAATAATTACACAAAGTTATATGCTCTAAGATATTGGTTGATATTTCTGGGTATTTTGCGGTGACAATTCCCTGAGAATACTCACAATTTTCCAGGATAGTCTCCCCCCACCCACCCACCCACACTCACACACACACACACACACACACACACACACACACACACACACACACTCACACACACACACAGACAAAATATTATATACGCCCCTGGTTTGAGTTACCACCTCAACCAACCATGGCTTTCCGTGGTTTCCCACTTTTACACCAGGCAAATGCCAGGATGGTTCTTGACAATAGTTGCCTACTTCTCTATCCTAGCCTCAATTACAAATACACACACTACAATAAACAGGCCACCATACAAATTCTACACACAGTCAGCCCGTGGTGGTCAAGCTGTTTGTCTCTCGCCAGACAGACCGGGTTCGTTTCCCGGCCAATGCATGTGAGTTTCTCGAAGCGAAATGTTACGTCTTGTGGTTCAGATTGCACGTAAAAAAGGAGGCCCCGTGGCTCATGATTGCGAGATTAACGGTCACGTAAAACTACAAGCTTCCTTTCTAAGTAAGTGGAGATGATGACTCCCTTATATGAATCAACTGCGCCAACATGCACCGGTTGCTTGAAGAGAGGTGATTGAGGAACTACCAAATTTGAAGTGGACTGCTACGTGCGTCCTGGAATCTATAATGGGCCTTCGTACCGTGTGATACAGGCCTATGGCTATAAATACTAAAGCTCTGGGTGGATGCAAATATCCGCGGATAAACACGAGGATATCCACATTTTTTTGCCATGTGGATATAGGTTGCGTGACTGTGCGGATAGCGGATAAGCTGCGGATAAGGCTTGGAGTAAATTTGCGGATAATTTTTAGAATACAAACCGAACTTGTTGAATACGACCCGGATGTTTATGGCATATCATATTTATTAGCCTACTTTCGATTTTTGCAAAAAATGAAAGTAGACTTATGAGATCAACACAGGGCGAAAAAAAGTGTGTCTGTGTGTGTGTGTGTGAGAGAGAGAGAGTCTGTGTGTGTGTGAGAGTCTGTGTGTGTGTGAGTGTGTGTACTCTGAATGTCATCCCCCCTATCAATTCGAACACGGTGAACGCGCATTGAACGAAATTTGGTACAAAGGTAGCACTAGGAAAGGACACCTCAGTGTCATGTTTTATATTGCCGCCATCTTGACGGAAACGTAATGGCGGCCACACAAATGTTCAAAGCTTAAATCAAATTACGACTAACCTAATCATCCGATCTCTACCAAATTTTACAACAACATACCTTTATGGGGGGAGCATCCTTTGACCAAACTAATAGGTCATCAGCCTAATAGTTTGCGGATGGCGGCCATCTTTGTATGAAAATTGATTCTCCCTATTAATTCAAACACGGTGAAACCGAATGGAACGAAATTTGGTACAGAAGTAGTACTAGCAAAGGGCACCTCAGTGTCATGTTTTATATCGCCGCCATATTGACGGAAACGTAATGGCGGCCACACAAATGTTCAAAGCTTAAATCAAATTACGACTAACCTAATCATCCGATCTCTACCAAATTTTGCAACAACATACCTTTATGGAGGGAGCATCCTTTAACCAATCTAATAGGTCATTAGCCTAATAGTTTGCGGATGGCGGCCATCTTTGTGTCAAAATCGATTCCCCCTATTAATTCGAGCACGGTGAAACCGAATGGAACGACATTTGCTACAGAGGTAGCACTAGTACAGGGCACCTCAGTATCATGTTTTATATCGCCGCCATCTTGACGGAAACGTAATGGCGGCCACACAAATGTTCAAAGCTTAAATTAAATTACGATTAACCTAATCATCCGATCTCTACCAAATTTTTCAACAACATACCTTTATGGAGGGAGCATCCTTTGACCAAACTAATAGGCCATTATCCTAATATTTTGCGGATGGCGGCCATCGTTGTGTGGAAATCGATTCCCCCTATCAATTCGAACACGGTGAAACCGAATGGAACGACATTTGCTACAGAGGTAGCACTAGTACAGGGCACCTCAGTGTCATGTTTTATATCGCCGCCATCTTGACGGAAACGTAATGGCGGCCACACAAATGTTCAAAGCTTAAATTAAATTACGATTAACCTAATCATCCGATCTCTACCAAATTTTTCAACAACATACCTTTATGGAGGGAGCATCCTTTGACCAAACTAATAGGCCATTATCCTAATATTTTGCGGATGGCGGCCATCGTTGTGTGGAAATCGATTCCCCCTAGCAATTCAAACACGGTGAAACCGAATTGATCGAAATTTGGTACAGAGGTAGCAAAGGGCACCTCAGTGTCATGTTTTATATCGCCGCCATCTTGACGGAAACGGAATGACGGCCACCCAAATGTTAAAAGCTAATAATTTGATCACTACCAGATTTTGCATCAACATGCCCTTTTGTGGAATGTATCTTATGACTGACTACAAGGTCATCATCCCAATAATTTGCAAATAGCGGCCATGTATATGTGCAAATCAATTCCCCATATCTATTCAAACACGGTGAAACCGAATTGAATGAAATTTTTTACAGAGGTAGCACTAGCAAAGGGCACCTCATAATCATGTTTAATATCCCTATAGACGTTGTATTTCAACAAGCGACTACAACCGACATTCAATTATACTCCTTGAAAAGGACAAAGAGTTATAACAATACCCATGCATTTAGGAGAAAGTAGGCTATATGTTCTTTACTGAACATCTTGATTTTCTTTATGTCTTTTCCATGACAAATTATGTCATTAAGCATAATACTCACTCCGACTAAAATAGGTTGCAATTCTTTTCAAACATACCACAGGCCGGCTGCACTGGTTCAGTGGTAACGTTCTCGCTTGCTGTTCCCAAGGTTACAGGATCGAATCCTGGCGCAGCCAGCTGGCAATTGAGAGTGCGCAAATGCAAGGGAGCCGTGCCAGTAGATTTAATGGCACGTTAAAGATCCCCTTCGGGGCAAAATTCCGGCACCCGGCGTCTCTAAATGCCTCAATAGTTAAAAGGGACGTAAAGGATTTTTGACTGCTTCGGTGTGTTCTTCATCAACACGTAATACCGCTGTTTGATTCCAGTACAAGGTCCCTATGATTAGTAAATCTCTTTCCTCCAGTCCTATTTTCCTCAAAATCTCCATCAATGTGTCATGTTTTACGCTGGGTGCGTATACATTAACCATTTGGGCAATGGTAATTAGATAGTATCCGTATTGATTGATAGAATTGATAAACTGAATATCCGCCTTATCAATACTTGGAGAAGTTATTTAATAAAAGATTAAACGACGTACATATTTCCGGATTGCAATGATCCCATCGCCACCGTGAAAATGATCAGTTTGTCAATATTTTACGCTATCAAAAGCCAACCAAGCATAAACGTCATTAACCAATTAGAAGCCTTCTCCGGCGTGACAAACCAACAAAATTCCATTAAAAATTCATAAAAATTAATTAAAATACAACAAATAAAAGTAAAAACTCTCGTCGTGGAAATCAAAGCAGCTCCTTATGGATGAATCGAAAAAAAAATCAAGAAACAATGAAAGAACGATAGTGAGGAACATCAAATTAGGGACTTATTTTTAGACCTCTGACCTGTTAACCTCACTAACAAGGTCATATTCCTGGCAAGCACGTGCTTGCACCACTCGCAATTTGCATGAGGATAGGTCTGTAAACAAGTTTCTTTTTTCCGTTGTTGTGTTGCGCGGGCCAAGTACAAATCCAGAAGAAGAAAGGCAGCAATTTTATTTATTTATTTATTTATTTATTTATTTATTTATCGTATGGCTTTTAGTGCCGGGAGTGTCCGAAGACATGTTCGGCTCACCTGAGTCTGTAGCTGCTTCCAGCGGACACCTCTAGGGTGAGATACAAGTTCCGTTCAATTTCAAGTAGTTCCAACTTTCGCTACCAGATATCAATGATACCTAGTGGTGAACGTTGGAACATTGATAGAGCGTTCCGACGAAATCTAACCTAACAATTTAGCTCCACACAAGTTTAGTCTGTGGAAGGATCTTTTACATGCCATAAATCTATGACATGGGACCGCCGGCTTTACTTCCCCTCCGAAGGCAGGCATAATGAGCAATGAGATGTGGGTAGTATCTGCGCAAGGTGCGCGGTACACCGTCCCACGTAATTGTGTATAACGCTAAGTTTGACTGGACCCCATCCCGAAAACATATCCATGTTAGAAAATCTTCAAATGTATAATGATAAATTAGTTTTCCTACATAACTCGCCAGTCGACCCATGTCTACAATAAATTATGTGCAACTTACAGATATCAATGGCCTTCATTCGGCAGCAGTCTTGTTGCACTCAACACTCACCTGGAAGGAGAAAAAGCAAGTACATTAAGATTCTTCGTTTTATGATCACTCTTATCTGTTTCTAAACTATCAGCACTGTAATGATAGCATACATGCATACATTTTCATTTGACTGTTTTGCCTTTCAGCCTCTGTTTTTGAACAAGTCGCCTCCATGTTCCCCTATCAGCAGTTACTACTGCGGCCTCCTCTGCTCCTACACTTCTCACTTTGAAATCGTTCAACACTAAATCTAACCATCACCTCCTAAGTCAACCTCTGCTTCTCTTACCCTCTACAGTCAAACTCATTAAACCTCTTATGTAATCTCTCCTCTCCCGTTCTATTCACATGACCCCACAGTCTGAGTCGGCTTATACGAAGAGCTGCATCTAGCGTGTTCATTTCTGACTTAGTCTTTAACCCTTCATTACGAATACCTTCCTGCTATTACTCCCATCTTTTTGTCCCAGCACTGATTCGTACTACGCTCACATCAGTTAACTTAAGCTTATGCATCAGATATCCTGAATCTATCCTCATCTCACTTCCATACAGCATGGTTAGTCTAAATACTGAGCGATGTAGGCAGAGTTTCGTCGCTACCCTAATTTCTTTCTTGATGAATACTGTAGATTGCAACTGAGATCTCACTGCATTGGATTTTCTACACCTCGACTCTATTTCCTTCCCCACACTACCAACCTGAGAAAATACACAGCCCAATTAGAACACGCGCAAGAAGAGCTTGCCGCAGAACCTTACGCAGATCTTTGGCGAAGTTCGGGTTTGCTCGGTTGTGGCAGAACACGCCCCTCCCACTTCGCTGCAGCTGTTCTGAACGGACCGTCTGCCCAGGCGGAGGCTTGGCAGGCATAACTGTGACTGGAGTTCAAGTGAGATCTCAGCGCGTGTATGTAATGCCTTACACAGTAACCTATAGCCTATACTATATTGTTTGCTGTTTCCTTGCACTCTACGCTTGATTACAGCTGTAGACCGCGTCTCGCAGTGAGTTCGGTAATCAGGATTCGGTGGACCCTCAGGAGCCCCGCAATGAGCATTAAACTATGCCGGTTTTTATTGGTCTCTGCGCATCGTTGAGTTTCGGCAAGCTCTTCTTGCGGGTAATGTACTTAAAATATTCCACCTGCTACAGTTACCTCTTTTAAACAGAGGTATTCAAACTTAGAGTTATCTTAGAGCAGACATGGTGAAAATCTAACCTCAAGGCTATGCTTCTACTTGCGATTTCTAGTCATGGGAAAATCTATAAGGTGCACACACTGCGATGGATTAATCGTCGTTTATCAGTGGTTTTCGACAGATGTTATTGAAGCTCTTTTTCATAGGGTAAGAAGGCTTTTGAGTACATCCAATAATAAGTCAAAGATGAAACTATTCCCGTCGCAACTGATAATTTGAATTCACCTTTACTTTTCTTCTCATTCGCTGAGAGTCCTTTCCGGTTTGGAATAACTGTTATACAAACTTCAGCACACAGTTTTTCTTTTAAAGCTCGGGTGTTTTATAAAGCTATTTTGTCTTGTATATTTAATCTGATGATGCTCACTTGACGAGCGAAACATGTCATCCCATGGGTTTTCCCTATTCTATAGTCCACAACAAATATATATATATTTATAATAAAATGTATACAACCATTTCAATATGTAAATGTGTAAGAACATATACACTTAATATAAATTTTGCCATAACAGAGGATTCTAAAAATATTCTTGTTCCAAAAGCTCACAAATTAAAAACAAGAAGTTCCGTGACGAACTAAAGAGCCTACTTTTCGTGTCAATGATTATTCTACAGTATATGAACTAATTTATAATAATGACGAAATTAAATTGGTAATATCGAAATGTCCAATTTGCTCGAAATATTCCTGGTATAATGTAGCCTAATAGAGCACTACAGTTGGCAGCCCTGGTGACTGAATATATTCTTAGTTCCATCTCTTAAGGTACAGAATACAAAATTTGGTTGAAGTCCAAAGGACGTTACATGCATTTAGACATTGGATCTATCAGCACGCGTAAAAGTATGTTGGCAACAATGTTATGCGTGTGCTGGTTAGAAATAATCGGAAATATATATCTTGTTGTACCAATTTTGGATGAAATCCATTTGTTAATATAGAAGTTTAATGTATTTTAAAATTGGACCTATCAGCAAGCATAGAACATAGAATCATGTTGGCAGCACTGACTTATATTAATTACTCCAAATTAATCTAGAGTGTCAGGTGCTAAACGTGTGCAAAATATAGAGCTGTTGGCTTGCATACTTTCAGATATATCGATATTAGGGTAAAAAATATAGACAGCATTTATTAACAGTTGGCAGCCCTGATTGCTCTTAAGAATACTTATAGTCAAATCTGTTATATTACACATAGCACATACGAATTTTGGTTGAAATGCAACTGATAGTATAGGAGTTACATGTATTTAAAAATTGGTCCCATCAGCAGGCTTAGAATCATGTTGGTAGAACTGAAGTATATACGTTACTCCAAATTAATCTAAAATGTCAGGTTCTATACGTGTGCACAGTTTAAAGCTGTCGGCTTGCATACTTTCTGATACATTGGTATTTGGATGAAGCAAATAGAGAGAGAGCAATTATTAACAGTTGGCAGCCCTGTTGGCTCTTAAGTATACACTCAGTCATATCTGTTTATGTACACATATTACATACAAAATTTGGTTGAAATCCAATTAATAATGTAGAAGTTATATGCATTTAAAATCAGACCTATCAGAAGGCTTAAAATTATTTTGGCAACACTGTCATGTATGGCCTCCTGGAAATTAAACTGAAATAGTATTATCTACATGTGTGCCAATTTTGGAATAGCTCCCATGCATACCTTCCATGATATCCAACATTGAGCTCAAATTTCTATTGCGTTTTTTCAGCAGTTGTTAGCACTGACATCATTTTCAAATATGGGCTTGAACTATTCCGGTATACATCTTTACTCATACTAAATTTGGTTTCGATTTCTGGAGCCGTTTAGGAGTTGATGGACACACACACACACACACACACACACACACACACACACACACACACACACACACACACACAGCCAGACAGACAGACAGACACACATTTTCCCGGATCGATCTCATAAGTCTACTTTTTCCTCATTTTTGCAAAATGTGAAAAGTAGGCTAATAAATAAATAAAAACAGATCTGTTACAAAATGTGTTAAGAAAAACATGAAAAAGTGTTGATAAGAACAGCGTGGAATAGAGGAGATGTGGATGTGAAACTAGATAAGTCGAAAGAGTTAGGTTATAACTGATTGGTATGTATTTGCGAGGTTGAGAAATAATGGAATGAAAACGTTGGAAATAAGTGTTTCGAGGTAATGTTATGAATGGGCAAGAAATGTATTTGACTGAAACTGGTACGATTTTAATGTACAACATATGACTTATGGTTGTGTAAATTTTATTATAATTACATCGTCAATAAGGAATCGGGATATAATGGTCATTTTTATGTAATTTTGAATATATATGTTTTAATCACATGATATTTATTCATTCATTCAATTTCGCTAATCGGCCAACTAGGGACCACGATAAGCCTCATTTTACATTCTGGCTATTTATTCATTTTTCGCTTGAACCACATTGTCTTCATGAGCTCACTGTGTTTAGCACGACGTTCTTCTGTCCATTTCGCACCAGTTGTCCGTTTTTCGTCCCGGAAAGTCCCAAACGTCTTGATGGCTGCTCAATAAAGATTTCGGTCTTGTGCATCTTCTGCTCGTATCCCCTTTTCTTTCAGATCTTTCTGGACGTTAACATACCACGGCATTGTAGTTTTTGGTTTTGAGTCGAATATACTGAAGATACGTTTCGTCCATCGGGAGTCGATCATCCGTCGTATATGACCGCAGAAGCAAACTCTGCGTTTTCGCATTGTGTCTGTGATCTTCTCTATCCTCGAGTATATTTCTTGCCGGGATTTTCTCATGTAGATGCCATTTTTGTAGTCTGGGCCAAGTATTCTGTGTAGGATCTCTCTTTCTTTCTTTCTTTCTTTCTTTCTTTCTTTCTTTTCTCTCTAACTTCGCGAGCAACCCTCTAGGTTGGTGGTTCCCACGGACTCAGCGAGGGAACTCACCACTACCGCCTCTATGGGCAGTGTCCGGGAGCTTGGAACACTTAGTCGGTTTGGATGCAACTGGGGAGGTGTGATCAGCACTTCGCCCAGGCAGCCTCACCTGCAAAGCGAACAGGGGCCTCATGAGGGATGGGAAGGGAAGGGAAGGGAAGATTGGGATGGATAGGCTAGGGAGAGGGAAGGAGGCGGCCATGGCCTTACATTAGGGAACATCCCGGCATTTGCCCGAAGACGAAGTGGGAAACCACGGAAAACCACTTCGAGGATGGCTGAGGTGGGAATCGAACCCCCTCTACTCATTTGGACCACCCGAGGCTGACTAGACCCCGTTCCAGTCCTCATACCACTTTTCAAATTTTGTGGCAGAGCCGGGAATCGAACCCAGGACTTCGGGGCGGCAGCTAACCATGCTGACAGCTAAGCTACGGAGGCGACTATTTCAGGTTATATTTTTCGTATGTCCCAGTAATTGGGATTATATTGTGTTGACCGACTGTAAAGTTGTAATATCAATTGTCAATAAGGCAAAACTGAAACATGGCTTCAAAGCTCTCTATAAAAATAAAATAAAAACCTTCAGTCAAATTCAAGAACATCTGGTCGTTGCAATACAGAAAGCTGGGAAATGTGATGAACTAGGCTACAACAGAATTCCTGGATGTTCGATGAATGGTCCACATCCAAGGATTCAACCGACATTTAATTATTGTCTTTGTAAATAATAATAATACTATTGCCAAATATATACAAGTCAATGCAAAAAAAAGTCATCATTGCGACAATCAGATCAGTTCGAACATTAATGGACTAGTGAAAATAGTGGAGTTTCTTAAAGATGGTGATTATGCTATGATTTCTTATAATCTATATACAGGTTGTCAGATAATGCTCTGAGAGTGAAGAAATAATAATAATAATAAATTTTTGCATGGTATGTACTCTGTCTTGAGGAACGAATTCATGATGAAAATTAATAAATGTAAAACAAAAATATTGAAATGCAGCCAAAATAAGTCAGAATCCTCTATGGACATCAAATTGGCAGGTGAAAAACTAAAGGAAGTAGGAGACTTCTGTTACTTAGGAAGCAAAATAACCAGTGATGGACGAAGCAAAGGGGATATACAGTAAAAAGTAGGTTGGCTCAGGTATGGAAAGTATTTCTATAGAAAAGGAATCTGTTGACATCGAATATAGATGTAGGAACTAGGAAGTCATTTTTGAAAGCCTTTGTCTGGAGCGTGGCACTCTATGGAAGTGAAACTTGGACTATTGGTGCAGCAGAAAAGAGGAGAATTGAAGCGATTGAAATGTGGTGTTATAGAAGAATGATGAAAATCAGATGGGTAGATAGGGTTACGAATGAAGAGGTATTAAGACGAGTGGGAGAGGAGAGATGTTTATGGTGACTCCTAATGAAGAGACGAGATAGGTTGGTAGGACACATACTAAGACACCCAGGAATAGCAAGCTTAGTTATGGAAGGAAGGGTCGAGGACAAGAACTGTAGGAGTAGACCAAGGTTAGAATATGTTAAACACATTGCCTCGGATGTAGGAAGTGGTAGCTATGTAGAGATGAAACGATTAGCTCAGGACCGGGAGGTATGGAGGGCTGCATCAAACCAGTCAAAAGACTGAAGACTCAAACAAGAACAACAACAATACTTAAGAAAACTTAAAGTGACAACAGTCTGGGATAGATAGGTACAAATTGATCTCGGAAGTGCCAATATCACACCAACAGACATCGAAGATAGAATGACATTCAGACATAAGATACAGAGTTGGGAAGTTACACCTGGAGATCGACCAAGGAGATCGGGGAAAAGATGGATGGAGGAACGTCGAGTTCGTCATAGCGTAACGAAGGAGTTTTGGAAGTGATAAATTGATGCATTGAAAATCCGCCTGATCTAAGAGAAGTTGTTTAATGAAATATTAAACGACGAACATATTTCGGAATATCAATGATTCCATCCTCAGCGTAAAACATATTACACCTTAAAAATTAGTTAAACATTGTCAAAAAATGGATATCCTTACGAATAATGTTAATTTAAATTAATGAAAACTTGTAAATATATGAATTGATGTGCAATTAGACAAACTAATTTGAAATACTATGTTGATATTCTATTAGTATTTCGAATAAATATGTTAATAGGAGCCTTCTTTTTTCTTAGAATGTAGATATGTAAGAAGGCATGCAAATCGTCGTTAAAATTCGAAGAATTTCCGATAAAAAACGTAAATAAATATTATCAAAAATCAGTCGAAAATTCAAGATGACTTCTTCACTCTGTAGATTTATCTGATCTACTGGCAACACAATGTGTGTAAACAATTCTATAATAGCAACTGATATTCAAGCATGACATGTAATTAGTTTTGGAAGACCAACGCAAACAGCAGCAGATCAAAATTTGTTTTATGTGATTCTATGGGTCTAAACAGCTTAAACAAGTAATGATAATTTTACCAGACAATGATCTGAGAATAACGGTGATAATGGTAATAATAGTAATAATAATGATACCAATTCTTGATATTTATGTATTCTCTTCAGTCGCACGCAAACGGAGTATGAAATTTTATGGACATATAACACGAATGGAGGATTCACGTCCGACTAAGAAGATATTTCTTATTATCAATGGGAACCGACAAACCAAAATTCGCTGGCTAGTAAATACACAAATGGACCTTACTGAAGTCGACATTGATCCACTACAACAAGGACTACATACAGACAAAAGATCAACACCTACACATTTTCACCCAAGAATCCATCCGAGAAAAGCTCGAAACTCCAAAACTCATGGACACAAGAAAGACGGCAGGCCCAGAGTGAAAGAATGAAGAAATTTTGGGCGAATAAGAAATTCAAAAAGATGAATTCCAGTGCTATTTAATGGTTCCACGTGCTCCTTAGGGGACTGAACGAATATAATAATAATAATAATAATAATAATAATAATAATAATAATAATAATAATAATAATAATAATAATAATTTATGTATTCAATCCATGTCATCTTACGGGAATTCGTGAGTCTTGAATTTTGAGTCTTTCGATCAATGACCCACTGATTGTGGTAATGAAAAGAACCTTCCAATCTGAGAGCTAAACATGGCAAACAATATACCGTTATGTACTTTCAAAACTTACCACTGACAGTGGCAACCACTATCGCCTGATCAGTGTTAAATAATAGCATTTTAATGACGTACTTCTTAATCTCACTGGAACACGCACTCACCACAGACATTTAAAAAACAGGAAGTTAGTACGTCAGTGACAGCGACAGGGGCATCGTTTACCCAAACCCAAGCCACACGTTCAGCAGTTTAATTCAAGATGCCAGGCGTGCATACTAATCGAACATTAGAATCGAGAACTTAGGATGTAATAAATCGGAGATCTGGAACTTGTGAAGAGAAATACGTTCTGTTAAAAGAATTGTGCTTGCCGGAGTGGCAAGATTAACAGGTATAAAATTTGATGCAGACTCATTTTGCTGCTCTAGCATGTGGTAGGCCTACTACCGCAAATCTCCTGACAAAATATACGCTGATCCTAGAAGTGACAAAAACACAATAGCAGAATATAAAATACTGTTAGTTGGTGATGGACACCTACCGTATTGTGCAATCCACTCCACCCAGGATATCCCCAATTCGACAGGTGAATCTCGGACAACGTATCTGCTTTTTTTTTAGTTTTTGTTCGAGAGGGTTGGGGTGGGGTGTTAATTTTTCTGAACTCCGTCCTGTAATAGTGGCGCAGCCAAAACCCTTCTCGCTGATGCTTTAGTGTTCATAAGCTATCCATCTTCTATCTTCTTCTTTCTATATATAACAAGTAGTTCCGTGACGAACCCATGAGCCTACTTTTCTTCAAATTATAGAGACCATGTATCAACAGTTGGCAGACCTGGCGACTCTAAATATATTCTTAGTTCAATCTCTTAAGATACACAACGCACATGCAAAATTTGGTTGAGATCCAAAAGATAGGACGCATGTTACAAATATTTAAATATTGAATTTATCAGCATGCGTAAAATGACGTTGGCGACACTGCCATAAATTGGATGCTCAAACTTAAATTGAAATATATATTATGATCTATATATGTGCCAATTTTGAAGGAGCTTCATTTATTAGTATGGAAGTTACATGCGATTCAACATAAAAACTATCAGCACGCATAGAATCATGTTGGCAGCACTTTTGTATATCGGTTACTGAAAATTAACCTACACTTGCAGGTACTATATGTATGCAAAGTTTAGAACTGTTGGCCTTCATACTTTCTGATATATTGAGATTAGGATAAAAATGTATAGAGTGCATTTTTCAACAGTTGGCAGCCCTGTTGACACTAAGAAATGCATATTCATATCTGCTCCGGTGCGCAAATCACATACCAAATTTGGTTGAAATCCAATAGATAGTATGGAAGTTACATGCATTTAAAGATTGGACTTATCAGCAGGCATACAATCATGTTGGCTACACTCTCATGTATGGGCTCCGGTAAATTAGTCTAATGTAATATTATCTACAGTATATGTGGGACAATTTTGGAACAATTCCCATGCATTTCTTCCGAGATATACAACATAGACCTCAATTTTCAATTGTGATTTTTCAGCAGTTGGTTGCACTGATGTCATTTAAATATGGCCTTGAGATATTCAGGCATTGCTCTTTACTCATACCAAATTTGGTTTCGATAGCTGCAACCGTTTAGGAGTTGATAGGGGGGAACACAGAAGACAGACGGATAGATATTTGCCCGGATTGATCTCATAAGTCTACTTTTTCCTCATTTTTACAAAATGTGAAAAGTAGGCTAAAAATCAATGATACTTACTAGTTGGTCTGTATGTATGTCCCCCTATGCATTCATATACCATTCATTCGATTGCGATGAAATTTGGGTGAGTTGTTGTGTACACTCCAGGGAAGTGTATTTACAAAGTATTTATGTAACACAAAAGGATGAGGGACTTGACAGGAAGCCTTAAATCCCACAGTTACTCATTTACACAATCTGTATACAGTGAAACCTCTATTAAGAGACCAGTGACGGTTCCATGGAAAAATGGACTTTTAGAGGGGTGGTCTCTTAATAGGGGTAGGCATTAAAAATAATTTTATACTGCATTATTAATAAAGTGCAGTTGGAACACATACTTGATTACAATTTATCTACATTGGTTCACATTTAGTACAAATTAATTAGAGTTAGTTATTTTCTGAGCTCTGTCATTTAAAAAAATCACGAATTGATCTCTGTTTCAGATTAGCACATCCTTTTTTTTTAAACAATTTCACTTTCTAGAATATCTCTGAGTGAGTTCGAAAGTATATTAATTTGTTCTGGGTTCGAACAATCTTCTAGTAGAGCCGCGTTTTGTATTTTTTATACGTTACATAACACATTTTCTAATGACATTGTATGCTGATGCAGTTCTGTGCCAACAGAACCATTGTTTACATCATCACCCTCATCACCTTCTCCAATGGGAAGGCAGTCGAGAAGTGGTCTTTTGAAAGAGGTCAGACTGAGAAAATGTCTGGTCTTTGGTCGGGGAGAGAGGTGGTCCTTAAATAGAGGTAACAAATACATTGATCTTATGAGGTTTTAAATCGGTTCCAAGAATAATCGGCCTTTAGAGGGGTGGTCTTTTAGAGAGGTTTCACTGTACTTATTACACCGCAATGCAAGGTGTGAGAGAGGCTTGCTGATTCAGACATGGATGTCTGAGCACAGCCTAAATTAATGCATAAGGACCGGGGCACCAGACAGAAAAACAAAGAATGTTGTTTATCGAAAGGCACTTCAGTTTCTATCTTTCTTGGGCTGGCTGCGTGGCTCAGCGGTAACGTTCTTGCCTGCTGTGACCAAGATTGCAAGATCGAATCCTGGCGCAGCCAATTGGCATTTGAAGGTGCGCAAATTCGAGGGGGCCGTGTCAGTAGATTTACAGGCACGTTAAAGATCCCCTTCGGGCGAAAATTCCGTCACCCCGGCGTCTCTAAAAGCCGCAGTTGTTAAAAGGGACGTAAAACAAATAACATTATTATTATCATCATCTTCCTTTCTTTATATCTGTCGTTGATTGGCATTGCAACGCATGCCGGGTATAGCTAGTACTTAATAAGAGTAGGTTAGGTAGGAATTTTTGGACAAGTTTTGAGTAATCCATCCCTCACCGCCGAACAAATATTACTGTGCCGCTGTAATTGACTAAATTACAAATTGCCGGCTTGTTTTAGCATTATCATACATTAAAAGGGTATATTGATGTTGTAAACTCTCCCATCTGAGCAACTGTTGGACCTCGTGTGTTAGTTTGTTGTTGTTGTTGTTGATTCTTTTAGGGGATTTTCGACATCGTGTTTAAGTAGCCCCGTGTACTTGAGTGTGTGTAGAATTTGTCAGATAACCTGTGCACTGTGATGTCTGTACTACAGTAGCGTGTAAATTTGTAATTGAGGTAGGATTTGGGTAGGAGCGGCCGTGGCCTTATTTTAGGTCCCATCCCGGCATTTGCCTGGAGTTGAAGTGGGAAACTACGGAAATCCCCTTCCATGATGGCTGAGGTAGGAACAGAACCCGTCAATTCTCAGTTTTGTCTCACGAGGGTGAGTGTTCCCCGTTCCAGCCCTCAGATCAGAGTTAAATTTCTTGGTAGAGCCCGAAATCGAACCCGGACCTTCAGGACGGCAGCTAAGAATGTTAGCCGCTACATCAGAAGGTAGCCAGACATGTGTGTGAAAAGTTTGAGCGAAAATAAGATAACATTCGTGTTATTGAATGTTATTGTGACAACTACTACAGACACCACAATAACACAGGTCATCAGTCACATTCAAAAACCCACCCAAGTACGTGAAGCTGAAATGATCACGATATTCAAGTCCCTAATCGAGACAACAACAACAAAATAGTTGTGCTAGTAACGTTGGACTTAATAAGGATGTTTGTGTACACTAACTCCTCTGTATAAAGATGATGATTTCGAGATGAGACATGCTTTGTTTTTAGAAATGGTGTCATTTTAGGACTTTGTTATTCGAGTTGTTTAGTTAATGCGCTGAACGGATGACTCAGACGTTTGCCAGTATTCGCCATGTTGATGTTACATCACATGAACGCCTACAATTTATCGACTAAACCAAACCAGTTGAGTAGGAGCGATAAGATACACTCTTACAGAGAAGGGAGATCCCTCTTCAGCAAGGAAATCCTGCCCAAGAGGCACTGTTGCCAATCGTGGGTTTTAACAAGATTCTTGGCTGATCATCGGCGTGTTAACTGAATTGCAGATATTTCTGAGCAAATTTACCATTTAAAGCAACTAATGTTATCATTGTTACTGTCATATTAGACTTCATATGCATCTCTTATGAGCTCCTTCGTGATTAAGACCGCTAGACATCGGTCAATCAACGTGGCCTTGCCCGGCTCCATGGTTAATTGGTTAGCGTGCTAGGCTGTGGCCCGAAGGGTCACGGGTTCGATTCCAGGCCGGGCCATTAGAGATTTTAATCTCCTGGGGTGAATTCCCGTAGTCCGGGGACTGGGTGTATGTGACGTCTTCATCATCACTTCATCCTTATTACGACGCACAGGACACCCATGGGCGTTAACTAGAAAGACCTGCACTCGGCCTCTCAGGAAGCCACACGAAAAAAAACCACAAAAATACGTGGCCTTAAGTTAGGAACCATCAATGCATTGGCCTGGAGTAAAAGTGAACAACATGCCACGGAACACCACATCTAGGACAGCTGAGGTGGGAATTGAACCCATCTATTCTCAGTTTTACCTCACTGGGCTGACAATACATTGTCTGCTGTAACAGTTGATTCTGTACCTAACAAGGAATGTTGGCCTTCCTTGTTTTGTTCTTCAAGTTACACGTCAAATTGTACGGCTAATTGCCTGTTTCCTATTCCCCAAGCCTTTCCCAATGATCGCTTTTATGAACTGATCAACAAATGTCTGTCATTTCTCAGCCCTTGTCAAACAGCATTTTACTGAGTACTTCTAAGGGCCATTTTCACTAACGTCAATTATCTCTTAATTCGTCATTAAAGGTTATTTAACTTTGCACGAATATTTCATCAAACAAATACGCTCGTTAACTTATCACTAACAAGGAATTACGTTAAGTGGGCAAATCTGACCGCTCAACTCTCGAAAGCATCGTTAAAGTGGAGGGAAACAACAACTCTACCTCGCGCATCCCTCAATGGCAGTTTGTTTCCGAGTTTCACACGAATTTTCGTCCATATGAATATAAACTATGTTTATGACAATGAAATTATAAAATATCATACATGTTTTATACAAAGAAAGAATAATACGGAAATTTAAAAAAGCATATCCTAAGTGGGATTCGAACTCCTTTCACCTTATAAAATAAACTAAGAGTCTACAACGCAAGCGCTTACGCTAGAAACACAACGGAAATTGTGAGCCCTATTTATCTACGGTAATTAAACATAACTGCCAGTTCTTCTAAATACTTTGTTCATACCATTTTAAGCTTTTGCCACGAATAAGGTCTTCTGTATTTCTCTTCCTTTATAATTGTGTTCCACAAAATATCAAGGAAGCATCGCAAACAGCGATGAATGATACACGCTTCTTGATCTGTCCACCATGTTTCTCCAGGGTGAAACCGAGTCTACGCACGCGCGCGACCCGTAAAGTGCATTTAAGTAATTAGGACCCGAATGCTCTCGTGAAATGCATTATCGATAATCACGTATTAACTCATATTTAAGTTAAATAGGAATTAACTAACTAATCGTTAGTAAAGAGTTGGTGAAAACGACCCTAAACTTAAATTAATGACATTATGGCTTCGAAAGCAAGAGTTGTGCTTGATCTTAAGGGGAGACGTAGGCAGTTTTACAGTACGAAATTCACATACGTGTAACTCCTACAATTTTTATCATATCTCACTGAAAGTTGGTACACATATTAAAAATCCATTGAGGCATCGTTTTGTAGTTTTTGAGAATTTCTTTGTAATTTATAAGGGAGTTATCGTCATTTACATTTTTGTGTACACTGTTGTTTTTCGGTACACTTTTCGCCTACATTTGGGTATGGAGAGTCAATTTTCGTGCACAGAACTAATCTGTGTTAGTAACAAAACATTTATATGCAGCAGATTTTTGGATAAGAATTTCACTGATATTCTGTGAAATTTTGAACTTTAAGAAACTTATTACAAGAAAAATAAATTAAAAAATGGAAATTTTCAAGCACAAAATATTTTGTAAGCATCATATTGAAATTCAGTTCTCACTAGTTAGGAGAACAAATGTGTAAAATTTCGTTAAGATCCATTCTGTAGATTTTGGGAAAATTGTAACCCTAAGTGCCAAAAATGTACTCAGAAATTTCAATGTAAAGTTTTCATAAAGGATTCTTACTTATTTTCAGTCCAACTGATTATAATTTTTAAATGACATTTGTAAATCGAATTTTGAAACAAAATTTTGGGATTATGTTCTCCAATGTACAAATAGTTTTTAACAACAATTATTCCTCCGCCTTAGTCAATACAAAAACGAAAGGAAATATAATTAGATTTGCTCCTGGTACATGTTTCAGGGATTAATAGCTTTTATCCCCTTCATCAGCCAAGATTAATATCTGAAGAAAGTTATAAAATAGCGTAGCACTCAAAAAAACAAATGGCTATTTGACTTAATATGGTGCACCATATAAGTAGGTCACAGAAAAATATTGAGCAAAATTAAAAAATATGAAACGGTGATGATATTCAGCCATCAAACACAAGCGAAGACAAACGCAGAGAACCAGTGGACAATTCATTCACATATCCGCTCCAAAACACAGGTGGAAGCTTGAATTGGCAAAAATGTGACCACAATACTTCACCATTATGTACACAACCAATGAAGAAGCCTTACGCTTAACAGGTCCATAAGCCAAATCAAATGCCTGCATGCAAACGAAACGAACGTGGAAGGAAGAAATTCATATAGCAATGAGGTTAGCCATTGAACTATAGATACTACTGGAATGCCGACTGTATGGGAGAAAAGTGCGGTTTTTGGTGCGACTAGTTACGCCTGGTAGTGCACATCAAGGAGGCGCACGGCCAACGAGGAGGCGAGTGTGTCGTATACGTACGGCAAGGTACAAGTTAAAGAGGTACTTCGTCAACTCTATGGCCGTGCATGGCTATCATCATAGAGTTTGCAAGCTCAACTCCTTTAATGATAATCACGGCATATCAGCTGACTTGCAACCTAGAGTTCAATGGTATGACGGTTTTTGATGCGACTAGTTACGCCTGGTAGTGCACGTCAAGGAGGCGATGACCAGGAAGCAGTTTTCAGCGAGGGTTGGGTGTTACCATGGGAGGAGTTGTTCCAGTAGTAGGTAGTATCTATAGTTCAATGAGGTTAGCTCAATGCATAACCTAAAAAGAAGCAAAGGAATTATAAAAACCATAATAAAAGGGACCAAGGGGAAATTTATAGACTGAAATAATTATGAAGAACTATAAAAATTAATTTAAAATGATATAGAACGAATACAAACTGAATAATATTTGAAAAACTTACTTCAGGTTAAATCAAGGTATCAAATTTGAAAATAATTGTCTTATGTTTGAATATTATTGTAATGAATTTATGGGTGTAGCCAATTCCAACACTCATATGGTAGCAATAGATGATAAATATTGCCGTCGCTAGTTCTGTAATAGGACGTATGTATGAGTGGAGCGCTATTATGAAAAAGATATTCTTTGGGGGAAAATGTTCAAAGTGGAAATTAAATTATGTAATATAATAAAAATCAAGTTGTAGGGTATTGTACTGGCAGAGGGGTGTAACAGTATATTAATATAAGTATGTAATTATGTATAAATATGTGATGCAGAAAAGTTATACTAAAGAGCATCTAAGGTGGTTTATTACTGACGCCTGGGTCAAACTGAGAAATCGTCAGTCGCTGAGAATTCTCTCTTGCCCGGTCACGATGTACAGTACGGGGACACAGAGATACTCCCCACGACCACACACTACCACGCCAGGCTGCAACGGGAAGCCATAGAAATATTCAAACACCCGGACAACTTCAATCGAAAGGAAGAAATTGAATGTGTGTGTAATACATGGATCCCGGCCCTTAGGAACACCAAGGCTAAGATATCACGCACACGTCAACCTGAAGAACCTTCCCGCTACAGCCCGGCAGTCGCCCAGGGAACACCTGACCCCCACAAGTTCGAACGCCGAAGCCAGAGCACGCACCGCACCCCGCAACATATACGCGAGACCAGACGATCTAGCCGGATTGCGCAGAGAACGCTCGGCTCACCATGCTAAATTGATCCGTTAATTCATCGCCAAGATCCACCCAACCAACAGTCATATTCAAGCAACAATACCCCACTACAAACCGTTACCCATTATTTCAAGCCTCTTCCTCATTCCACTGCTAACCAAGGAAAGGAGCGGAACCCTTGATAACGCCGAACGCAGTTTCCAGTGAAACGTCGGGAGATATCCTGTCTGGACCACGGCCTACAAGCCCGATAAACTTGTACTTAATTATGAACGCCGGCCGTGAAAGCCAAAGCTGCAAAGAAAAAGAAATGTTCAAAGGAACTATACCGAGTGTCATCACTTCACAGCAATGGCAAGAATACCATGAACGCAAGGAAATTAAAAAAAAAAAAAAAGAGAACTCGAAGAGCAGAGGAAGGAGAGGGCCTTGAATAGAATGAAAAAGAAGGAAGAAAAGGAAGAAGAAAAAGGGAGAAAGGCACAAGAAAAGGCAAATAAAACAAAACCTAAGCCTAGGAGGAAGAAGCAGACAGTGATATATTCGTCTTCGGGAGACGAATCCAAGTGGATTCCATCAAAAGTTGCATGGACGATGTAACTTTCGAATTAGGATGCAGCGGTCAATTACAGAGTGATGCAGAAATACCGGAAGAGGACGTAGGTGGAGAGCGTAGAGCACCGGAAGAATTTAATAAGCAGCTGTCGCACAATGAATCTACACCTAAAAGTGCAACGGGAGATGTAGAAATTCAAGAAGAAAAAGTAGGCGAAGAGCGCAATGCCCTGGCCAAACTACACTGAAAGAGTCACGGAAAATGATTTTATAGTCATTTCCTTAGAGGGAAAGAAAAAGAAGATCAGACAAGTTTGTCAAGATGTGAGTGAAAACGGGGATTACCGAGTTGTTCCCCTTTGCCCATGTAATCGACTGGAAACTGTATTCATGAAGCACACTCAAAAGCTGATGATCAATTTTTATCAGGTTATTGAGGTTCTTTCTCCTCCCCTTGTTTTCGGCATAGCAGAAAATAAACGATATCAGTTTGAAATGCCAATTGAAGTATACGTTCAATGTGATAAATTAGTACCTTAACTTCTTTCTGTTAATAGGGTTAATCAAGTATGTATGTCTGTAAATAAACATAAAATACTCAGTTAACTCATTTAGGACAATTTTCACCCCCCCCCCCCCCAAAAAAAAAAACTGTCAATTACTGGTACACAAGTTTGCTTAATACAAGAAGTTTAAAAAAATGTGTGTCAATTAAAACAAAAGTTTGGTGCTTTTCAGTCGGTAAACACGAATGTACCCAAAAGAGTTGGGTTATAACCTAATCCTGAAAAAAATCATGAGATTAATATTTTTCCGGATTAGGGTATAACCCAACTCTTTTGGGTACATTCGTGTTGACCGACTGAAAAGCACCAAACTTTTGTTTACTAAGGCAAGACTGAAAAATGGTTTCACACCCCATAATGTGTGTCAATTACTAATGCAATTTCACATTGAAAGAAACACTATCTTAAAAATATCTCACATCAAAATATAAATATTTTTTGAAAGAACATCACAAAACAAGGCCCATGCAGCTATATAATAGCTTTTTTAAAGAGACGCTGTCAACAATTCTGATGAACTTCCATAAAAATGAGATACAATTCCTTAATGTGTCTTAAACTGGTACGTTACCTTGCGAGTTTCCCTGAAGTAAGGTAAGCACAAGCTTGAAGGAGGGGTGCTTGACTCAGAGCTGTCCCTAACGGTATGACTCAAGCCATAGCCACTCATTGAAGCTCAACGAGCAGCAATTGTAAGGTCCTTGGTGTCACCCGGCTGTCCATCCTAATTTGCGTATATTCTGACACTGATCATGCTAATATCTGAGAACATTGAAAAGGAACTATCTTCTCCGTGACAAAAGATTTAACATAAGAACTTTCCTCGGCGTATGCCAGTTATTTGGAATTGCTTGAGTCAACCTTGCTCATTTCGGCTTTTTAGTATAACATGAAGTACGAAGCTAAGCACGCACGTTAAGTTAGAAAATTAACTAATATGCTCCATTCCATCGCTCAGACCAGAATCACATTTCTTAGCAGAGTGAGGAATCGAACCCGGATCTCCACAGGAACGGCCAACAATGCTAGTCACTACAATGACCTGTCTGCTACTCTTAAAAACAAACTCCAACTAGCACAAAATGCCTGTGTACGCTACATATGCAACTTACGGTATTACGACCACGTCACCCCTGCGTACGAACAACTCAGCTGGTTACGACTAAATCAACACCGCGATCTTCATTCTTTATGTCTGTTCCGACAAATACTCGTTAAGTTCCTCTCCAGCTTACCTGCATTCTCAGTTTCATTGCCTCTCACACGAACATAGTCTTGGTAAAAGGTCAAAAAATGTTTCACTCATGCTCATACCTATACACCGTACGGTACGCTACACTAAATCCGTCGTAGTTTCTACTGCACGACTGTGGAACAACCTGCCGCGCTCTGTCAGAGGAGCAACCCCGTCCAGCTTCAGGCAGCAAAGCCAGCTGTACATATCACAAAAGAAATGAAACCTGAACTCAACACGTCAAATATTTGAATCCTTATGCTGAGTTATATTCGTGTTTCTAATTTACATTTTATTTATTTTCTGTTTAGATACCTAAATGTTTTCTTACATCCTTTTCAATGCGCATTGCAAAATCAATATTAGGCTATTGTAATAACTCATCCATGATGCTTATCATCATCATCATCATCAACATCATCACATCATCATTATGTTCTGTTTTATTAGTGTTTGTATTGCCCTATTGTTTTCTTACTTTAGCAATAATTAACTAATTACAATAATTTTTCCTACGCCATGCTTACCTGCCATTATATGTATTGTGATTGGATCTGAAATGTATTCCCGTTAGATTTAAGTACCATTGTTAAGTTCTGCAAATAATGTAATAATGTATTAATTGTATAATCTGGTTAGATGGAAGAGAGGGCCCAATGGCCCTAATCTTGCCAGACAAAATAAAGCTATCTATCTTTCTATCTATCTACGCTACGTGGCGGAAATTTCAAATACCAAAAGGAACATAAGCATAATCCAAGTACAAGACTGCTTGCCACGGTGGGTGAGTGGTTAACGAGTCGGACTACCAACCCCCAAGATTGCAGGTTCGCTCCTGGCCATGGTAAGTGATTTTTTGAAAGGCGACAAAAATCACGATACGCATGTCATACGTTGTTGACATGTTAAAGAACCCATTTGAATTCAGTAGGCCGTGTTCATAATGGAAAAATTAATCTCGGGATTTCCGCCAACCCTAAAGTTCCTCCTTTCTTTACTAGAAAGCGCTATAGTGTTCAAGGAGCTTATATATCTAACCTCCTTGACTTTCATAGCGCTCCAAGGAACAACAAAATTAGACATCTAAGCTGCCTTCTGGGCGTCAAATAACAAAGCTTGCACCTGGCACCCGAAGCCATGCGATATTATTATTATTATTATTATTATTATTTCGGCTTTGACTGGGGATTGAAAACCGATTTGCCCTTCTGAACGCGTGTGAAAACTCCACTTCACTGACACCAGGCTTAAGACACCGGCTGTCCGTGTGCAAGACAAGTGATTACAGGAGTATGGTATTATATACATTAGTCATGTCAATGTGGAGAGTTTCTATGTAGAATATGAAGTCGTGTTGCATCTGTGTTTGGTTGCTTAGGAAATCGATTAAAAATGAATCCTCTAAATCTTTCTATTCTATCAGTGGCTCGAACTTCAATTGTCCGTATAAGTTAGAAGATATGATCTGGAGAACTTTTAAATTTTTTAGCTCTAGAAATTGATGGATAGTAGACTCTGATGATATTTCAAACCAAACGTGAGTACTTTTTGTTTTATTGTCCGAAATCCGAACTGTAGTAACCAGTTTTGATGTTGATAAAAGTGGAAATATCTGGCGACTGTGTGAAATGAGTCCGTGTAAATGCTGTTGCTTGAGCAAACCTTGCTCATTTCGGCTTTTTAGCATAACACGAAGTACGAAGCTAAGCACGCACGTTAAGTTAGAAAATTAACTTATATACTCCATTCCATCGCTCAGACCAGAATCACATTTCTTAGCAGAGTGAGGAATTGAACCCGGATCTCCACAGGAACGGCCAACAATGCTAGTCACTACGCTATGTGGCGGAAATTTCAAATATTAAAGGGAACATACGCATAATCCAAGTGCATCACTGCTTACCACGGTGGGTGAGTGGTTAACGTGTCGGACTACAACCCCAAGCTTGCAGGTACGCTCCTGGCCATGGTAAGTGATTTTTGAAAATCGCCAAAAATCACGACACGCATGTCATACGTTGTTGACATGTTAAATAACCCATTTGAATTCAGTAGGCCATGTTCATAGTGGCAAAATTAATCTGGGTATTTCCGCCAACCCTAAAGTTCCCCCTTTCTTTATTAGAAAGCTCTATAGTGTTCAAGGAGCTTAGATATCTAACTTCCTTAAATTTCATAGCGCTCCAAGGAGCAACAAAATTAGATATGCAAGCTGCCTTCTGGGCGTCAAATAACAAAGCTTGCACCCGGCACCGAGGCCATGCGATATTATTATTATTTCGGCTTTGACTGGGGATTGAAAATCGATTTGCCCTTCTGAACGCGTGTGAAAACTCCACTTCACTGACACCAGGATTAAGACACCGGCTGTCCGTGTGCACGACAAGTGATTACAGGAGTATGGTATTATATACATTAGTCATGTCAATGTGGAGATTTTCTATGCAGAATATGAAGTCGTGTTGCAACTGTGTTTGGTTGCTTAGGAAATCGATTAACAAATAATGATTCTTTCTATTCTATCAGTGGCTCGAACTTCAATTGTCCTTATAAGTTAGAAGATATGATCTGGAGAACTTCTAAATTTTTTACTTCTAGAAATTGATGGATGATGATGATGATAATTGTTGTTTTAAGGGACCTAACATCTAGGTTATCGGCCCCAAGAAATTGATGGATAGTAGACTCTGATGTTATTTCAAGCCAAACGTGAGTACTTTTTGTTTTAATGTACGAAATCCGAACTGCAGTAACCAGTTCTGATGTTGATAAAAGTGGAAATATCTGCCGACTGTGTGAAATGAGTCCGTGTAAATGCTGTTAGTTGTTTCTGATGGTGTAGGCAATAATATAACGAATTCGAATTTGAAACAATGAAGCCATATTGGAGCACGCATTGTTGTTAATTTAAATAAATTGCTCATCTTGGGGACAACTATAGTTTCACCCAAAACATTATCTACAACAAGAAGGAGAAATAACGGTTTGAAAAAGGAAATGTCTTATGTCAATTTCTGCTAAAATATGGTCTGCTCTACTTTCCGTATGTAGTTTCGGTGTACACTTCTTCACACCACCCTCATTTCTCCAGTTCAGATCAAACGTGAGCGTGATGGTGTGCCAGTACGTGTACAAAGGAACATTCAGCGAAAATATACCAGTTAGGAGTCTTATAGTTCCATGTAGAAAATGACAAACACCAAGAAGCTTGCTTGTAGTTTTAATGTGACCGTTAATCTCGAGATCATGAGCCACGGGACCTCCTTTTTACGTGGAATCCGAACCACAGGACATGGCATTTCACAAATACCAAGAGTTTCTGTGATTTATTGATGTGTAACATCTTTCCACTCGGTTGCTGGATATTTTTGTGGGAGTGGTTTTGAAAAATGGGACGTAAGTGGATTGGACGGAAGTGTGTAAGACGCACTGCCAGCTGAATTGCACCCAGCTGACAGTGGTGCCTTGTGTAATGTATTTAACATACGGATTACTTCAAGGTTTGGAGGCGCCATTACTAGAGGTGTTAGAAAGTGTTGTTATTTTTTTGAAGATTTGTTGATTTAAAATTCAAAAGGTGGTGTTTTGTGTTTTTATTATTTTTTGGGGGGATGACATGTTGAAATTTGGAAAGCGATAAGGTTTGTACAATAAGTGCATTTAAAAATATAAACAATTAATAAAACAAAGTAAAAAACAAAACAGCAGGGTAAAACGTTAAACATGGCTATGGAAGAATGAGATAATACTTATATGGAAGTCACATTTTTATTTTACATTCACCATCTCGAAACACATTTCAGTGAATACCTTTTTCAGTTTTATCCAAATACTGCGGTGAAATCACTGGAAGTAGATCATGGTTAAAGTCTCAGCATTTGCAGCTGTCAATTTTCGCCTCCTATCACTTACTATGAGACTGTATTTCGAAAATGACATTCCAGAATCCACATTTGAACAAGGATACCACACACACTTTAATGCAGCTGTTGCATAGTCTCGGTGAGCAGGCCTTAATCCCATGAGGATCTCTGGAACATTCACATTATCTTCATGACGCAGTTGGTTCTTGATTGCAGTCAGGTAAATGCTGTGAGCCTCTAAAAACTATTGAGACTCCATCTTCGTAAGAAATGGGGCATTCTTCTTAAATTGGAGCAGTTCTGTGGGAGATACGTTCTTAGGTGCATGCCGAGGATCAAACAATGACCCGATGGCTTCTACAGTCTTCCTGGCTGGATCCGTGGTCCTTAAAGTCCTGACTTTCACTAGAGCTGACTGGGCAACACACGTAAGCTTGGACTTAACCTTTATCTGCATCTTTTGAGGAAGCTGTTCCAAGTTCTGGAGGATCGTATGATTGAACATTCCACCATCGCCTAATAGCTTGAGCTTTACCTCAAGGTCATCTAGCTTCCCAGCCAGTAAGTGAATTGTTGGGTACTTAGATCCCTCCAAGAAATTAAGCAAGTCCATAAGAGAGGCACCAACAACAGAAACATACAATGCTTGTAATTGTATAAATTGTATTGTTGAAGTCGATGCTTGTTGGAAAATTTTGACCCCAGAATTTGAATCTTCCAATGTTTTGAAAAATTCTACCAGATCTTCCACATGCGTGGCCATATACATTGCAGCCTTAAACCATGAATTCCATCTTGTACATACAGGCATTGGGAAAGCTAGAATTTCATTCTCTTTTACTGTGTTTTCATATTTCTCCCTTAGGAATGCAACGTAATTGCTTTTTTCTTTTTCGCGTATTTAAAAAGGCATTCTTTGTCTTTACTATAGACATGTTCAATTCGTCCAGCTCGTTTTCAAATACGCAGCCGATAAGATTGACTTTATGAGCCCAGCACTGGACATGACTTAATTCTTCAATCAATCCTTGAAGAGTAGTTACACATTTTGTCATGTAGCGTGCTGAGTCCGTAACTACTGCCACTACACGCTCCCGTTCAATTTCATAGGAATTCAAGGTGTCTAATATCGCAATGGAGCAATTTACGCTATTGGCAGAATCTAGAACAACAGAGGCAGCCAGATGGGTGTTCATTTCAGTTGATGGTACTGATGGACGAAAAAGAATGTTGAAATCACACCTACCATTCTTGTCAGTTGTTTCGTCACATAGCAGAAACACGTCTTTGTTTTTTATATCTTCCCTAATTTCTTCCCTCCTTCTTTCGCCAATCATGGGGATGTATTTCTGACGAATCTGATTTGCTGATGGTAAATCTCCACTTCCGCGAACGTACTTATTAAACCAAGTACGGATAGCAGGATTGTCTAGTTTCTCTACTGGTATATTAGCTATCACAAACGCAGTAGTAGTGTCCAAAATAAACTCTTCTTTCATATCCTTCACACGACTAGCATTTGATAATGTTTCTTTCAAGGTGGCCACTCTAGGAACACTAACTTCAAGACGCGAATTTTCTCGGCGTTTTGAATGCTTCTCCGATTTGCAATGTTTGTCTAATGCATCTTTCCTGCGATAATCTAACCGACAATCACAATATTTGCACATAAGAATGCCACAAGAAATTATAAATCCTTCATTCTTATATTCTTTAAGTCTGTCTGTGGCAGAAACAGCTACCTTCGGCATTTTTAAACTCAACTGAGCGATGCCCAGTAACAAACACTGTTATCACACGGTTGACTGTAGTCACACGCCAGTATAAATTCGTAACCACACGCAAAATTTATTTCTGAATTCGTGTCATAATATTTAAATTACGTCGCGTCTCATCTTCCTGTACTGCTAAGTTTGGAACTAATACGACGAACACGTGGTCGCCAACTGATTCACGCAAATAACACACTAGCTTCGATGATAACGCACAATTTGCGCACTTTTTATTAAATTATATAGAATTCTCTACTATAATTTACACTCGCTACCGATGTAACAGGAGGCAAACGTAGTTTACATTATGAACAACTATCACATAACCTTTTGGAGGTAGTCGGCCAAACTATTCACGCCGCGATATAACAGCTGTTTACCACAGCGCTAAAATCCAACGAGTAACGAGAATATCGACAGTATATCGTAATATGACGTATATCGTAGTATTACCCCTCGCGAAACTATACAATCGATCATTCTCTCGAATTGAACACCAACCAAATTCGATTATCGGCTTGTGGACAAAAATGTTCGGATTGGTGTGGGAAAAAAATATGAAAATTTGTTTTTATTTCGCAGATTGCGGTATTTGTGGTGTTATTCACAAAATTCGCGTTATTTCGCGATTTAATTTCACTCCTGGGCGGCACGAAACATTTAAATACGTGAAAATAAAACATCCTAACCTCTAAATATGACTTTTCGTTTTATCGCGAATTAACAAAAACATATATTTCTAAAATAAATCATCTTCAAGTTGTCGTCCTTTGGTGTAAAAATATTTATTATATCATATTTGCTGAAAAAATTATGATTTATTAAGTGTCTGTTTTTCAATATCTGGATAAAAATGATGGACATTCACTCCACGAGTAACTTTCCTCAACACTTTCATACTGAACGGTAAACGCTCCTGCGAACTCTGGTGCCAACGCATTGAAACACAAACCACATGTCTTCGTATCAGTAATTTAAATTATGATTTTCTTTTATATGAAACATTGTAACTAGTCGGCAAAACCGGTATTATGTTTCTGCACAATGGCTATTCAGGTATTAACCCACATTGCGGTAATCGTGATCAATGTAATATATATCGATGATTTTATACGGGAACTGAGCTAGCCTTTCATAGACCACTATAGGAATTCCCTTTACTGTCATGTAGGCGTATTCATAACTAATTTAAAACTCAATTCCACGCAGGAACATTATCGAAAAAAGCAAAATATTAATGGAGCATAAAAAATACTTCCATATTATTACCGGCACCTACCTGGTACTCCAAATTGCTGTGGTTGTAAAGGCTGCGTGGATAGCATCTTGGTCTCAGGTTCGAACCCCAGTCCCGCCAATTATTTTTGGTACCGGATTATCGATTTAAACGATATCTATCATAACCTTATGCGTCATTTTAACAGAATTTATATGAAATTACGATTTATTTAATTGTAATTACAATAGTTTGCACCGAGCACGAGTTGGGACATTTGATTGTATTGAACATTATTTCGAGTAGTCTATAGATAGGCTAGAGACTATGGTTTCATTTCTCCTCTTAATTTACAATATAATATGTGATGTTTGTTCAAACAAGTGTGACGGCAGCATATCTCCAATTCAATCTATACATTCATCATAGTACCAGTATGAAAACGGAGCGTAAATTAACATTTTGAGAATGTCCAAGCTGTGTAGTATACGAGTAGGATAACATGTCAGATGACTTCACATACATTTCATCTCAATTTCATAGGATAACATGTCGGATGTTACACATCATATGCGACTACTGTAAGGGTCGTATCTTTTTTATTATTATTATTATTATTATTATTATTATTCGCGGGATGTGTGGTAAGATTTTGGGTATGATTCTGGTTCAGTCCGATGAGATTTGAGGTTGATTAAATGCAGTTGTTGTTGTTCCATAACTTGGTTTGCAGATGACGCTCAAACTTATATTAGCCGATGAAGTGGTGGCTGCAGATCTCGTCATCCGCTTTATAAGTGGGAGTGGGTTAGGGCCAGCAATCTAAATTTACAAGTGTATATTGACTCAAAGACTTGCTCGTTTTGGAAATTCTGTTTTTTGTTTTTCCGTATCTTTGTTTATTGTTGTAATTATTAGTTTTATTTAATTTTTTGTGTTATTAATTTTCTGTTTTTTCATATTTAGATGTCCACCTGAATGTTTAATTCCATTCTAAATGCGTATACTTTAATCTGTGTTAAGAGGGGCAGATGAATTCGTAGTTCCGTCCCTTAAATAGTACATTATGCAACGGTACCATTATAGGCGAGTTACATACGACTGTTTATGTTCGACGATAATCATAACTTTATTATATGTTTTAACATAAATATTCATAAATATCTGTTCAGTCACTAGAATTTTGTGATCGGGTGTGGCGCTGGGTAGGATATCTCTGTTCTCCAAGCTCTATGGCTGACCGACGCATGCGCTCTGTGTGCTTCAATGCCATATGTGCAGATTGTGCACCAGTATTCAGTAAAACTGTCACAGAAGTCGTTTGAAAACAACGCGCTGTGTAGAAATTGGATTTGGGGATGTTAAGGTACAGTGCTATTTCTTGTCTCATATTCACCAGTTTATTTACGCGAACATATGGACGGTGCACTTTCAGTAATTTATATAGACATGTTGGATTTTGAGCGCATGCGCGACATATAATAGTCAGGGTCGAACATAAACAACAATAACTAACTAACACTAGTTCCATAACAATTTCTAATTTACATATGCAACTTTTCGCACGCCACTGATTGTTTTCAGGGGCTCTTCCGTAGATTTTCCTACCCACCTCAAACAGAAAGACAAATGTTAAATTAATACAATCTCAAAAGAAGTAGCTAGAGATTTACAAACCCTTTAAAATAAAATGTAAAAATTTATCGTAGTATCATCTTGCCATTCTTCAAGTTCGATGCGCATAGAATGCCAATGGTATACGGTACTAACCAATGGAGTCCCACGTAGACCAGTCGTGACATCTAGTGGAGAAGTATCGAACAATATAACCCTAAAAGGGCGAGTGCATTCTAGTGGCCATAAGAAGAAACTTTTCAATAAAATCTTGAAGTTAATAAGTAGGTCGGCGTGCAGTTACCTTTGTGGCTGCTAGATGTCTCGAGCAAATTTGCTGGTGAATTATGTTTTAATTAAATATATGTTTTCCACCGTAATATGCAAAATATAACGCTTAATTTTAAATCGTCTGAATCATTACAAAACAATAAATATATACAATTTCAAGCAAACAAAAAACTCTGAAAGGGTTTGAACCATAGGCATATGAGGGATAGGCCAACGCTTTACCACGGAGCCATTTGTGCCAACGAACATCGTTTTATATAAAATGACTTACATATAACTTGTTAGCAAATAATGATTTAGACTAAGCGATTTCATCAGTGGAGTATATTATTTATTTATAAAGCATTTCATACAAAGTTTATTTATTTTATATCAGTACGCTATATTGCATGCAATACTCAAATTAGTGAAATATAAGTCAGGCACAAGATATCCGCTGCCATCTTGCCTTCTTACCGAGACGGCTCAGCTTTTTAAAATCATTTCTGCACTATAGTATTACAAAATAAACTTTTAATTTCGAACGTGCCTCTTCCTTTAGAACAGTTAAATCGATTCTCGGCTCGATAATCGGAACTGGTGGGTCCCATGATATGGATTATAAAGTTTGCATAATTCGCACGGCCGCCATCCTGAAATGGTACGGCGGATGACCTTGTAGTTTGGTCAAAAGACGCGTCCTATATGAAGGTATGTTATTACCAAATTTGGTAGAGATGGGATAATTTGGTTAGTCGCTATTTGATTTTACGTTTTGAACGTTTGAGTGGCCGCCATTCAGTTTTGGTAAAGATATAAAACATGACACTGACGTGCCCTTTGCTTGTTCTACCTCTGTACCAAATTTCGTTCAATTAGGTTTCACCGTGTTCGAATTGATAGGGACAGACATTCAGAGTACACACACTCACACACACACACACACACACACACACACACACACACACACACACACACTCACACAGACAGACTCACAATTTTTGGCCCTGTAGTGATCTCATAAGTCTACTTTCATTTTTTGCAAAAATCGAAAGTAGGCTAAAAATAAGCTTATGAGATCACTTTTGTCCGTGTGTGTGTGCGTGTGTGTGAGAGGAGTGTGTGTGTTTGTTCCCCCCTAATAACTTCTAAACGGCTGGAGCGATTTCAATGAAACTCGGTAAGTTTATAGCACTATTTCGGACGACCCCGAACATGCCCTTCAAATTTTGTTATGTCTCACCAATCCAACATGGCGGCTGTGCGAAATATTTCACCAGCATTCAATATCTCCGAAACTATTCCCGATATCAACCTGGAATTTTTTGCGGTGTTAAAGGGAACTACTAGAAGTTCACCCATGTGACTTTTGAAAAACTGGTAACTACAAAACCAACATGGCGGCCACGCGAATTTGCGACTTTTAAATAGACTTTTCTCGCGATTTAACCAACTAAACGCAATAAAACTTGGTGCAGTATATGTTTATACACATTGTAATGCACCGACATCTGACTTGGTTCACTTATTTACATAACCACAAGATGGCGGAAGTGCGAAATATTTCACCGGCATTCTATATCTCTGAAACTATTAGCGGTATCACCCTGATATTTTGTACGGAGATAAAGGGCACTACGGGAAGTTCGTCTATAAGACTTTTAAAAACCGGTTAATTACAAAACGAACATGGCGGCCAAGCGAATTCGAAAATTTTAAATAGATCTTTCTCGCGATTTAATGTTCCAACCGTAATGAAATCTGGTACAGGAAATGTTTATTCATATTGTAATACACTGGTATCTAATTTAGTTCATTTGTTTAGCCTACATAACATCAAGATGGCGGCTTTGCGAATTTTAAAATTAAGTTTTTATTTCTTGTGTCGTAATCATGCGATCGATATGAAAGTTTGAATAATGAACCTACGCAATAATTTTCCTTTAATGGTACATGACTCTATGGCCTATACATTTAACAATCCAACATGGCGACCATCTGAAATATTTAGACGGCTCTGAATATCTACGAATCTATTATAGCAATCAAACTGATTTTTTTATTTTCATGGGGGCTATGAACTTAAGTTCACATATAGGACTTTGAATAAGCTGGTGAGCACAAATCCAACATGGCGGCGATGCGAATTATAAATATTCACTTGGACGTTTCTCTCAATTTAACCATCCAAGTGCAGTGAAACTTGGTAGAGTAAATCCTTATACGAATGTTAATCCACTGGCATCTAATTTATTTCAATTGTTTCCATAACCACAAGATGGCTGCTGTGCGAAATTTTAAAATCTCTTTATTACTTCTTGTGTCCTAATCATGCGATTGAAGTTTGAATGCTACAAGTACACAATAATCTTCATGAAACAGTACATAACTCTAGGACCTACATAAAATCCAACATGGCGATCATCCAAAATATTTTGTCGGTTCTCAATATCTACGAATCTATCACAGCAATCAAACTGAAATTTTGTATGGAGATAGAGGCAATTAACATAAGTAGGATATATGAAAATAGGCTGTATAGATCTTCGCGGAACTACTTGTTTGCCCTGCGTTGATCTCATAAGTCTACTTTCATTTTTTGCAAAAATCGAAAGTAGGCTAAAAATGAGTTTGGTGTATTATAAGATAGAATTGGTTTCTTTGGTTCGCCAATGTACAGGAGGCCATGACTAGAATTGCGTATATTGCGAGAATGTATCATCGTCAAATTAAGAAGCTTGGAAAATCAAACAGAAGTTGTACCTCATGAATTGACACCTGAGCAGGCTTACAAGGGGAGGATACGATGCATGGGTCACCGATTCGAACCATCTTTAGTACACGTGTAGAGCATGACCAGGTGTACACCAGGTGCAAGTAGTAAGGTGCGCTTCTCAGCCGATTCCGAGAAATTAATTAATTGCAATTGCAGTGTGGCGTTCATGTGCGTTGTACGCTAGCTAGAATCCAACGAATGCGTGGTGCAGCTGTAAGAGCCCTGCTTCGTGAGAGCGTGATCACTGGATCGAATCCTACCGGTGAGCTTTCGCAGTGTGTTGTGTTTTTGTTGTTGTTGTAAACATTGGCAATTCGTACAATTGTAGGTGTCGTGAACAATGTTTATTTTGCAGTCAATTGTAATATCGTGTTATGTGAGCGGTAATGGGATTCTGAAATCATCGTATGGGGGTCAACGTTTGTGACATTACATTATGTACACTATCGGCATTGCAAATACGGTGGAATTATGCACGGTCGGGTGTATTCTATTATATGTCCCGGTATACATTTATACATTGAAGGCCCAGTCTGGTTCCGTTCATTGCACGTCTGTGAGTCATCAGACCATCCCGTACGCAAGCAATGACTCATGCTATGCGTATTGGTTGTAAATTGCCAATGAAAAAAAAAAAAACAACTGTAACGGCTTGCCGGTGGGATGCGATCCAGGGAACCCACGCTTACAAAGTAGGGCTCTTACCGCTACTCCACGCGCTAGATCGATTCTTGCTAGCGTACAACGCACATGGATGCCACACTGCAATTGTGAATAATTAATTTCTCGGAAACGGCTGAGAAGCGCACCTTGCTACTAGCATCTGGTATACGCATGGTCATGCCCTACACGTGTACTAAAGATGGATCAAATCGGTGACCCATGCATCGTATCCTCCCCTTGTTAGTGAATATCTGTCGTGAGCTTATCGGTAACCCCATGGATGATAGATTTATCAGGAGGATTGCCACATGTGATGAAAAATGGGTCTATTACCGCAACGCTGACGCATCGAAATAGCGGCTCATTCCCCTTCAACCTGCCCAAGTCATCGTTAAAATGGATCGGTTCGGCCCCAAAGTGATGTGTGCCTGGTGGAATTTTGAAGGAACGATTCACTGGGAGTTTGTTCCAAACGGGCGTGCAGTCAATGCGGATATTTATTCTCAACAACTGGAACGAGTTCAGGATATTTTGAGACGGAGCTACCGAGCATTAGTTAACCGAACAGAAAAAAAAAATCATCCATTACATCGGCACGTTCCAGCAGACCCAAGGTTGAAGTCCAGAAGAAGCTTCCTCAATACCACTTCAGTCTTGCAAACAACTCCAGCTACAGCAAGGAAACAATTGTGGATCTCTCGACTGGAAAATAACTCTGCCTGGCCTCCCCCTTTGGGAATCCTCCCACCTGGGCATCGCGTGGAGGGCACTCAATCGGCTTCGTTCCTGAGTTGAGTTGGAAGATCCAGATGTAGGCTAATCTCCAGAAGTGGCACTTCGCTGTGGATTCTATCAACTGTGATTGCGGAGAACCGCAGACCATGGAACACCTACTGGATTGTCAGCTATGTCCTGCATCTTGCATCTTCTGCGTGCGACACCGTGTGCAATAGAAGAAGCGAGATTCTGGTCAAGATTAGTGTAGTCTTGTAATTCTTTCACTTAATTTTGCTTTATTGATACCATAAATTGTATTTGTTTCTGATTCGAATATAGTTAACCGAAATCGATTCCTCTTGCAGCAGGACCTCATACCTCATACTGCAGGAACAACCATGGCACAAATTCAGGAATTGGGAGGAGTCGAACTGCTACCACATTCAGCATACATTACCATCTTTTTTGACCCATGGCCCATTTCTTGCGTGGAAGAAATTTCCAAAACATTGAAGCTGCGGAAGTGGGTCTCGCCGAATTCTTCGCATCAAACCCCCAGAGACTGGAACCGTCACGGCATAAGAAACCTCGCTGAAAGATGGCTCACGACCATAGAATCTGATGGTCTCTACTTAGGTTGGTTCCTCCTCAGTTTAGGGGCTGCGACAACGCGGTCATGTGGCCCCGCGTACTTTGGGTGTGTGTAGAATCTGTCTGATAACCGGTGTTAATTGTGATGGCTGTATTAGTGTTTGTTATCTGTAATTCAGGTAAGGACTGCAGACGATCAATTTCAAGTAGTTCCTACTTTTACTACCAAATGCTACCGTCAACGACACCTAGCCGCGAATTTGGCTACCAGATACCACTGCAACCGGCACCTGGCGGCGAACGTTGGAACTAATAGAGCGTTAATCAAATCTAACCTACAAATTTAGCTTCACACAATTGTTGTTAGTGGATGGTTCTTTTACATGCCATAAATCTGTGTCATGGGCCCGCTGGCTTTACTTCCCCTCCGAAGGAAGGCATACCTACTGAGGGATTTTTAACGCTTAAAAAAAAGAACGACGACTTCGGCCGGGTTTGAACTTGCGATCTTGTGTATAGAAGCTCAGCATGCTACCGAATTCGCCACCGAAGCCACTGGTCTATACTTCGAAGAACAGTTTACATTCTTTCTTGAAAACTTTCCAAATAATATTTTCTTTAAAAAACGATATTACTTATGAGACATCCCCTGTATGAATGGACAACATTTGGATTGCTGAAAGAGCTATAAATTAAAACAAGGAACGCTGGTTGACAGCACAAGAGATATCAGACAGGAAATACAGTAACTGCATCCTTGAAAATATCGGCCATACTGGAGGAATGTGCTTTTACACACTTCCGCTTTGTAGTGTTAAAAGCAGCCACGGACTTCAAGATGGAATAAAATACCATTGCAATCAATAGTATTTCATATTCATCCACTATCTTGGATTTAGTAGACTTTTGGTAGAATGATGAAAGCTTAAAGTTTTACTACCTCGGGTCCTACATTTTTAAGTGAAATCCGAACTACAGGACGAGATATTTCAATTCAAAAATCTCACACGCATTGGCCGGGAATCTGACCCGATCCACCTTGGTGAGAGGCAAACAGCTTGTCCACTGCACCATCAAACCCCCTATGCGTTTTATAGGATAAGCTTATGACTGGTTTTGGTTCATAATTAATTGTGCTGAAAGAACAGCTAGTATTTGGCCTGCGATAGATGATCTTCATGTCCCTTAAAAGAAAAAGACAAAAAAATCAATCCCCACCCCATTTTCACTTCAATCTGGCTTGAGACTTACCAATGCCTGATTCTGCAACAGAATTCTCTTGATCATTCAACGAACACCCACTGCTTGTAGTTTAAATTAGTCCTTTAATCCACAGCATATCACGTACTGTACAATGAACAATGGTGCCGTTAATATCCCACCTCATGAATGAAAGTGAAACTCCAAATGAAGTTATTTCTGTGAACAATGGACAGAGCCAGGTCCATTCTACTCTACCCAATGACATTTTAATGACAGGCACACGAACATCATTTCTGAACGGCACAGATAAGGAGATTAGTGAAACCAGCTTCCTATTACTCAGCTTGTTGGCGTGGCTTACTATACCGTGCAGAAGTGGTTCCCAATCCTTGTTAGCTGGCGACCCACCTTTCCTAATCGGAATACCTCCACGGTCCATCGGTCCATGGTGGAGTAAAAAACCTTATTTGTATCGTATCCCTTACTTAGTCGCCTCCGTAGCGTAGCGGTCAGCATAGTTAGCTGCCATCCCGGAGGTCCTGGGTTCGATTCCCGGCTCTGCCACGAAATTTGAAAAGTGGTATGAGGACTGGAACGGGGTCTACTCAGCCTCGGGTGGCCCAAATGATTAGAAGGGGTTCGATTCCCTCCTCAGCCATCCTCGAAGTGGTTTTCCGTGGTTTCCCACGGCAAATGCCGGGATGGTACCTACTGTAAGGCCACGGCCGCCTCCTTCCCTCTTCCTAGCCTATCCATCCCTATCTTCCATCCCTTCCCCTCCCTCATGAGGCCCCTGTTCGCTTTGCAGGTGAGGCCGCATGGGCGAAGTGCTGATCACACCTCCCCAGTTGTATCCATCCCGACCAGATGTTCCAAGCTCCAGGACACTGCCCATAGAGGCGGTAGTGGTGAGTTCCCTCGCTGATTCCGTGGGAACCACCAACCTAGAGGGTAAATTGACTAAATTTAAAAAAAAAACTTACTTATGTATATAACAGGGTTATCTATAAAGGTGGCCTTAATTTTGATTTGTAATAGCTCTGGCTGTCATCATCATCATCCTTTTCCGTCTCCAGTTTTCCGGGTGCGGTAGACAAGCGCTCGCCACTGCCTTCTGTCATTGTACAAATTTCGTTCTACAACTTCTTCCCATTTCAGCCCTCTTTTCTCCACTTCCGATTTCACAGTCTCAATCCATCGTTTTCTGGGTCTTCCCCTCGGTATTTTTCCTTTTAGTTCTCTATTGAAGTAGTCTCTTGCTGTTCTAGCGTTATTCATTCGCTGCATAAAATGTCTACGCTTCCCTATAACATTTGCAACAGTTTCCTGAATCCTAGCTGAGTCTGTTATAAAGATAATTTAATTATTTTTACACCAAAAGATAGAGAAAATCATTAAGTTGTGTTTACCTATTTAGTAGGTTTCGATGTGAGCTCTGCCTGTGGCACAACACACATCCAAGCGATAGTCCACCTCCGTCCAGGTCGCGAGATTGCAATTTCTAGTTCTCTTTTAGCATTGGAGAAGGACACGGCTTCCTAATTGGCTATTCTGACCAAACAAGACTACACCAAGGGCTGTGATTAGTCAGCGAAGTTATAGGGTGGACCCTATCAGCGATGTCGTTCCAGGTTTGAAAAAAATATGTAGAACTCCCGCTGTTCTAACTTCGTATATTCTAGGTACCCGTATAAATTGTAATGCGCCAAGCAATAGTTGCATTATCATTGTTCCTAGGCCATAAGTGTTTCCGTATCTTCTTAAGTCAAGAAGATTCATTACCAGAATGTTTTTCATCGATTAACTCATTTACTCTGTACGAACCCGTGGAAGTAGCTAATCATCCACTTCCGATCAAGAATTGTATGCACGTGGGAGGTGGCTCAAAATATTTTATTTCCGACGGCCTGAATGGCATGAATGGCAACCACGGGGCCGAAAAATTAGCTTGCCATTCACCGCACTTCTTGACTTAAGATACGGAAACACTTATGGCCTAGGAACAATGATCATGCAACTATTGCTAGGTGCATTACAATTTATGAAGGTACCAAGAAAATACGAAGTTAAAACAGTGGTAGTTCCACATATTTTGTTCAAACCAGGAACGACATCGCAGATAGGTTCCACTCTATAACTACGCTGACTAATCACAGCACTTGGTGCAGTCGTGTTTCGTCAGCACAGCCAATCAATAAGCCGTATCGCTGTCTAATGCTAAAAGTGAACTAGAAAATGCAATCTCGCGTCCAGGTCCGCCGAATCACGCCAGGAGTCACAGTTGCTATCGCATCGGTGCTTCGTGCCACAGGCGAAGCTCACTAAATAGGTAAACAGAACTTTATGATTTTCTCTATCTTTTGGTGTGAAAATAATTAAAGTATCTTTATTACAGCCTGGGCTATTACAAATCAAGAAAAAGGCCACCCCTATCGATGACCCTGTATAATTCACTATCAGTCCATCAGTCATTCAGTCCATCGGTCCATGGTGGAGTAAAAAAACTTATTTGTATCGTATCCCTCCTTATGTATGTATAATTTACCATCAAATATTGCAAATATATCATCTATATATTGTTTCAGTACTGCAGTATAGATCCCTCCTGCGGCGCTCACAAGCGACCGATCGTGAAAAATTAGCATTCAAATGAAAGAGAATAGACATTACCAGTGACGCATTGCACTCTAATTTCATAAATATCTATAATTCCTTTAAAAAATGACTTTAAAAATGTACGACGTGTGCGATTTGCAGATACTGTTTAAGTATGAAAATACGCTCCATAATTGCTGTCCACTTCACATTTTGGCCGCTGTGACGCCTGTTTCATGTCATTTTAACATTCTGAGCTCTTTCCTTTATCATTTTGCATGGATTTCAGGAACAGTAAATCAAAGGAATGAGTACTCAAATCGTAGCCTATAATTTTATAAATATGGAATAACCGGTGAGTGTTATGATGATCCAATTTTCAGTTAAATTAAATTAAGTTAGGGAACGTAGAACTTGGAATTCTAACTGAAACGTAAATAATGTTCTGTAATCATTTGGTTGAAATAAAAACATAACAACCTTTCTCCTTAAGTTTCTCATTAAAAACCTATTGGGGAAAGTGTGGTTTATGAACATGCGAGATTTCTCGCACGGGTCCGCTAGTCTATAACTTATATACTATCAGCAGTACCCGGCTTCGCCCGGTGGATTTATTTGTTTTATTTATGATAATGAACGCTGCTACTGAACTGACACGTCAAACTTACAAACTAAGAGAAAAATAATGTTAACAAGAAGTTCCGTGAAGAACTATACAGCCTACTTTTCATGCCAATGATTATTCTACAGAATATGAACCTATCTAGAATAATGACGAAATTAAGTTGGTAATATCGAAATATCTAATTAGTTCAAAATACTTTATACCTGGCATAATGTATCCTAATAGAGCACTACAGTTGGCAGCCCTGATGACTGAATATATTCTTAGTTCCGTCTCTTAAGGTACAAAATACAAAATTTGGTTGAAGTCCAATGAATAGCATGGACGTTACATGCAGTTAAACATTGGATCTAACAGCGCGCGTAAAATCATGTTGGCAACAATGTCATGCATGTATTGGTCAGAAATAATCTGAAATAATATGATCTATTGTTGTGCCAATTTTGAATGAAATCCATTAGTTAGTATAGAAGTTACATGCATTTTAAAATTGGACCTATCAGCAGGCTTAGAATCATGTTGGCAGCACTGACGTATATTAGTTACTCCAAATTCGTCTAGAATACCAGGTACTATACGTGTGCAAAGTTTAGAGCTATTGGCTTGCATACTTTCTGATATATTGATATTAGGGTAACAAAAATAGGGACAGCACATATTAACAGTTGGCAGCACTGGTTGCTCCTTAGAATACGCATAGTCATATCTGTTATGGTACACATAGCACATACGAAATTTGGTTGAAATCCAAATGATAGTATGGAAGTTACATGTATTTAAAGTTGGACCTGTCAGCAGGCTTAGAATCATGTTGGTAGCACTGACGTATATAAGTTACTCCAAATTAATATAGAATGTCAGGTACTATACGTGTGCATAGTTTAAAGCTGTCGGCTTGCATACTTTCTGATATATTGGTATTTGGATAAAATAAATTAGGAGCATTTATTAACAGTTGGCAGCCCTGGTAGGACTTAAGAATACGCGCAGTCATATCTGGTTATGTACACATACAACATACGAAATTTGGTTGAATTCCAATTGATAGTATGGAAGTTATATGCATTTAAAAATTGGACCTATCAGGAGGCTTATAATCATTTTGGCAACCCTGCCATGTTTAGCCTCCTGGAAATTAAACTGAAATATTATGATCTGTACGTGTGCCAATTTTGAAATAGCTCCCATTCATACTTTCCAAGATATCCAACATGGAGCTTAAATTTCAATTGCGATTTTTTAGCAGTTGGTAGCACTGACATCATTTTCAAATATGGCCGTGAGATATTCAGGTATAGATCTTTACTCCTACCAAATTTTGTTTCGATTGCTGCAGCCGTTTAGGAGTTGATAGGGGGGGACACACACACAGCCAGACAGACAGACAGACAGACAGAAGGACAGACAGACAGACAGACAGACACACATTTGCCCGATCTCATAAGTCTACTTTTTCCTCATTTTTGCAAAATGTAAAAAGTAGGCTAAAAATGTAACTTTCTACAGTGGTGATAAGTAATATAATGGACGTAACATCCAGGATATTAACCCTAATGATAATGATAATAATGAACAGGTTAAACGGCTATTTACTCACTACAGTACAGACATGAAATTTACTGCAAATTGAAAAAAATAAAATATTAGAATACATATCAAAGACGCTGCCTATATATCATTGGCTGTTAGAAAGGTGGGGTAGAGAGCAGCAGTGTTGTCTTTTGACACACAGCACCGTAGGAAAATAATCGGATTACTTCGAAAAGCTTAATGTAAAATCGCTTTATTTAAGTAAGAATAGTAAATTAATGAGATTTTTAGGTCTGTTTCGATTGAACTAACACGTCAATGTCAGAATGAAATGATGACGTTTTTAATCTTAAGTCACTTGCAACATTACGTTGATTTCTGTATTAGAAAAAACAAAGTTAAAATGTAAGATCATATTAACGCTTAGGGTCAATTACTATCAGCAATCTCAATACATATTGTTGGATATGCTTTCCTCGTTTCCATCCAAAATGTTGTTAAATCTATCTCTATATAGACTGACTTCATCACGGAATCACAAGATAGTTCATTTTCCTGCTAAATAAAACAAAATAATTAATTACTGGTTTTTCACAAACACACCCAAAAAATAAATGGAAGCAAAAATAGCCACACATTTCAAACTTAGTTGAAAGCGTAAGCCCAAGTGCTAATCGGCCATCTCCTAACTGTCGCTAATTCACCTCCGTTTATCCTGTTGACCAAATTGGCCTAAGTGTCGGCAAAGCAAGTGAAGTATAACTCATGGTTGGCAAACAGAATTGGGTCGCGAAGTAAAGCAGAAAATTTGCTAACACACCTACATTGCTATGAGTCATTTACTTCCATTATTGTGTTCTCTGACTTCATTACACTCGTCACTCGCGTACGACCAGACGACGCCAGTGTGTGCTCATTAAGTTCATTAGCTGGACACCAGGCAGCAGCACTCACTGTCGGTTCACTGAACATAGGACGTTATTTTTGCTTGCCACGTTTTTTTTAGAATCGTTCATGCGTGAATTATAGTTTATTGATTTTGAGCAAACAATTAGTACTATTTAGCAAACCAACCAAAGCTTGCAGTGCGGTTCAGTGATCAGCAGTCAATATAATAAAGAGTGACGCGAGGAAGAGAGGAAAGGCAAAATCCAGTTCTAGTCCTAGTTTGAAGGTTGTTTTTGTGGGCTTAACTCCACTTTGCCATTTTTATTTCAGGAGAGACGTGCAACTAATTAACATATTTCACGCCACTTGAATAGTTCTGAGAGATACATTTTTGATGTGCCTACTTTAAGGCGGTAATGCATGGCTTACATTTTGAAAATTGAGACTGAATAACATTAATATAATTAGTATACATTTAACAAGAAGTTCCGTGAAGAACTATACAGCCTACTTTTCATGCCAATGATTATTCTACAGAATATGAACCTATCTAGAATAATGATGAAATTAAGTTGGTAATATCGAAATATCTAATTAGTTCAAAATATACCTGGTATAATGTAGCCTAATAGAGCACTACAGTTGGCAGCCCTGGTGACTGAATATATTCTTAGTTCCATATTCATTTTCTTAGTCTTAAGGTACAGAATACAAAATTTGGTTGAAGTCCAATGGACGTTACATGCAGTTAGACATTGGATCTATCAGCATGCGTAAAAACATGCTGCCAACAATGTCATGCGTGTGCTGGTCAGAAATAATCTGAAATATTATGATATCTTGTTGTGCAAATTTTGGATGAAATACATTTGTTAGTATAGAAGTTACATGTATTTTAAAATTGGACATATCAGAGGGCATAGAATCATGTTGGCAGCACTGACTTGTATTAATTACTCCAAATTAATCTAGAATGTCAGGTGCTATACGTGTGCAAAGTATAGAGCTGTTGGCTTGCATACTTTCTGATATATTGATATTAGGGTAAAAAAATATAGACAGCATTTATTACCAGTTGGCAGCCCTGATTGCTCTTAACAATACTAATAGTAATATCGGTTATGGTACACATAGCACATACGAAATTTGGTTGAAATCCAACTAATAGTAATAGTTGTGTGTATTTAAAAATTGGTACTATCAGCAGGTTTATAATCATGTTGGTAGAACTGACGTATATAAGTTACTCCAAATTAATCTAAAATGTCAGAATATACGTGTGCGTAGTTTAAAGCTGTTGGCTTGCATACTTTCTGATATATAGGTATTTGGATGAAAAAATTGAGAGAGCAATTATTAACAGTTGGCAACCCTTGTGGCCTTAAGAATATGCTCAGGCATATCTGTTTATGTACAGATATTACATACAAAATTTGGTTGAAATCCAATTGATAGTGTAGAAGTTATATGCATTTAAACATTGGACCTATCAGAAGGCTTAAAATTAGTTTGGCAACACTGTCATGGTTGGCCTCCTGGAAATTAAATTGAAATAGCCTTATCTACTTGTGTGCCAATTTTGAAATAGCTCCCATGCATACCTTGCAAGATATCCAACATGGAGCTCAAATTTCTAGTGCGTTTTTTCAGCAGTTGGTAGCACTGACATCATTTTCAAATATGGACGTGAGATATTCCGGTGCACATCTTTACTCATACTAAATTTGGTTTTGATTGCTGCAGCCGTTTAGGAGTTGATAGGGGGGACACACACACAGCCAGACAGACAGACAGAAGGACAGACAGACAGACAGACATACACACATTTTCCCGGATCGATCTCATAAGTCTACTTTTTCCTCATTTTTGCAAAATGTGAAAAGTAGACTAAAAAGGACCTAACTCTGTCTTGCACCGAAATATTGAAACTACAGTAAGTATAAGCCTAAATATCTGAGAAAGTCTCTTAATTTAAAACGATGCCGGTACCGGTAACGCGTAAGATAAGGAGAATATAGATTTCAGACAGATGCCCTCATACATTAGAGCCCTGCGTGGATAAACAAAGCATTATCCGCATCCGCCTCTAATCCGCACGACTGTTATCCCCATCAGCACGTTTGTTATCTGAATCTACTGGCATTACATTAATCATACTAATATATAAAAAAATCCTCTCGGCACGCCGGAAGGCGGAGGTAGATTTCACCGGGCAAACTAGGTTTGCAGGTTTTCGTAGGAGGATCAGACCTCATTTATTACGAGAAAGTATTTTACAATTGGAGGTTAGTTAACATTTTGTCGTCTTTCTATGCATATTCTTAACATTTTACTGTCTTATGGGTATGGTAACCTTCTTGTCATTTGGGGTTCATTTTTATACTTGTGATCACACTGTCCTTATGCAAGGTTTGGAACTAATGTGTAACTATCTAACAGTCTGTTACTTCTTCACGCAAAATTTTATCTCCCGCAGAGATGTTGGTTAGTTCCTCAGTTTAGGGGCTGCGACAAGGTGGTCATGTAACCCCGTGTACATTGGGTGTGTGTAGAATCTGTCCGATAAACGGTGTTATTTGTGATGACTGTATTAGTCTGTAATTCAGGTAAGGTCTGCAGACGGTCAATTTTAAGTAGTAGTACCTAATTTTGTTCCAAATACTAACGTCAACGACACCTAGCTGTGAACTTGGCTGCTAGATGCCACCGCAACCAGCAACTTGCAACGAACGTTGTAACTTCCCCTCCGAAGGAAAGCATGCTGACGGATTTTTAGCGCTCTTAGAAAATCCGGCGACTTTGTCCGGCTTTGAACCAGCACCTTGGGCATAGAAGTTCAGCATGCTACCAGTTAGCCGCTTCCCTCATAGTCAGATGGAACAAGAAGTTCCGTGACGAACTAAAGAGCCTACTTTTCTTAAAATTAAGATTCATGCCATAGATTAATCTACAGTATATGAACCTATCTAGAATAATGACGAAATTAAGTGGGTAATATCGAAATGTCTTAATTAGTTCGAAATAAGGTATACTAGGCATAATGTAGCCTAATAGAGCAATACAGTTGGCAGCTCTGGTGACTGAATATATTCTTACTTCCATCTCCTAAGGTACAGAATACAAAATGTGGTTGAAGTCCAAAGGACGTTACATTGATTTAGACATTGGATCTATTAGTACACGTAAAAGCATGTTTGCAACAATGTCATGCGAGTGCTGGTCAGAAATAATCTGAAATATTATATCTTTTTGTGCCAATTTTGGATGAAATCCATTTGTTGATATATAAGTTACATGTATTTAAAAATTGGTCCTATCAGCAGGCTTAGAATCATGTTGGTAGAACTGACGTATATAAGTTACTCCAAATTAATGTAAAATGTCAGGTAATTTACGTGTGCATATTTTAAAGCTGTCGGCTTGCATACTTTCTGATATATTTGGATACAAAATAGAGAGCAATTATTTACAGTTGGCAGCCCTGGTGGCTCTTAAGAATACACTCAGTCATATCTGTTTATGTACACATATTACATACAAAATTTGGTTGAAATCCAATTGATAGTGTAGAAGTTATATGCATTTAAAAATTGGACTTATCAGAAGGCTTAAAATTATTTTGACAACGCTGTCATGTATGGCCACCTGGAAATTAAACTGAAATAGTATTATCTACATGTGTGCCAATTTTTAGTCCACAGTGGACCCAATCTTTAGCTTGAGGCAGGTGATGGAAAAGAACTGGGAATATGGAGAGGATTTGATCATGACTTTCATAGATCTAGAAAAGGCATATGATAGTGTCCCCAGAGAGAAGGTATGGGAAACCATGGTTAAGAAGAGACTGGGAAGAGAAATGTTGGAAATGGTGCAAGCAATGTACAGCAACTGTGTTAGCAGGGTACTGACCCCAGTTGGAAAGACAGATTGGTTTAGGAACAAGACTGGACTAAGACAGGGGAGTGTGCTGTCACCTCTTTTATTCATAATGGTAATGGATGAAATTGTAAAGGAAACAAAGGAAGCATATGGACATAAAGAAATGAAGTTACTATTATTTGCAGACGATATTGTGGTCTGGGGAAGGAACACCGAAGAAGTGCAAAAACAACTAGATGCACTGAACGAAAATATTCAGAAGTATGGCCTGAAAATCAGTATAGAGAAAAGCAAGACCATGGTGATGACAAGAGGGGAAAGACAAGGAAAGGGCACTGTGAAAATTGGAAGTCAGAGTTTGGAAATTGTGGACACGTTCAAATACCTAGGAAGTGAATTGATGCAAACTGGTAGGTTGGACATGGAGATTGGCAGGAGGGTACAGCAGAGCAATGCATTCTATCAAAGTGTAAGAAAACTTGTTTGGGATAAGGAAGTACCAAGGAAAAGCAAGGAGGTAATGTATAAAATGTACTATGTACCCATATTAACTTATGCAGCTGAGACTTGGACCCTGACAAGCAGGCATGAGAGTAAAATCCAAGCCAGTGAAATGAAATTCCTAAGAAGTATGATAGGTAAGACAAGGAAAGACAGAGTGAGGAATGAAGATGTTAGGAAGGAAGTTGGGATGGGAAAACTAAATGAGAGAATTGAGAAGAATAAACTAAGGTGGTTTGGACATGTAAAGAGGATGGAGGAAAATAGAATACCAAGACAGGTGCTGGAGGCCAAGTACAAGGGTAAGAGAGCAAGGGGAAGACCTAGAACAAGGTGGATCGATTCAGTGAAGAACAGCGTGAGAAAAAGGAATCTGGACTGGGACAAGATCGTGGAAGAAGAATTGTGGAAGGAAAGAGGAAAGTGGAGAAGTGCCATAAATACTCCGACCCGGCAGGAGCTGGATAAGGGGAAATGATGATGATGATGATGATGATGTGCCAATTTTAGAATAGCTCCCATGTATACCTTCCAGGATATCCAACATGGAGCTCAAATTTCTAGTTTTTTTTAGCAGTTGGTAGCACTGGCATCTTTTTCAAATTCCGGTATACATCTTTACTCATACTAAATTTGGTTTCGATTGCTGCAGCCGTTTAGGAGTTGATAGGGGGGGGGGGGGGCACACACACACAGCCAGACAGACAGAAGGACTGACAGACAGAAGGACAGACACATTTTCCCGGATCGATCTCATAAGTCTACTTTTTCCTCATTTTTGAAAAGTGTGAAAAGTAGGCTAAAAATGAATGTGATCTCGTCAATGGCGTTGTCTTGGCAACCTCTGATAGATCATCCCTTATCAATTTAAAAGCGTTGTTATGGTAACCTCTGATGGCACTTTGCATTTTTTTAAATTCTGAAATCATTTTTCTCATCCCTTGGCGTAATGGTGGGTCATATCAAAAATTCTTTCAGACAAAAGTTTTAGGTAATTATTTGGGAAATATTTTCCATTTTGTACGGTTTTGATATTGTGCCTATTAAGAGAGATATGATTAATGTTTCCCGAAAAACCCACTTTTTTCCACCCCTTTGGTCAATGGTTGGTGCTATCAAAAAACTTATTTTACATAAATTTTTGGCACTTATCCGACACATATTATGAACTTTGAATGGATTCGATATTTCACGTATTAAGAGAGTTATAGCGAAATTTCACTTTTTCGAAAAAAGCCCCCCATTTTCACCCCCTTCGACCGATTTTGCCCATTAACGAACTCGAGCGAGATTTTATAGGGATACATATTATGTAAAATATTCAAAGTGATTGGTACAAAATTACGGCAGTTATCGTGTCCACAAGAAACTGATATATATAGATAGATACATATATACATAAATTATATATAAACCTTTGAACTGACGGTGGTTTTGGGGTCTGGGGGATGTGAAACGCGAAGATATGTCGAAATTTTCCGGAAGTCGAAACATGGGACCCATTGCAATAGTTAGCTTTCTAATGAAATCTACCTAAATGAGATGGTGTGTGTCTGTCTTTCTGTCTGTCTGTCTGTCTGTCTGTTACTCAATAACTTAAGAACCACTGGTCAGATTTAAATGAAATTTTGCATGGATGTAGCTGATTTACCAGGTTTACATATAGGATACTTTTGATTTCGAAATTTTGCACTATTAAAAAATGGCGATCATTTTAGTGACGTCATTAGACCCTTTGGTTTCAAAATTTCATACTTCCATATCAAATAAAAAGAGAACGGTAGGAAATAGAAAACTTTTGATGGCACATACGAGCTTTGAAATTTAATTTTCTATCCGAAAGGGCCTTATCACTTTTCGTGTATCTCCAATAGTTAGCGAGTAAAACCGACATTTGTGACGTCACTACACCCATTGGTTTCAAAATTTCATATTTCCTTTTCAAATAAAAAGAGAATGCTAAGAAATAGCAAACTTTTGATGGTGTACATGAGCTTTAACATGTAATTTTCTATCCGAAAGGTCCTTATCACTTTTCGTATATCTCCAACGGTTAGCGAGTAAAACCAGAATCTGTGCAATAAAACACGGTCAACACCGAGCGGTGCAGTATATATCTCTATATATAAAAATGAAAATTTGTGTGTTTTTCTCTGAATTTCTACGGAAATTCGAGTTGTTTACACGTTTCAGACTGTTTTATGATGGATGCACGCGAAAATATTTTTTTTGTCTGTCTGTCTGTCTGTCTGTCTGTTTGTTTGTTTGTCTGTGGACAAATTTGTTCCCTTATAACTCGAGAACGGCTGGGTGTATCAACGTAAAATTTGCTACAGATATCCATCAGAGGCACGACACTAATCATTGATGTAACTCTTCTCCGTACCTCTCATAAAAGGGGGCCTACTCCCTTAAAATACATGCTGAAATAGGCGTAGAAGGACGAGACAAAACTCATTTTCAGCCCCTCATTGTGAGAGACAAAACTCGGGTCCCCGAAAACCACATTTTAAGGACCGAAGACCAACCGTTTTTGAGATATTCCCAGAAAACTAATTTAATTTAATAAACTAATGAACGAATTCGAGCCAGTAACCATGCCAACGGATTCTCAGAGGTCCATCTATTGCTGTAAGACGCAATGCAATTCCATTAATTACATTAGTGTGAAAGTTTGCCAACGGCTAGAAGGTTATCACGGAACCAAATTAAGCCGTAAAATTCATCAATACGTATAATGCGCTTAAGGGGATCAAGGAGTACTCTAGAATATTTTCACGCGATTTACACCTGCGGGTGTGGTACGGCAGGTCTATTATATTCCTATACCCACATTATTCATTCATTCATTCATTCATTTCGTATAGGCCATCTATGGACCGCGTCATTCCAACCGCCTCCTACTGGCTTTGATGTTTGCCCTGTACCCCCGCATTCGTTCTCGGTGGACTTCCTTCCGTTCCGTCCAAATCTTTCCCGTTTTCAGCTTCGGTTTTTCTTGGAAACCTTTACAAGCTTGAAGTTTCCCTTTGAGTGGGGCGCGCTCCTGAATGTCTGTTGGTGTAATCCCCACTTCTTTCTGATCTTTATCCAGTTCAATGAACCAGGCCCATTTTGTTTTCCTCTCCTGAAAGTAAGTTATGTTGCGGTTGGTCAGTCTCGCTGGGCTCATTCGTTCCACATGCCCAAAACATGGTAACCTTCTCTTCCGGATGACGTTGCTTATCTTCTCCACATGAGTATATAGGTCATGGTTATGCCGTCTTCTGTATTCCCCATTGTCTTTGATAGAACCCAATATCTTTCTCAAAATTTTCCTGTCTTTGGCCTCCAGTTTCTCGACCAAGCCTTTTTTTGTTCATCGTGAGGCATTCAGAAGCATGCAAGACCTCCGGACGGATGACACTGCAGTAATGTTTTAGTTTTGCGTTGAAGGATATTGACCTTTTCTTATAGATGCCCTTAGTTAAATGGTAGGCCATTTCCATTTTGCTCATTCGTGATGTGAATGCTTCTTTCTCTGATAATATCCCTTCCCTGACCCGTCCTGAAAAGAAAAGTACATGGCAATTGGCTGAATTAAAAATAAAATAAAAATAGGTGTTACAATTTCTCCCTATATTATATTATTATTAGTATTATATTATGGCGTACAACGACGAGATAAATCCCCTCGGTGCCAGCAACAAAACTCGGGGTCCTAAAGGATCCTCGAAAACTACATTAGAAGGCTCTAAATCCAACAGTTTCTAAAATATTTCCAGAAAACTAATTTAATTTAATTTAATTTAACAAACTAATGAAGGAATGCAAATCGGTAACCATGAGAACATTATCTCAAGGGGTGGCATACAACTTTCCATCTATTTCTGTAAGAAGCAATGTCACTCCATTTATTACATTTCTGTGAAAGTTTGCAAATGGCTATAACGTTATCACGGAACTAACGTAGACCGTATAATTCATCAATGCAATTTAGGGGGTGAAGGGGTAACCTAGAATTTTTTCATGCAATTTTCACGTTCGACATATAGTACAGAAGGTCGATTATATCTCCAAACAGCAACATTATTTTCAAACATTCCTGAATTGAACCAGTATTGTTTGCGGCTTTTAGGAATTTGGGCAATTTGAGGCTAAAGAACCTGAATTTTCATGCACCACAAGCCTTTATAATTTATGAAAGGGGTCTTCCTGTGTATGGACACCTAGCACAACGTAGAGGGTCAGTTTTTATGTGACGTGTATTGCGTTTCGTCTACAAGGCTTTCAATTGTATTTCACGTCAGGAAGTACACGTTAGGTGAATTTAGTCTGAGAGCACATTTTAACTTTTTTTTTTTGTCGACATACGGGTTCATCGTAAGGATGATTTTATTTGATACTGGGTGGTAGATATACCCATATTTGGATATCTGGGTGATATGTTGTAGACAATAGAATTGTCTGTCTGTCTTTCTGTGTATCTTTATGTACGCCTATACCTCGTGTTCGGATGCTTGGTGCATCGTAAAATTAGGTATGGTAACCATGAGAGTCAATACACCAATCATTTATAAAACTCTTCGCCGTACTTTTCATACAGTAGAAGGGTGGATATAGAGAAAAACTTCTCAATATATGCTAAAATAGGCTAAATATAAAAATTATCCTAGAAGGACGACCAAAGCATATGTTGCGCTTCTCAATGTGAGACACAAAATTCGGGAATCTATAAAGGGTCTCCGAAAACTACATTTTAAGGGCCTTAAATTAACAGTGTGTATGATATTCCCAGTAAACTAACTTCGTTCTGATAAACTTGAAGGAATGACAAACCGCTAACCATTGCAACAGTAGCTCAATTGATAATGTCTGGTGTTAACAACAAACACCGTTCGAAGAACGGGTACTTCTGCTAGTATTTAATAAAGTACGGTATTAAACAACACATTTAGACATTTGAAGAGAAAGTCGTCCCTCAGGCTTTGTATGTCATGTGCTATGTTTAAAATGAATGCTTTACAGCCAGAATTGCAACCCTTTTCAGTTCGGAGTATTAATTAATTATGCTTAATGACATAATTTGAATGCGATTAGCGTAAATCATCATCTTACATTTGTCATGAAAAAACATAACGGAAAAATATGATATGTCATAAACATCCGGATCCTAGTAATGATATTCAACATTATCCGCAGCTTATCCGCTATCCACACAGCTATGTAAAATATATCCGCTTGGCGAAAATATTTGCGGATATCCGCGGGTTTACTCATAATACAAAAATATATATTTAAAAAAAATATCTTCATAGTAAATGGAATGTTCCTTTGGAGCGGTCTTCGTCTTCTACAACGGAGTCAGTACAGTCTCCACTTGCTTCACTCCAGGTACCAGTGTCGAGCCATTCCGTCCAGGTGCCATTTCGTCCAAATTCCACGAACAGAGGCAGGTGGGTTGACTCTCCACCGGGCCACTAATGCTATTTCGTCCAAACACCTATGATTGACAGTTTGACAGGTCTACAATAACTGTTTCATTTCATTGCGTTTCTTGTTAGAAATAAGTATTTTTTTTATGTTTGTGATAATGGACGTTACTCGCTCCGCTTGTTTGCCAGCCACCAGTCAACTATATTTTACAATGAAATGCTTATAATGTAAATAACATAGTGAGAATGGAAACACATATTTTCACAAATCAGGTGATAATTATGATGATGATGATGATAATTGTTGTTTTAAGGGGCCTAACTTCTAGGTTATCGGCCCCTAACGATCTGGGTGATAGCGAAAATGACAATGAAGTGTAAACCAGAAGGAAAATTAAGTGAGTAGGAAAATACTTACAAAAGAGGAACTCAGCTTGAAACTACTCACAAAATGGAGAGCGGTAATACTTACAAAACGAAATTTAGAACAATAACACTCACAAAAGGAATAGATTGAATATTACGCACAAAATGTATGTCAGGTTCAAAATACGTACAAAATGCAATGTAGAGTCGATATACTGACAAAATGCAAGTGAAATTCAAAATACTTACAAAATGCAATTGAAATTGAAAATACACAATGCAATGTAGATGAAAAACGCGCATTTCAGATTCCAAATACTGACAAAATGCAATTGAAATTGAAAATACCTCCGACTACCTGCACTGCCTCAACCCTTGTCAACATTTCGTCTGGACGAGATGGCACTCATTAAATTGTGTAATAATTTGTAAAACCGAGCTGGACGAAATGGCACTGAACCCAGGTACCATCTAGTGCACCATAATACCATATATCATTACGTGGTACATAGGCTACTGCACCACCAGTGCCATAATGTCTTTTAGTTGTTGGTTTTAATAGCTCCTGCATCCTGGAGGTGCTTCTCTCTTGCCCTAAATGCAAGAGGGAATTACGTTTTTATAACATCTTTCTGTCAGTTTCCAATGGATCTACCTCACCAAATATGCGACTAATTTTACCATACTCTTAGGCGCAATAAATAGTTCTTCATGAATTTTGGAGTTACCCCGCCCCCCCCCCTCCTCCCCTGTTGCAACAAACCTTTCAATTCAATTTAGGGTCTAAATACATTTTTGGATTTGGTTGATAACCTGTGTTACTGTGGTAACTGTAGTAATGTGTAACTGTGATTACTAGGACAAGGGATTGAGATGCGTCTTAAAATAAGGTAAAGAAGGATAACAAATTCGCTTTTTTTTGGCTATCGTTTTACCCTCCAGGGTTGGCTTTTCCCACGGACTAAGCGAGGGATACCACCTCTACCGCCACTGAGGGCAGTGTCCTGGAGCTTGAGACTCTGAGTCAGGGATACAACTGGCGTGTGTGACCAGCACTACGCCCAGGCGGCCTCAACTGCAAAGAGAATAGGGGGTCTGATGAAGGGATAGGAAGAGTGGGACGGTTAGGCAAGGAAGTGGGAATGAGGCAGCCGTGGCCTAACAGTAGGAGCCATCCCGGCATTTGCCCGAAGACGAACTGGGAAACCACGGAAAACCACTTCGAGGATGGCTGAGGTGGGAATCGAACCCCATCTACTCATTTGGGCCACCCGAGGCTGAGTAGACCCCGCTCCAGTCCTCATACCACTTTTCAAATTTCGTGGCAGAGCCGGGAATCGAACCCAGGATCTCCGGGGCGGCAGCTAACCATGCTGACCGCTACGCTACGGAGGCGACTACAAATTCCTGTTATCATAATGTAACGTAGATTACTCCAAAAGTATTCCGATAAATTCTACTTTATTTCTTCTTCACTGGCTGGAAGCAGTTGCGCAGCGGGGAGGAGAGAGGAGTTAGGGTTTAACCCCCCTGAGACATTTGTTTACTTGAATCCGTATATTGCCCTATTAGCAGGCTGTGGATTTTCATTTTCATTGCCCTATTTATCATCTGTTTTACACTACCATCAGTGAGTCTTCTTTACACCTGTATATACTGTATTTGTGATGTCGTTCTTCGCTTGGTAAATACCCTACACTCTAATCGCAGCAAGACTCCACCAGCGTTGACGCTTGCCATGTATTAGCTTTGCTGTCTAAGTGAGCGATCGGTAACTTTTTTCACGTCGCTTCGGGCTGCTTTAAATATGCATATTTTTGTCACTGTGTGCCCGTTTCATTACAGATAATTGGGTACATGAGGAGTTTATGTCAATGATGCAGATAAAGCCATCTAGAACTAACTAACTAACTTACTAGAGTCAATAGTAGCCTAATTTGTAAGAACATGGAGAGCAAAATATTATTTTACTGTCATATAATATCAATATTGTAAGCAGTCACCCGGTGGCCGAGAGCGCTAACGCGCTACATCGTGCCTCGCTGGCATCGGGAGAGCGTGGGTTCGAATCCCGCCTCGGCCGTCCTGAAAATGGTTTTCGTGGTTTCCCATTTTCACCACCAGGCGAATTCTGGGACGGTTCATTTCAATGGGTCCACGGCCTGAAAAGAAAAGTACATGACCATTGGCTGCATTAAAATAGTACATTATGCAACGAGCCTATAATGGCAATACTGTAATTAAGACACGAGTATGTTTATAAAACGAGCATTCGAGAGTTTTATAATTTCCATACCAGTGTCTTAATTACCATCACAGGCGAGTTGCATACGACTGTTTATGATCGACGATAAATATTATAACTATTTTATGTTCGAACATAAATATTCATAAATATCTGTCGAGATTTCGCCAGTTTTATGTACTGAACAGAGCGCATGAGACGCAGAGAATGCCTTGTATTTGACCATGGCCTCCTCGATTACCCTACTATGACACTAGGCCAGGCAGTGAAATTTAAATGAGAAGGCCGTGGAACTCAGCGCATTTAATTATCTAATTGGTCAAACAACTGTTTCTTGAGCTGTGATTGGTGGGAGAAACTCTTTCATAATGAAAAATAGTGTTATAATGAGCCGCATTATAGTACAGTTTTCTGACATATAATAGTCAGGGTCGAACATAAAAAATTATTATATGTGACATACTGATACTGTATTCCACATTTAAAACACTTAAGTTTTTCAATTTTTTATTGTGCTGGAAAATATAATTAAAGAGAATGTTAAACAAGTAGTTCCGTGAAGAACTATACAGCCTATTTTCACATATCCTGCTCATGTTAATTGCCTCTATCAACATACAATATTTCAGTTAAATTGCTGTAACAGATTCGTAGACATTGAGAACCGTCTAAATATTTCAGATGGTCGCCAGGTTGGATTTTTATTTTTGTACTATTACATTAAGATTATTGTGTACGTGTGGTATTCAAACTTCAATCGCATGATTAGAACACAAGAAGTAAAAACGAGATTTTAAAATTACGCACAGCAGCCATCTTGTGATTATGCAAACAATTTAAATACATTAGATGCCAGTGGATCAATATTTGTATAAGCATTTAACGTGCAACGTTTCACGGCACTCGGATAGTTAATTCGCGAGAAACGTCCATTTAAATATTTATACTTCGCGTCGCTGCCATGTTGGATTTGTGCTCACCAGGTTACTCAAAGTCCTATAGGTGAACATATGTTCATAGTCTCTATGAACATTAAAAAAAATCAGTTTGGTTGCTGTGAAAGATTCATAGATATTGAGAACCGTCTAAATATTTCGGAAGCTCGCCATTTAGGATTGTTATATGTATAGGCCATAGAGTTATGTACCATTCAAGGACAATTAATGCCTAGGTTCATTATTCAAACTTTCACTTCGATCGCATGATTACGACACAAGAAATAAAAACTTAATTTTAAAATTTCGCACAGCCGCCATCTTGAGGTTATGTAAACAATTGAATTAAATTAGATGGCAGTGCATTACAATCTGCAAAATCATTTACTGTACCACATTTCACTGCGCTCAGAGAGTTAAATCACGAGAAAAGTCTATTAAAATATTTCAAATTCGCTTGGCCGCCATGTTCGTTTTGTAGTTAACCGGTTTTTGAAAATCTTATAGATGGACTTCCAGTAGTGCCCTTTATCTCAGTACAAAATTTTAGGGAGATACCGCTAATAGTTTCAGAGATATAGAATGCCGGTGAAATATTTCGCACATCCGCCATCTTGTGATTATGTAAACAATTGAACGAAGTTAGATGTCGGTGCATTACAATGTATATAAACATATACTGTACCAAGTTTCATTGCGTTTGGTTGGTCAAATCGCGAGAAACGTCTATTTAAAAGTCGCAAATTCGCTTGGCCGCCATATTCGTTTTGTAGTTACCAGGTTTTCAAAAGTCACATAAGTGAACTTATAGTAGTTCCCTCTATCACCATAGAAAATGTCAGGGTAATATCGGTAATAGTTTCGGAGATATTGAATGCTGGTGAAATATTTCGCACAGCCGCCATGTTGGATTGGTGAGTCGTAACAAAATTTGAAGGGCACGGTCGAGGTCGCCGGGAATAGTGCTATGAACTTTCCGAGTTTCATTGAAATCGCTCCTGCCGTTTAGATTTTATTAGGGGGGGGGGGGGACACACACACGAATCACACACACACACACACACACACACACACGCACACACACACACGGACAAAAGGTGATCTCATAAGCCTATTTTTTCAAAATTGAAAATAGGCTAAAAATGATGTTTTTCTGTCAGTCAACACGATTGCACCCAATTGTGATTGGTTATTCCCTAATCCTGAAAAACATTTACATGATATTAATAAATACACTTGGATGACCAGTTTCGATCGACAAGCGACCATCATCAGATCCATTACACTTACTCTATGACTAAAAGTATGGGTGAACATATTTATAAGGTGCGTTCAAAAAGTAACGAGCCGGAGGCTGGAATGCGCAAACCGGTGACCAGATCGGCTAATCGTGGCGTGTGTAACGAGGTGTGGTTCCGACCAGAGCGTGGAAGGTCACAGCCCGTCGCTAGAGGGCACGCGTGCACGTCACGTGACGATACAAAGTGAGCAGCAGCATGCATCAATCGTCCAACGCTGCCAGTCGAATTGCTAACAGAGACATGGAGGTGTCAACGGAAGAGCAAAGAGGTGTTGTTCGGTTTCTGACAGCGAAAGGAGTAGGGGGAACGGACATTCATCGCCGAATGGCACAAGTGTACGGCGAACACTGCATGCCACTTGCTTGGGTCAAGGCGTGGCACAAGCACTTCAGGGAAGGCGGGTGTCGTTAGCCGATGATGCCCGGACAGGGGCACCCCCCTGCATTACCAATGACAACGTCCAGCCAGGACCGCCGAGTGACAGTGAACGCCATAGCCGCCGTGGTCGCTCCACGACAATGCACGACCTCATACGGCCAACACAGTCGCGAGACTCCTGCAGAAATTCAAATGGCAGGTTCTCGGCCACCCTCCATACAGTCCGGACCTATCTCCCTGTGATTACTCCATGTTTGGTCCCCTGAAAAGGGCTCTGCGGTGCCAACGATTCACCTTGGACGCCGACGTCCAGCTGTACGTGCGGAACTGGTTCACATCGCAGCCCAGGGAATTTTATGAGACAGCCATTCACCGCCTCGTGTCACAGTGGGACAAGTGCCTCAACAGCCAGGGCCAATACTTCTAACATACAGGTACTGGTTTCTGTAATTATGCCTCCGGCTCGTTACTTTTTGAACGCACCTTATTTTTAGTTCCGTTTGGGCCGGCTGTGGACCACGTGGTTCTTTTATCTGGCAGCTTTCCTCCTAGCCCGGTATTCCTTCATTCTGGCACTGTGAATGCCCTTCCGCTCCTGAGTCCATTTCACACCTACTCCTGGACGCACTGCTTTTGCTGTTAGTGACAGGAGAGAGTCTGATGTTCTGACTAAAGTCCTGTATTTATTCCTGTCATAGATGTTACTGGGGTCGATATCCAATTGTTCAAGGTCTTTCCTGACTAGTTTCGACCACTTGGCGTTAGTTGCTTTCCCTCTAGGGACAGTGTTGAAAATTCTGGAGGTGAGCCTCTGATTATCCATTCTCACAATATGACCATAGAAGATCAGCGTCCTCTTCCTCATGGCTGTTGTAATGCTCTCCACATGTTCATAGAGTTCATTGTTGTGCCTGATTCTATACTTGCCTTCCTCATTAATAGGGCCCATGATTTTTCGCAGAATCTTCCGGTCCTTCAGCTCCAATTTCCGGAGTTGTCCTTTTCTGACCATATTTAGGCATTCTGAGGCATATAGTACTGATGGTCTCAATACAGTACTGTAGTGTCTGAGTTTGAAATTCATTGAGAGAGATTTGGATTTGTACATATTCTTGCATACTGTCGACCAAAGTATTATGTGTACTCGAGTTTGAAGGTTGTTTGTTAAGTAACCAATAGACCTACATAAAATCCAATACCATCAACATTTTCGTCGTTCTATTTTACGTTAGTTCATGTAGGTTTGGATTTTTAAATTTATATTTTAATATTTGTTATCGCAGTTGGAACACAAAGAGTGCCCGTTTTTAAGCGTGTTTCAACCATGCGTCACATTTAAGAATTATTATCTCAAAAGCCCGTCATCAGATCGAATCCAAATTTTAACACAATATACATTGGAATGATGTATAACTGGTTTATTAATTTCACAATTTTGTGTGTCCAAGAAACAAAGTTGTAATCATTGTTGTAAGGTAACTTTTTCTCGGCTCAGGGTGGTTGGAAAATGTAGTTCTTGGTTGCGTTGTAATCATTATGCATCAAAAATTTATGCTGTATGACTGTGAAATACGTAAATTAAAAATCTTATTTTATATCAGTTTGTATTTGTACGAGGAAATAACACATGGTTCTCCAGCTAGCCGCTCCGGCAAAAGCTGTACAGCGTTGCTGAGATGAAGCCCATCACTTCCGAGCGAGACGCGCCATGATGCGTGTGGGCACCATTTCGGCAACGCTGTACAGCTTTTCCCGGAGCGGCTAGCTGGTGAAACGTGTGTTATTTCCCCGTAGAAATACAAACCGATATAACATAAGTGAATTAATTTACGTATTTCACAGTCATACAGCATAACTTTTCGATGTATAAGGATTACAATGCAACCAAGAACTACATTTTCCAACCACCCCGAGCCGAGAAAAAGTTACCTTACAAAAATTATAACAACTTTGATTCTTGGACACACACAATTTTGTAATTAATAAACCATTTATACAACATTCCAATGTATATTGTGTTAAAATTTGGATTCGATCTGATGACGGGTTTTTGAGATAATAATTCTTAAATGTGACGCATAGTTTAAACACTCTTAAAAACTTGCACTTTTTGTGTTCCAACTGCGATAAAAAATATTGAAATATATATTAAAAATTCCAAACCTACATGACCTAACGTAAAATAGAACGACAAAAATTATGATGCTATTGGATTTTATGTAAGTCTATTGGTTACTTCACAAACAACCTTCAAACTCGAGTGCACATAATACTTTGGTCGACAGTAGGTGGTAGGCTCTCTCCAGTTTGATGCATCTGTGGTTCATGGCCAGGTCTTCATTGATGTTTGGGGTTATCCATTCTCCTAGGTATTTGAAGGAGTTAGTCCTTTGTACTACCTTATATAATATGTACTCTTACTTAGTTGCAGTAGTAGTTAAAATAATGCAACTAGTCAATATGTGTTAGTTATACTCTATGTGATGTTTTGTTAAGATACTGAAAGTGGTGATTGACCTCCAAATATGCTTGTTTAGGTTTAATTGATTGAAACTGGTCATCCAAGAGTATTTATTAATCTCATGTAGGCCTATGTTTTTTAGGATTAGGGAATAACCCATCACAATTGGGTACAATCGTGTTGGCCGACTGAAAAAACATAACATTTCGATCACTATGGCAACACTGAAAATGACTCCAAACACCATAACAAGAGAATCAATATTTAATTATTGGTTTTTATGAATAATAATTGAAATATCATTTTAATAATGTACACAACTACATTAGGCCGACAGTTTGAATGAACCCCCCACCTAGAAAGAAATCCTCCGTACGCCACTGGCCTGGAAGGTGAACGCGCTGTAGGAAAGATTAGATAACCTTAATGTCCCTTACATTTAATAATATGAGAAACGGAAATGTCTTCAGATTGTCGACCTTGGAAATGATTCACTAATGGTACAGGCGCCCAGACTTTCCGCGCCACTTGATTTTTCTGGACATCTCGCCCCATCTTTATTGTTAACTACAACTAGCGGACCCATGCGAGAACCCTCGCATGTGTATAAACCACCCTCCTGGCTTTACTGTTATGCGGGCTTCTATAAATATGTTTATTTGTTTAAACAAACGCACTTTTGATGTGTAACATCTTTCCGCTCGGTTGCTGGATAGCTTTGTGGAGTGATTTTGAAAAATGGGGACGGAAGTGGATCGGAACGATCGAGCTGGCAGTGGTGGATCAAACGGAAGTATGCACTGCCCGCTCGATCGATCAAACGAAAGTGTACTAGCTGGCAGTGGTGGACAACGGAAGTAAGCACTGTCCGCTAGATCGATCAAACGGAAGTGTACTAGCTGGCAGTGGTGGACAACGGAAGTATGCACTGCCCGCTCGATCGATCGAATGGAAGTGTGCCCTAGCTGGCAGTGATGGATCGAACGGAAGTATAAGACTCACTGCCAAATCGATCGATCGATCCAGCTGGCACTGGCAAGAGAAACAATCAGCGTGCGGTGTCGAAAATTGATACCATGACGCACTCTCGGCCATGTGGAATGTATATGACATACTGAACGGGAAACGCTCATGCGAACTCTGGTGTCAAGTGATTTAAACAAATGACATGTTACATGTTCGAAGTCTTCGTATCTGTATTTAAATGGTAAAATGCCTTAATATCAAACATTGTAAGTAGTCGGCATTGCATTGGCATAAGGCATTTTAAACTCAATGTCACTCAGGAACATTATCGAAACAAGCAAAATATAAATGAAACTTAATTCCGTAATACAGTATTATTGGAACGTGGAAATAAGTCACCATCTTGTGCACAGTATTTGCGTAGTCGAAGTAGCCGTGGGGTTATTGCGTCTGACTGTGAATCTAGAGATATTGGGTTCGAATCCTGGGCGGGGTGGATATTTTTGCTACCAGATTATCATTTTAAACGAATCCATATGAAATTACGTGTTGGTCTGTGAATCAAGAGGACCTGTTTATAAGGAATTTAAGGTTATAAGCGGTGTCGCGTCTATTAATCTAGTTGATCCATATCGTATTCTTTATTTAGACTAGTGCTGGTGGAAGCTACAAATCATCTAATAAAATGAGGTCCGTATTATAAACTACAATATCTGTAAAACACTCCCTTTTACAATAGATTAATATTTGTGCCGTCGCCTCCGTAGCGTAGCGGTCAGCATGGTTAGCTGCCGCCCCGGAGGTCCTGGGTTCGATTCTCGGCTCTGCCACGAAATTTGAAAAGTGGTACGAGGACTGGAACGGGGTCTCCTCAGCCTCGGGTGGCCCAAATGAGTAGAGGGGGTTCGTTTCCCCCTCAGCCATCCTCGAAGTGGTTTTCCGTGGTTTCCCACTTCGTCTTCCGGCAAATGCCGCGATGGTACCTTCTTCAAGGCCACGGCCGCCTCCTTCCCTCTTCCTTGCCTATCCATCCTCACCATCCCTTACCTTCCCTCATGAGGCCCCTGTTCGCTTTGCAGGTGAGGCCGCCTGGGCGAGGTGCCAATCCCACCTCACCAATTGTATCCCTTCCGATTCGATGTTCCCAGCTCTAGGACACTGCCCGTAGAGGCGGTAGTGGTGAGTTCCCTTGCTGAGTCCGTGGATTCCACCAACCTGGAGGGTAAACGACTAAATAAAAAAAGTAAAAATAATAATAATATTTGCTGCATACAAGGTTGACTACCTTTGAAAGTCAAACATGGAAAGCTACTGGGCGACTCGGAAAGGAAACTTACTGAAGAAGAGGACCAAGAAATGATTGACTGAAGTGGTCCAATGAGGCCGTAAAAGCAGAAGCATTTGTGCCAATAATACTATAAATACCGGTGTATCAACAATTTCACGTGAGGTTTCGTCTATGTCAGTTTTTAAACAAATTGTCGATATTTATGATATCAGAGAGCAATTCATCACTGCTGCTGGTTGCACAATGGGTTGTGTGCGCCCCATGTGTACAGACTACCCGCCTGACTCGAGTGCTATGCGGGCTGTACGCGAAATAGTTCTGCCAGGGGCTATCATCTTGTTTATTGTTTAAAAGCACTTTATAAACAAATAAATATATTTCCGCTGACTTTTTAAGAAATGCAAGATTTTTCATGTACTATTGAGATGATTTGGAAGATTTTAGTACAAACCACACCTTCTAACTCCCTCTGGTTTAGGAGCTTGAATTTTGTGAAACATACACCTTAGCGTATCTCTATCTCTCTATATATAAAAAATGAAAGTTTGTCTGTTTTTTCCGAATTTCTACGGAAATTTGCGTTATTTACGCGTTTCAGACTGTTCTATGACGGATGCGAAAATACATTTTTTGCCTGTCTGTTTGTCTGTCTGTCTGGCTGTCTGTGGACAAAGTTGTTCCCTTATAACTCGAGAACGGCTGGGTGGATCGACGTAAAATTTGGCACAGATATCCTTCAGAGGCACAACACTAATCATTGATGTACCTCTCATAAAAGGGGGCCTACCCCCTTAAAATACTTACTGAAATAGGCGTAGAAGGGCGAGACAAAGCTCATTTCCAGCCCCTCAATATGAGAAACGAAAGGGATATTTCCAGAAAACTAATTTCATTTAATACAATAACAAAAGAATGCATGCCCGTAACCATGGCAACGGAATCTCACAGGTCCATCTATTGCTGTAAGATGCAATACAATTCCATTTATTACATTACTGAGATAGTTTGCAAACGGCTATGAGGTTATAACGGAACCAAATTAAGTTGTACAATTCATCAATGTCATATAATGCGCTTAAGGGGGTCAAGGGGTACTCTAGATTTTTTCACGCGATTTACACGTGTGGGTGTGGTACGGTACGGAAGGTCTATGATATCCCTATCCCTATATTGTTATGTTATTATTATAATTATTATTATTATGCTACGACCTACAACGACGAGACAAAGCTTATTTTCAGTCCCTTGGTGTCAGAGACAAGACTCGATGCCCCTAAATAGCCATAAAGGGTCCCCGAAAACTACATTTTATGGCTCTAAAACCAACAGTTTCATTTAATAAACCAATGAAGGAATGCAAGCCAGTAAGAGTATCTCAAAAGGTGACATCCAACTTTCCACCTATTTCTGCAAGAAGTAAAGCCACTCCATTTATTAAATTTCTGTGAATGTTTGCAAATGGCTATAAGGTTATTACGGAATCAACTAAAACGGTAAAATCATCAATGCGCTTAAGGGGGTCAAGGGGTACCCTAGATTTTTTCACACGACTTAAATGTGCGATATGTCGTACAGAAGGTCTATTATATCTCCAAACAGAAACATTATTATCTAAAATTCCTGAATTGAAATAGTTTTTTTCTTTTTTTTTCTTTTAGGAATTTGGGCCATTGGCGGCTAAAAAGCTGAATTTTCATGCACCACAAGCCTTTATAATTTATTAAAGGGGTCTTCCTCTGGATGGGGACTTGACACAACAGTGAAGGTCAGTTTTATTTGACGTGTATTGCGTTTCGTCTACGAGGTTTTCAATTTCATTTTCACGCCAGGAAGTACACGTTAGGTAAATTTAGTTTCAGAGCATATTTTAACTAATCATTTTTCTTTGCCGACAAACAGGTTCCAAGCCATTAACCGTTGCAACAGTAGATCAATTGATTACGTCTGGTTATTAATACCAAAGACCGTTCGAAGAATGGGTACTTATGCTAGTTATAATATATAGAAAAATTAAATATCATTTAAATAATGTACACAACTACTGTACTGGGGAGGGGGGGGGGGGGGGAGGGGGGGGGGGGCAGAAAGAAATCCACCGTACGCCACTGGTCTGGAAGGTGAATGCACTGTAGGAAAGATTAGATAACCTAAATGTCCCTTACATTTAATAATATGAGAAACGGAAATGTCTTCAGATTGTCGACCTGGGAAATGAATCACTAATGGCACAGGCGCCCAGACATTCCACGCCACTTTATTTTTCTGGACATCTCGCCCCATCTTTATTATTAACTACAATTTGAATCCATGGGTAATTGGATAGTATGCTAGGCTCTGGCCTGAAGTGTCCCAGGTTCGATCCCCGGCCGAGTCGAGGGGATTTTAATCTCATAATTACTAAACATCATGGACTATCACACTAAACAAGTAAACTAGAATGTCAGTAGCCATGAAAAATTTCATAACATAAATCAAATAAAACTTATAAATCCTGACAAGATTACAATTAGCTTCAGTAATCGAAATTTGATGTTTTTCAGTTGGTGAGCACGATTGTACCCAATTCACTAATCCTGAAAAAAGAGAATTACATGATATTAGTAAATACACTTGGATGACCAGTTTCGATCGAACAGCGATCATCATCAGATCCATTACACTTAGGTTATTAAATTTATGTCTGAAAGTATGGGTAGAAGTTTTTACAATATGTACACTTATTTAGTTGCAGTATTAGTTGAGATAATGCAAATAGACAATGTTTGTTAATTATAGTCTATGTGATGTTTTGTTGAAATACTGAAAGTGGTGATTCACCTCCAAATTTGCTTGCTTAGACTAGTGTGATTATGTGATTGTAGTTAAATGGTCGGTTCAGATTGTATTGTGCTTGTCACGGTGGGTGAGTGGTTAACGTGTCGGTTTATTAACCCCCCAAGCTTGCAGGTTTGCTCCTGGCCATGGTAAGTGATTTTCGAAAGGCGACAATAATCACGGCACGCATGTCGTACGTTATTGGCATGTTAAATAACCCATCTGAATTCAGTAGGCCGTGTTCATAATGGCAAAATTAATCTCGCCAACACAAACGTTCCTCCGTTCTCCACTAGAAAGCGCTATAGTGTTAAGAAGCTTAGATATCTAACCTCCTTGACTTTCATAGCACTCCAAGGAACAACAAAATTCGACATGCAATCTGCCCTCTGGGTGTCAAATAACAAAGCTTGCACCCGGTACCCAAGGCCATACGACAGTCTATTATTTATTATTATTATTATAGATTGTATTGCACAGGTTAATTATCTGGTTGAGTCGTACGCGGTCCGGTAGAGAGCAATTAACTTCGTCACTGTCTGTCAGAGCAGATGGCCTAAGTGGAATGGATCTGATGATGATCGCTTGACGATCGAAACTGATCATCCAAGTAAATTCACTAAGCTAATGTATTTTATTTTCAGGATTAGGGAATAACCCATCACAATTGGGTACAATCGTGTTGACCGACTGAAGAACATTAAATCTTGATTACGAAGGCAACACTGAAAATGGCTTCAAACGCCATAAGTTAATAGCTTTTTTTTAAATAAAAGTGTACACAGGGTGTTTCAAAACTCCCATTACAGTCTTTGAGGGCTTGTAGTGGGGAACATGGCGGTTAAGTTTAGCATGGGAACTTGTGTCTGGAAACGTACCCGCTACCACAGCACACGTTCAAATCTCCCGCATTTTTTCCGCCACTGACTTAAGTACGTACGTCATTTAACGATCACCTGACGTCCCATATTCCCTACATAAAAACCTTGATTGACGAGATCCCTGTGGAATCCAAGGAAGATCTACTGGCGCGGTTATGGCTGCGGTGGATGTTGGAGGACTAGGGATTGGTGATCGTTAATACCAGAACATGGTACGTGTCTGTGTTGACGTCCGTGGTCGTAATTGGACCCAGACGACAAGCAACAGCAGTCGGACGGAGCGCCGAAAATGTGGGAGCTGTAAATGTGTGCTGTGGTGGTTTTTCTGCGGGTAGAGGGAAGACGGTACGTTTCCGGACACAAGTTCCTATGCTAAACTTAACAGTCTTGGTCCCCAATACTAGCCCTCAACGTCGAATTTTGAAACATCCTGAATATTGTAAATTCCTTCACCCACATGCTGTTAGACATATACTGACCGGCAAAAATAGTGGAACACTTCAATTTTTTATGTAATTTCTTAATTTATTCCACTAAAATGTATCGGTTTTCCAATATTTGCATTATTCATGTAAATGTTAGATGATTGGCTACAGAAAATACTGAAACATGTTTTATAACACGCTTTAACTCACAAATTTCGTTACATTTCACAAATCTAACAATTTTCTATTTTTTACTAATGTTCTTTTGGGCTGGTTTTTTTTTTGCCAAACAAAACAGTGTTAATGTTTGCACTGCACTGGACGGGAACACTGGTCACTAAAACGAGTGTTTCCACCCTTAGCGTCCATGACAGCTTGTTAGGCTTATCGAAGATTGGGGGTAATTGGTGCTTATAAACCACCCTAAGAAATGTTAATTTCTATTCACGGATGTTTCAGATGTGTGTCCTAATGCGTGAAAAGCTTTTAAAATGTGATTACATCTTTTTCATGGCTAATTTTATACTTTTTAAATTACTGTTCCACTTTTTTTTGCCGGTCAGTGTAGATTTAAAAGCCTTAGTGTAAGGAATCTAATAATGATCGCTTGACAACCAAAGCTAATAATCCAAAGGAATTTATTAATCTCCTGTAATTTTTTTCAGGTTTCGAGAGTAGGACCCACTACACTTGAGTACAGCGGCTTCGGTGTCGTAGTTGGTAGCATTCTGAGCTTCTATGCCCAAGATCGTGGGTTCAAACCCGGCTGAAGTTGCCGGAATTTTTAAGAGCGATAAAAATCCTCAGAATGCCTTCCTTCGGAGGGGAAGTAAAGTCAGCGGCCCATGCCATAGATTTATGGCATGAAAATGAACCTTCCTCTAACTATCCTTCTGGAAGCTAAAATTGTAGGTTAGTTTGATAACGCTATATTAGTTCCAACGTTCGCCGCCAGGTGCTGACTGCGATAGCATATAGTAGCCAAGTCCGCAGCTAGGTGTCGTGGACAGTAGTATTTGGTAGCAAAAGTAGGAACTAGTTGAAAAATTCATCGTCTGCAGTCCTTCTACCTGAATCACAGATAACACACACTAATCCAGCCATCACAATTAACACCGGTTATCAGACAAATTCTACACACACCCAAAGTACACGGGGCTACATGACCGCGGTGTAGCAGCCTCTAAAGTTAGGAACCAACCAACCTATACTTGAGTACAATCGTGTTTACGGACTGAAAATCATTTCAAATTTCGGAATATTTTATGCTAAACCTATTAAATTGTCCAGGGACTGTAGACACAAAGGAGGAATGTTTCTGGATTACCAGGAAAAAGATGTAGTTTAATCAAACTCCCAGCGTTACTTATAAGAAACGAAAATTTCTTCTTATCGTTGATCTGAGAAGTGATTCACTCAAGTATTCTCCCAATGAAATACGCAGAATCAAAATAGCTGCTACCCAATGTGTTTTTTGAAGCAGACTGTTAAGAACAAGCAGTCTCGTGCATTTCTATTATTTCCCGGGAGCTGCCGGTAATTACACGCATTTTACCCGGAAATTACAACGATTAGTTGGTAATAACGAGCGAGTTGCAGCATTCCAAATTACTTCCCGAACACTGGCAGTGAAATTCTTCAAGTATTGATCAAGTTCATCCCATCTCTCTCTAAACCTGAGGTGTATCAATGGGCATGATGGGGAGCTGCAGAAAGTCCAGAGATCGGAGGTTCGAAACTCGGGTGCGGTGGCGTTAGCGACGAACGGCTTCCTAGGGAGGAAGAGCTAGTTTTGACAGTTGAGTCACCGCCATTGACGTACAAAGGAATGCCACCGCGTATTTCAGTAACACACGATGTGAAACTTTAATGAAGTGAATAAGATTGATATAATATATGTGCAGCATTGCGAGTGTAAAATTATATGTACAGTGTCGTTTCCACTATGTACCTTTTCAGCGACATTTTTATTTAAATTCAAATTGTCATTGCAACTTATCACCCATACTTTTCATTCTATACATTGAACAAGCAATGAAGGAAATTAGAGGAAAATTCAAAGTAAGAGTAATTCAAGGAGAAATACTTTGAATTCTGAGATTTGCTGATGACATCGTCATCTTAGCTGACACAACAGAGGATTTGAATGATATTTTTAAATGGTATGGATTCTGTCGTGAGGAAAGATTACATGATGGAAATTAATAAATATAAAACAAAAATATTGGAATGCAGCCGAAATAGGCAGGTGAAAAGCTAATGGAAGTAGGAGATTTCTGTTACTTAGGAAGCAAAATAACATGTGATGGATGAAGCAAAGGGGATATAAAAAGTAGGTTAGCTCTGGCAAGGAAAGCATCTCTACAGAAAAGGAACCTGTTGACATCGAATATACAGTAGATTTAGGTATTATGAAGTCATTTTTGAAAGCCTTTGTCATTGAAGTGAAACTTGGAGTTTTGGAGCAGCAGAAGAGAGGAGAATTGAAGCGTTTGAAATGCAGTGTTACAAGAGAATGATGAAGATCAGATGGGTAGATAGAGTAACACATGAAGAGGTATTAAGACGAGTGGGAGAGGAGAGATGTTTCTGGCGACTGCTAATGAAGAGAAGAGATAGGTTGGTAGGACAAATTCTAAGACACCCAGGAATAGCAAACTTAATTACGGAAGGAAGGGTTCAGGACAAGAACTGTAGGGGTAGACCAAGATTGGAATATGTTAAAGGGAGGCATGGAGCACTGCATCAAACCAGTCAAAAGAGTGAAGACTCAAACAACAACATTAAGAATATTAAAAATAATAAAAAATAAATAAGCTTATAAATATTAAATTTATTATAATTTTACAATCTTAATGTTTACGATTACAAAAGCTATATAAAATTAATTTTTATACAAGTAAATATCAAGATTAAAATGTTAAAGAATACAAAAAAATAATAACAATCAGACTTGATACCATAAGGAAAAGGAGTATTGTTTTCTATGGACACATCTACGCGGTGAATCCTGCCCGAATAACCAAGAAAATCTTTGACTTCTTTTCCAAAAAGAAGATCAAACCTAATTGGTTTACGGAGGTAGAAAAGGACCTGCGAGAGCTCCAGATTACTGAAATCATGTTGATGAATGGTACAGCCAAAACCGTGACCAAAGACAACACCAAGAAGTTCATAGCCAGAGCCGTCTCCAGAAAACCGATGCAGATATCACAAGAGGAAAGAAAGGGGAGATCAGATAGAATGGAGAAGTATTGGGAGAAAAGGAGAGCACAAGCATCTAAGAAGTGATTGATCTGACGTGCCCCAAAGTGGGCGATTCGAAAATAATAATAAGAAGAATAAAAATCAGACTAAAATTACATTTAAATAAATACGAATAAAATATCTGAAATTATATTCTGCCCTATAAAGTGTTAACAACCAGAAATTACTCGTCTCATCTCCTGTTTGCTCGCCCATTTCATTGCCGGCGAAATCAAGGATGGAAACATGTCCAGACCGTTGTTGCTGTTGTTGTTTTATTTGGACATCGTGGCTACCAGCTCCCTTGTACTTTAGTGGGATGTAGAATTAAAAAAAAAACGCTTTTCGTATTATGCGACTGATAAACCACGACATCTCCCTGTTACATTGAAACCGAATCATCGGATGTGGTATTTCACGTATGCATTAACTGATACTCGAATCCAGTCCACCTTGATCGGAAGCTGCGCCACAACACCCCAAAAAAAAGAGAATTTCCTCTGATAACTTGTGTTATTATGGATTCTGTAGTAGTGTGTGAATGTTGGGAAGGGAAGGAGGCGAGGCAGTCGTGATCTTAAATTAGGAACCATTGTGGCATTTGGTTGGACTAGAAGTAAATATTAATAATGTTATTGGTTTTACGCCCCTTTTAACCACTGCGACTTCCAAGGTGCCGGAATTTTGGTCCAAAGGGGATCTTTAACGCGCCAGTAAATCTACTGACACGGCTCCCTCGCATTTAAATTAAATTAGAGTGCCATATCCCCTCCAAGGACGTAGGGGACCACTAACCAGGCATCCTGAGCCGGAGTTTGCGTGTGGTAGGGTGGCCAGTTCCTTTTCTCTCCTCCTCTTCTTGCCCTAGCATCGTGCAAGTTCCTATTTTGTATCACGAGGCTGGGAGACCCCGTACCAGACCATACCAAGACTTTTAAAATCTTGGCAGAACCGGGGATCGAACCCGGTACCTCGGGGGTTACAGAAAACAATGCTAGATACTGCTAGATACTGGTCTCCCTCGCATTTGCGCACCCTAAGAGCTAACTGACTGTACAGGAATCAATCCTGCAATCTTGGGGACAGCAGGCGAGAACGTTTCCACAGCCAGTTGAACTAGTAGCGAATAACCACGGGAAATGATTTCTAGGGTGGCTGAGGTGGGAATCCAACCCGGGACCTTTGCGACAGAAGTCTCAGTACCCTCGCGACCATACAGTAGGAAGCGGCTTTCTCGAGAGATAATTTCAAATTCATGAAATTGGAGTGGATTATTCGTTTCAGAAGGTTGGGCCTAATTTTCTAACATTGGTAGGATTGGCACCATTTGCGATGTTTTAGGTCACTTCATCACAGACCGTGTTGAGCGTGTCACCACTGCATAATGAGTGCCTGTGGTGTGGTGAGATCGTGTTTATATGCACACGGGATTCCACTTTGGTGTTGCAGTTCCGGTCACTATATGCTAACAAGTGGCTCTGCATATCAATGAGAGGAACTGGGATCACCAGCACAACGTCAAGTTGCATGGGTCCGTGATGTTTAACAATGTTAGGCCTAGCTAAAAAATATGTGTTAGAGCAGAATTTCATTCCTTTAGTTAGCGTGTTTGTACACCAGTTAAGTTTGTCGCTTAACAGTCTTCTTTAGTGATGTACTAAGAAGTTGTCGCTACTGCTAAGTCAGTAGGTCTCGTGGTTCTTACTTCTGATGAGTAGTATCTGCTTTCTATGAATGAGAACTCGTTGGTTAGTTTGTAGAAGTATTTATTAATCTTTGACAATCCAATATATACAAGTTAACACCAGACAGTCGACCTGTTCGGTCGCTGCTGTAACTGGAAGAGTCAGTGTGCTCCTCAGCGCAGGGCTTTTATACAGTTCCTTCACAAGGGGGGGAACAATGTGCGTCATACAGAATATGGACTCACCCTTCCCAAGGGTCATACAGCATATGGACTCATGGTTCCGATAACAGGAATTCTATGAAGTGAACACTCATAAGCAGTGTGTCATTTCTTTGGTTCCGAGAATAAGAATTCTCTGAATTGAATACAAACGAACACTCATATGCAGTGTGTCATTTCCTTGGTTCCGAGAATAAGAATTCTCTGAATAGGGGCTTTTATACAAATCCTCCCTTCACAAGGGAGAGAGCCATCTGTGTCATACAGGATATTGATTCATGGTTCCGATAACAGGAATTCCATGAAGTGCACACTCATAGATAGTGGGGTGAACATGTCGAGATATACAGAATGACAGATACACATCTGCAGTAATAATAATCATAAGTCTTAGTTTAGAATGAGGTCTGGAGTTCGACCCTAGACGGAATACATAACTCCTCCACCCTTTGTTGATCGTTATCGTCCTCGATAACAATTTTCTTAAATCTATTTTTTACAGATTTAATACATTGATTTATCCTTGTTCTATATATTAACAGGATAACACAAAAAATAAGTATTATAATACTTGTGTTCACAGACACAAAAGTCTTCATTTTAGTATTAAAGAGTATACAAGCGTAATATTGGGTAATTTTTTATACAAGGTGCGTTAGACCATCTTAAGGTAGGTCCTTGCAAGTAATATTTTTCCGGAGGGATTAATATTAGATTATTGCTAGGTACAGGAGAAATTTTATACAATGTATAAGTTTTAGTATCAGTGATTGGCATATATAATATTACAACCATTTCTTCGTTCATCATGAGAACTTGCTTTTTTGACAGTTTAAGGTTCTCAAATTGATGATACTGGTCAGTATGAATTATAGTTTTTGTTGGGTAGATTAGTTGTAAATGTTTTACAACATTTGTTAAATCCTTTTGAGAGAACATCTTGATATTTGTCATTTCATTAAATGACAAGCTAATAGTATCTTGCATCACTTGTATGATTTTATCTAATTTGTTCGTACACAAGAGCACATATTGTTGATGTTCCAGAAGGTTAATCTTGAAGTCTTCTTCTTGTAAAATACCTTTAATTACCATCATATTATAGTTTACATGGTTCATTTCATTATAGAACTTTTGAGCAATGGAGTTACTGAATGATACTAATTTATTAATATGTTTAATTTCTTTGGCGTTACTTTGTTTTAATGCTTTTAATTGTTCCTGTAGATTGTCTAGATCATCTTGGTCTAGATTACCTGATATGAATTTAATTATACTACCTAAACCATTTATAAGACCTCTCTTACTTCTAGGTGTAGCAGGCAGCAACTTATTTAATTCCTTTTTTGTTTCTTTAATTGATTCTCTTAATTCTGATATTAGATAAGGAAAAGTATTATTGTTTCGTGATACGAGACTTGAGATAGTGTCTTGAATATTATTATAAGATTCTTTTAAACTCGTTAAATTGAAATGAAACATGAACCGGTGATAATCGTTAATTATTAAGGCTGGTCCTAATGAGTCGGCATAGAATCCTTATGTCGGGATGGGCTGTGTGATGATGGTGCCATATCCGGGGAGGAATCTAGAATAAGAAATTTTCTTTTGGTTTAATATCCCGAAAATTCCTTACATGTGTTTTACCGTTTCTCATTTTACAGTATATCCTATTTTCTTCAATTTTGGTAATGATACCTTCGTTGTACAGGTTTTTTGATTTCTTGTTTCTGGTGAGGGGATCTAATACGTAGACAGTTTCATTAATTTGGTAATTATGATTGAAAGTGTCGGTGTTTGGTTTAGTATGACTCTCTTTTACAATTTTCAACTGATTTCCTTGTCTTTCAATCTATTCATTGATTTTGGGACATGGCGAGAAGACGTGGTCTAAATCCTTATAGTATGGTCCATATAGAACGTTGAAAGGAGGTTGTTTAGTAGTGGAATGGATTGAAGAATTGTAATTCGTGATTATGCTGGTCACGAGCTCTGAGAGCGGAGTGAACTTATTGTGATCTCTGGAGATACGAAGTTTCTCTAGAGGGTTCGAATTCAGTCTTTCTACTGGAGAATTAGATGAAGAATTCAAAGGGGTAGTAGCGTGATATTCGATGTTCGTGGCTATACAATATTCTTTTATGACATTGTTTTCGAACTCTCCTCCTTGGTCATGTGTGATTTTCCTTGGGAATCCATGGTGGGAAAAGTAAACCTGTAATTGGCTTAGTGTGGCCAGACCTGTACCATTTGGTAAAATGTAGGATTGTCCATACTTTGAGAAAATGTCAATTATAGTTAATATGCGACTTTGCTCGAAGTGAAACGTGTCGATGTGAATTTGAGAGAAAGGGTGATCGGCGGTGATGGGACCTTGGTTCGATACCTCGTTAGGGTGTTTCTCGTATTTGTTTCTTTGACAGAGGTTACATTGATTGATGATTGTCCTAATTTGTTCTCTTAAATGAGGCCAGTAGTATTTGGTCTTAAGATGTTCGTAAGTTTCTACTATACCATTGTGGTTTTCAGAATGATAGTGTGAAATCAGCTGTCTCTGAGTTTCGGGGCTTTCAATGTCTTCCAAGGATTTGGATGACCTGATAATGATTAGTTCAGAAGTAAATAGCTTCTGGCATGCCCTGATGAATGGGATCTCGAGAGTGATATCGTCAAAATAAGTAGCGTACTTGTTTGAAGTTACTATTATTTTGAGGAGGTGATTTGCTAAATCTTCCTGAAGATTCTTCTTTGTGACAATCATTATGTGTCTGGTACATTTTTTAAACAGGTTTTGTTTAAGTACCTTGGGATAATTACCATATTTTACAATAATCTGATTGCGGTTTTGGTTTAAGTTCCGTTCAGATATTTTCAATTTGAATGTGGGGTCTGCTTGGTTTGAATGGACAGTTTCATTATCCATATCATTTTGGTAGGTGTCATCTCCGGGGATGGCAATGATTGAAGCTGCTTCATCAGCCATGTTAATCTCTACTCTAGAGAGTGCGTCTGCGACATAGTTAGTTTTGTCTTTGACGTAATCAGACTCTCCTGGTTTTGTGTGGGGATATTCTTGAATGTTACCGTATGTAATGGAATTTATTTCCATTGGCTCAAATAAAATTGGTTCCTTAAACTCGTGTTTTAGTTGTCTCTCTGTGGGCTGTATGGCTTGGTGAGTTTTGGCATCTAAGAGATGCATTTCACCATATTTAAAATTCAGAACATACTCTTCTTCTTTTTCGATATTGACGGGAATCGCAGTGTTAGCTGTATCTACCGTGGGTTGAAAATGATTCACTTGATTATGTGAAGAATGAAAGTGAAACGGTATGTCTGTGCTGTTGAGAGTGACTAGGTTCGAGGCGTAGTCAATCTTTGCGTCTAATTGAGCGAAATCTGCGCTACCTAAATTATTTAAGTCTTCGATTTTGATGGCTGGGCCAAGCGAAAATCCTGAGACTGTTCCTCTGTATCGTACTCATATTCATAGTACTGAGTGTCGTACTCTTTCGGGTAGTTTTGTATGTTGTACTCATCTACATACTCTAGTGATTGCTGTATGGGACCTATAGCTTCCTGTTCGATGTCTTCTGAAGGTTCTAAGTGAGCGTTCAGATTACCTCTAATGGTTGAAACACCTGACATCGGCTGTGGAAATCTTTGCTGGTTAGTGGGTGTGAAACGTCGGCCAATATTATTGGGAGTTGGGTAAGGACGATTCATAGAGTTTGGTGGCTTGAAAGGCTGAGTGTTCGGAGCTTGAGCGTGTCCGAAAATTGGTTGTGGTTTATCTTTAAAGAAGGGTCTGTGGGTTTGATTTTGCATGAAAGGTTGGTTAAATGGGTTCCTTGGTGGAGCTGGGTTAAAATTCGAGAATGGATTGTGTGCTGAGTGGCCTAGTGGTCGAGCTGTTGGAAACTTGCTAGGAGGTAGTTTTCCTCTTAGTTGGTCCATGTAATCTTCATGGGCGCGATCGTTATCATAAGACCTGCATAACCTGTGGCAATGATTCAGGTCTGTAATCTGTGCATATCTTAAGTATGAAGGGTAGGGTTCCAAAACTCCTGCTTTAAACGTGTTTAGGCTTAACTCTTCAAGTTCTCTTAATTTCAATTCCAAAATTTGATTTTGGTAATTGAGTTTGCATAAGCTTTTGCATTGCAAAGTCAATGCTTCTAATTTATCATGATAGTCATTGTATGATTCGTTTCTTTTCTGGTAGCAATTAGAGATCTCCTGGATGAGAAGTCTCTCGTCTTTGACGTTACCGTATTTTCTTATGAGTTTATCTTTAAATTTTTCATAAGTACTGTTGGCTTCTAAGTCAAGAATGCTACATGCTTCACCTTTTAGTTTTGACTTTATGACGTTAAATAGGAAGTCATTTATTAATACTGAGTTTGTAGCCATAAGGCCTGGAGGCTACTCAGGCGTCTCAGTAATGATCCTAATAAATCATCTTCTCTTTATAACGTATCTGCAAACCAAATTGCTCACCAACTCGTCCAAAATGGCAAGTTTATAAACTCCAGTTCTAGAACAAAAGTGGATACCAGGCCAAAATTCAGACCAGAGACCAGTATACTTTCTAATCCCTTTACCTTGGCAGAACTAAATGACGCTATAAATATCAGCAAAAATGGAAAGGCTCCTGGTGTAGATGAAATCTGTATTCAACAAATCAAGAATTTTGGACCTGTTACTAGAGAATGGGTACTCAATCTATTTAACAATTGCATTCGAACCTGCAGAATACCCAAAATCTGGAGGAAATCTAGAGTTATAGCATTCCTCAAACCAGGAAAAGATCCCCATGATCCTAAAAATTACAGACCAATATCCTTGCTCTGTCATTTATTCAAGATCTTAGAACGAATGGTTCTGGTAAGGCTTGCAAAAATAGTTGAACCACTTTTGATCCCCGAGCAAGCTGGTTTTAGAAGAGGGAAGAATTGTACATCACAAATACTCCATTTGACCCAATATATCGAAGATGGTTTTGAAAATCGGAAAATAACTGGGGCAGTCTTCATCGACCTAACTGCGGCCTATGACACAGTTAACCACCAAATTCTGTTGAGTAAATTTCATAAGATGACCAAGGACAACAAGCTGACTGAATTTCTTCGATGTCTTCTTGAAAATCGAAGATTCTTTGTAGATTTCCAAGGGCGACATAGTCGTTGGAAGAATCTCCGGAATGGCCTACCTCAAGGTAGTGTTTTGTCTCCAATATTATTTAATATTTACACGAATGATCAACCCTTGCCAGAAGGAACTAAAAGCTTCATCTATGCAGATGATCGAGCTATTCTCACCCAGGGTGATCAGTTTGAGAGTGTTGAACGGAGATTAATGGCAGCCTTAGATGAACTGAGTCCATACTACAGAGAAAACCTTCTAAAGCCTAACACCTCAAAGACGCAAGTTTGCGCTTTTCACTTAAAGAATATGCAGGCAAGAAGAAAACTGAAGATTTTCTGGGAGGGTGCTCTTTTGGATCATTGCTCTACACCTAAATATCTAGGGGTAACTCTGGATCGTGCACTCACGTATGAACAACATTGTGTTAACACGAAGCTCAAAGTATCTACGCGAAATTCCATTCTTCGCAAGTTATGTGGTACCAACTGGGGATTGCAAGCTCAAACAATGAGAACTACTGCTTTAGCACTGAGCTACTCTGCAGCTGAATATGCATGCCCTGTTTGGTATAGATCATGTCATGCCAAACAGGTAGATATTGCTTTAAATGAAACTTGTCGGCTTATAACTGGTTGCCTAAGATCTACACCTTGTGACAAGTTATATTGCTTGGCTGGCATTGCTCCCCCAGATCTTAGACGTGAAGTAGCTGCCAAACATGAAAAATTTAAAGTAGAAGTTTCCCAGACACATCCTCTACATAATTATCAACCTGCTCAACAACGATTGAAATCTAGGCGAAGTTTCTTACACTCTACTGAGTGCCTGTCGGATTCACCTCAATCATCAAGGCTAACTTCCTGGAGATGCAGAAACCATAATCTCAACGGATGGATGGTTCCATCTGAAACTCTTCCTGCCGGTTATGAAGAGTCGTGGCCTACATGGAAGAGTCTGAACAGGCTGCGGTCTGGGGTCGGTCGATCTAAGACCAATATGAAGAAGTGGGGCCTTTCAGATGAGTCAACCTTTTGCGCCTGCGGAGAAGAACAAACCATGGTGCACCTTCTCCATTGCAACTCCTGCCCTCTCATTTGCACTATGCAGGATGTAGTTCAGGCCACACCAAATGGACGAGATCTTGCCAAATTTTGGTGCGATGTAATTTAATTGTTATTTTGAAAGTACCTTTAGTGTGTTTTTTATTTTTTTAAAGTTATCTATGCTAATTTTACATGATGTATTGCTTCTGATACGAATAAATAAATAAGCTGACGCTATTCTCTTATGAGTGTTTAGAAACGATTCTGTTCTTGCTAAGAAATAGTCAAAACTGCAAGAATTAGTGCCGTTAAATTCAGGCAAAAGCTGTATCTGAGCATATTCGAATTTTGAAAGTAACTCGGTTTCAGGCATCTTGTTTGAATTTATAAAGACGGTTTTCAAAATTGTTTATAATAAATATTTAATTTGCTAGATTAAATTTTGTAACAGTGGTTACTTTTAAAAGCTAATTACTTACTTATAAGTGTTAATTATTAATCAAAATATATATGAAAGAGCCCCGGTTATGTTTTCACAATAAAGTAAATAACTTATTATTATTAATGATCAAAATATATGTGAAAGAGCCCCGGTTAGGTTTTCACAAATAAAGGAAATAACTTATTATTATCATTATCATTATTATTAATCAAAACATATGTGAAAGAGCCCCAGTTAGGTTTTCACAATAAAGGAAATAAGTTATTATTATTATTAATCTAAAATTAATGATATGTGGATATCTCGTTTAGATTCTCCACAATATGATCTAGTAAAATGATAAAATTAATGATATGTCTTCTGAAATGAGAATGTTGATTTATGATGATAATAAATATTTAATTATTTTATTAATTCCTCTAATAGTGACAAGCGAAAGACCAGTATGGGCTGCACTAACTCACTTTTGTTAGGAAATGATATAACTTTATTATTATTTTTCTGTTTTAATTGTTTAGTTACAATATTAATTCAAAAGTAAATAAAGAGTGTAAGGTCTGCTAATTAGAACCCACTAAATTATTTCCTCTTGAAAGTACAAATATTTATTATTATGTATTTATTATTTGTTTTAAGTTTATTAAGTTTAATTCAAATCGAAATGACAAGGCAAACTCTACTAGTTAAAGTTTACTGTAATTTGTTTTCGTTTGAAAGGGAAAGAATGTATTATTTAGGTTTTATTATTATTATTGTTGCTCTCCCAATTTGTTACTTGAAATATTGAACCATGCTTTACTAATAATACTCTAGTTCACAAATAAGGTATTATTTGGAGTTTAACTTACAGACAAGAAAAGATGATCAGTGCTGGCTGCATCCTCTTGGAACTGCGGAGTCGGTTGGTTCTCTTGTGTCGTCGTGTGGTCGGAAAGCGCTTCTGGAGCGTTGTCAGCACGTACGGCGATGGCGGTCGGTTGTTGCGAAAGGCGTTTACTTGGAGCGTGAGCTTCTTGGAACGTTTGTCGGCGAACTTCCTTCCTTCCGTTAAGTTAGCAAAGTTGGTTGTGGACGAAAGGCGTCTCTCTTGGTACGTTGTCAGTTCCACTTCTAACTTGCTTCCTTCAAGCTGGCGAAGTCGTTTGTGGACGAAAGGCCTCCCTGAGGTTGTCAGTACCACTCCTGGCTTGCTGGCTGATTCATAGAAACGATGACTGCATCTAGTACTGAAGATAGGTACCTTGGTGTCGCTAGTATAGTGACGAAAGGCCTCCTTGTGAGGTTTGTCAGAACACTGTACTAACTTACTCGTAGATTATCTGGCAAGGATAATCGTTACCTATTCCGGACTGGGCCCCCAGTTAAGTTTGTCGCTTAACAGTCTTCTTTAGTGATGTACTAAGAAGTTGTCGCTACTGCTAAGTCAGTAGGTCTCGTGGTTCTTACTTCTGATGAGTAGTATCTGCTTTCTATGAATGAGAACTCGTTGGTTAGTTTGTAGAAGTATTTATTAATCTTTGACAATCCAATATATACAAGTTAACACCAGACAGTCGACCTGTTCGGTCGCTGCTGTAACTGGAAGAGTCAGTGTGCTCCTCAGCGCAGGGCTTTTATACAGTTCCTTCACAAGGGGGGGAACAATGTGCGTCATACAGAATATGGACTCACCCTTCCCAAGGGTATACAGCATATGGACTCATGGTTCCGATAACAGGAATTCTATGAAGTGAACACTCATAAGCAGTGTGTCATTTCTTTGGTTCCGAGAATAAGAATTCTCTGAATTGAATACAAACGAACACTCATATGCAGTGTGTCATTTCCTTGGTTCCGAGAATAAGAATTCTCTGAATAGGGGCTTTTATACAAATCCTCCCTTCACAAGGGAGAGAGCCATGTGTGTCATACAGGATATTGATTCATGGTTCCGATAACAGGAATTCCATGAAGTGCACACTCATAGATAGTGGGGTGAACATGTCGAGATAAACAGAATGACAGATACACATCTGCAGTAATAATAATCATAAGTCTTAGTTTAGAATGAGGTCTGGAGTTCGACCCTAGACGGAATACATAACTCACCTAGCTCGTTTATATGAGATAAAACAGGTGTACACGACTGCTTCCCTTGCATCTGGCTCGCTCTATTTCGATAATACTTACATTCTTTGTCAGCTCCAATAATAATAATAATAATAATAATAATAATAATAATAATAATAATAATAATAATAATAATAATAATAATAATAATAACAATAACGGAGATAGGGTGGATTCAGAGGATAAACAAATTTAAATATCTCGTGAAACCATACAGAAGAATGGTAGCTGTGGTAGGCGATAGGATTTCAAAAATGGAGAGAGCATATGGGCTTAGTAGAAACATCTACAACAATTTATTTTATTTTCCGTGTCCAAATCAAATTAGTTTTTGCCAGTAAGTAGCAACAGTTATAGCATTAACATTTGCAGCCAAAAGATCGTCTTTTGAACATATGTCCTCCATCAAGGGGCAGATCAGCAGGTGTTCTGGGTCTTGTAAAATGCTGCAGTCACAGAACTCATCATTGTTGACGAGCATGTTCCATTTCTTGAGATTGTTCTTGCAGCGTGAAACCCCCGTCCTCAGCCTGTTCAATGATTTCCAAATTCCATATGGCAAGTTGTGACCAGGTGCCATTTTTTCTGATAGAGGAATAATTGGGTCTGTGATCTCTGTCTTCCATATCTTCACACGGGCAGCTTCTTGTGAGCCTTCGAGGGCTGTTACTTCCCTCAAAAAGCTGTTTCTAGACTTAAGTCTCTGTCGGGCTGGTTGTTGGCCGAAAAGTGGATGCCTTGAATCGGTTTCTTGCCGTTTCTTCTCAGATGCTGCTGCTACCATTCTTCGGACATGAGGTGGAGAAATTCCTATAAGAGGGTAGATCTTCTGAAGTGGTGTTGGTCTAAGACACCCAGATACAATCCTGGAAGTCTCATTCAGAGCTATATCCACCTCTTTGGAATGTGGAGAAGAAAGCCAAACTGGTGCTGCATATTCAGCAGCTGAGAAGCTCAGTCCAAGGGCTGAAGTTCTGAGAGTGGTGGGGTGAGCACCCCATGTCCTTCCTGTTAGGCATCTTAGTATGTTATTTCGAGCAGATACTTTACTTTTGGTGTTCAAACAATGTTGCTTGAAAGACAGAGTTCGATCGAGGGTGACACCAAGATATTTTGGTGTAAAACAATGAAGGATTGTTTCACCTTGCCACTTAATGTTCAATGTCCTCTTTGCTTCTTTATTTCGCAAGTGGAAAGCACAAACTTGCGTTTTGGCTGGATTTGGCTTCAAATTATTTCTGTGATAGTATCGACCAAGTTCTTCCAAGGCACAGGACAAAGAATGTTCTACTTCTTCAAAGCTACGACCTTGCACGGCTACTGCAGTGTCATCTGCGTAGATAAATCGCCTGGTGCCTTCTGTTCTGGGCTGGTCATTGGTGTATACATTGTAAAGCAGTGGTGCTAAGACGCTACCTTGAGGTAGTCCATTCTTCTGGAGGCGCCAACGACTATTTTTCCCAAGGAGAGACACGTAAAATCTTCTGTTCTCAAGGAAAGTTCTTAGCAGTGAGGTCAGCCTGTAGTCCTTTGTCAGTTCATAAATCTTACGAAGTAGTGTGTTATGATTAACAGTGTCGTAAGCAGCAGTTAAATCTATGAAGGCTACACCAGTAATGCACTTTTCCTCAAATCCATTCTCTATGTGCTGAGTAAGGTTCAGAATTTGTCCACAGCATGACCTGCCAGGTCTAAAGCCTGCCTGTTCAGAAATCAGTTTGCTATCTATAGAATCAGATATTCTATTAAGAATCATTCTCTCCAGCAACTTATAGGTGTGACACAGAAGTGAAACTGGCCGAAAGTTCTTTGGGCTATCAGGAGTCTTCCCAGGTTTTAGGATCGCAACTATGCGAGCTTTTCTCCATACCTTAGGAATCTTCAGTCTGGATGCACAGTTGTTCATCAATGAAAGCAACCATTGCAGTGTTGCTGGTCCAAATTGTTTTATTTGCTCCGCTCTGAGATCATCCAACCCAGCTGCCTTGTTCGATTTCAGACCGTCGATTGCTTTCATAAGTTCTTCCATCGTAAACAAGTCCTTAAGGAAATCAGTCTCTTCTTCAATACACCGTTCAAGTTTCTCTGTATTTGACTTAGATTTTGAAGTCTTTCCATTTAAGATCAGTTGGTGTGCTATCTGATTAGCAGTTACTTGAGTAAAGTTAAAAGGCGGGCTAGTCGGATCTCCACTGAGGTTCTTAAGAAGACGCCATGCTTGTCTACTATTCTGTTTCATATCGATTTTAGAAACCAAGCTATTCCATCTGTCTGTGCGTGTCTGACCGAGAGAAATCATCAGTGCATGCCCAGCTTCCATTGTTTCCTCAGAGAAGGGGTCCATATCATACAAGTTGCGGTAGTTATCCAAAAGAGATATATTCTGATCAGAAAGACCTGGGATATATTCTGTTCTGCATCCTCTTGGTATGTTCTTCCGCGAGACGTTTTTCACTACAGAAATAAAGGTGTCATAGTTTTCTGGTTGTGGTTCCACTTCCCCTATGGCTACATCAAGTTCACACCTGAACTTAGGCCAGTTCGCCTTCTTGAAGTTGAACCTACGTTGGAAAGGTGCATTTTCTGGTTTAACAATTGGTTCGATTCTGCATAGTAAGGGTCGATGCTGTGAGCGGGGAATAGCCTTACCAACAATTTTGGTGCACTGCTCAGCTAATTTGTTGGTAATAAAAATTAGATCAGGATTATATCCTCTTCTCCATCGGCCGCTGTTAAACGATGGTGGTTGTTTTGGGTCGTGAACTAGACTGAGTGCATTATTTTCAGACCACTTTTCTAGCTCTGCGCCATTTTCATCTGTAGATGTATACCCCCATGTAGTTCCATGACAGTTGAAATCACCAAGTATTAAGTTGACGTTACTATATTTGAAATTGATAGGTTCCTTAAACACAAAGCTCTCTTCGGGTGGCTTGTAAACAGATGTTACAGAGAACTGCGCTGTTTCGATAGTGAGGATTTCGATGTTATTTTCCTCAGACAAAGCAACAGACGTGATATTTAATCCGCTCTTACAGAATATTGCACTACCATAATTATCGTGTGGACGTTCCAGAATAAGTCTCATGCCTTTGATTTTCGGTCTTCGTCCCGATGGTCCTCTATGAGTTTCTTGTACAGCAATGACATCGCAGTTACATTGGCTGCACAGATCTGCTAGTAGATATTCTTTCTGGCTGGATAATCCCTCGATGTTTATGGACATAACTGTGAGTGCTGGCCTTGATAAAGGCCCACTGGTTTTAATTGATTTGGTAGTGAAAGGATCAGCCGTCAGTTTATTTTTAATCATTTTCTGACGTTGCCCAGGGTACGCCCGATTGCTCTTCTGTCACAATCTTCTGGGAGGCTCCTTTCTACAACAAGAAATGCATATTCTGGAACGCCAAAATAAAGCACTACAACACTGTGGTCAAAACAGAATGCCTGTACGCCAGCGAATGACTTTCGATGAACTACAAGCTAGAAAGGAGAATCATACGGAAATCATGGGCCCAATCCAGACTGAAGCTGGATGGAAACTTCGAAGAAACACCGAAGTCGACATGAATATAGAACAAATCTCAGAGACCATGTGGAAACGGAGGCTAATATTTATTGGACGCCTGTACAGAATGGACAAATCCAAATTAACCAAACAGTTATTTGACTACTTCTGGAACAAGAAGACAACTCACTACATCATGGATTAAAGAAACTCGGAAAGACCTTAAAAGATCTAACAACCCGGAGGCCCTCGAAACAGTATCCACGATCTGGAAGGGTTTCAAGACGAGATAAATGCTACAAGACCGGAAGAGCTTGGACGGAAAGTCAACGGCAGCAGCACAGCGAACGTATGAAGGAGTACTGGCGGCAGAGGAAATTACTTACAAAGCAGAAATAGTGAAACTAGATGCAACACAGTGCATACATGAAGAGATTTTGGGAGCATAAAAGGCGAAAACCACCAGGCCAACTAACAAGTTCAAACGCGTTCTTTGAATGGGCATAACGACGAAAGAATAATAATAATAAGAAGAATAGTTATAATTTATTAGGTACCGGCCATCTATGGGCCGCGTTGTCCATTGCATGATGATATTTGTTGTTTTAAGGGGCCTAACATCTAGAGTATAGGTCCCTAATGGTTTGGGTGATAGTGAAAGATGAGATGAGAATGAAAACTATGAAAATGAAAATCGACAGCCTGCTTCCAGTCTCCGACCGGGTCAGGAATGGAATGAAGCCCCCATCTAGCGGCGAGGATATGGACTGTGCCGGCTGCCGAGGCCTGACGCACTCCCCTGGGGCAATGATTAAATGAATGACAGATGAAATGAAATGAGAGTGGAGAGTGTTGCTGGAATGAAATTTTGACAGGGAAAACCGGAGTACCCGGAGAAAAACCTGTCTGCGTCCGTTTTGTCCAGCACAGATCTCACATGGAGTGACCGGGATTTGAACCACGGACCCAGCGGTGAGAGGCCGGCGTGCTGCCGCCTAAGCCACGGAGGCTATAACTATAACTAATACTAACTACGAACTTATAACTTTATTAGAAGAAGATATGGTAAACAAATAAAGTAAGTTAGTTAGTTATTTATTGTTGTTTTAAGGGTCGGAACTACGAGGTAAACAAATAAAGGATAAGGCAAATAAAGGACAGGAAGAAAAGAAATGCCCTCAACCCTCGAAGAATGAGGATTGAGGGGATTTGAAGGAAGGAGAGCCATGAAAGGGAAAGAGGAGAGGGTCCGCCCCAAGGTCAGAGGAAAAAGGGGACAAAACGGACCCAGCTCAGGAATTCCTCGGGGTCGCCAATTCTCAGACTCACCAGCCGTGAGCCGTGCACCAGAAGTGGTGGGGCTACATACACCCTGCCTCCTTGAGGGCCTTGAGCAGAAGGCAGGAGATAACATGAAATGAAAAAGAAGGCTGATCACTCGCAGAAGGAGGGTGTCAGAAAAGATGAGACAAGGGCCAATTAAGGCGGGAAAGGAATAGACTCCCTAGGCCTCGGATACCCTAATACCGTCGGGGTCAGAAGAGAACAAGAGTTGACCAAGAGAGGTCGACAGGAAAGAAGACGGAGAGGAGCCCGGCACAAGTAAGTGGAAGCAATGCCGGACTCAGCTGGGCCCCCGTGGTCGCCAACCCACGTCCCACTAGATGTGAACTCGAGTCGGTGGCTAGCTGACCCACTGCCCAGTAAACTGAGAGCGATCAAGGGAACTACTCGCGTGTGGCGGAGCTCTTCCCGGTCACGGAGAGAGTCTGTCATTTTGTGTAGGCTAAGGATAGGTCATACAAGATCCACCCACTCGTACCTAATGAGAAGGGAAGACCCCCCACTTTGTACCTGTGGACCCGTTTTCACCGTGGCCCACATTTTAACCGAGTGTGTGGATCTTGCTGACTTACGAAGAAACCTTGGTTTGCAGATGACACTCAAACTTATATTAGCCGATGACGCGGTGGCTACTGATCGCGTTATCCGCTTTATAAGTGAGAGTGGGTTAGGGCCAGCAATCTAAATTCTCCAGTGAACATTGACTCAAAGACTTGTTCGTTTTTGAATGATAATGTTTTGTTTTTCCGTAATTTTTGTTTATTTTTATAATTTTTATTTTTATTTAATTTTTTGTTGTTGTTTATTAATTTTTGGTCTTTTTAAATTTTGGTGTCCACCTCAATATTTTAAATTCAATTTCAAATTTGTATTCTTTAATCTGTGTTAAGAGGGGCAGATGACCTCGTAGTTCCTCCCCTTAAAACGACAATAACTAACTAACTAGATGTGAACTCCTGGGGGATGTCCATTACAAATGAAGGAATACTGGACTAATTTTAAAGCTAAAAGGCAATAGACATAGATTTTGGGTTCGATTCCCTGCCCTGGCAAGAAATTGAATTCTGGTCTGAGGGTTTGAGCGGGGTTCACCCCACATCGCACAGCAGAACCAAATCATTTTTGTAGCGTTGAGGACAGTATATCTTCTCTGTGTGAAGGCGTCGCGTGGCTCAGTGTCATAGTGAAGAAAGAAGTGTGGTTTAATGCCCTGTGTTATCCTGACAGGTACATAGGTCTGAGGAACGTGCAGCGTCTGGTGGCCTTCGACAAGCCAGGCCGTACCAACATTTTGGCTACGTGGGCTAACTACTGAGGACTCATGGACAATGGTTGGGTTCATCAATATTCAAAGTGTGCAGGGAGAGAAATACCACTTTTCGGCAGCCCTCTTCACCACATGTGTCGCTTTATTCACCATCGATCGCTCCACCCACCGACCTTTTCACTTCGTGGCCCTTTCAACTCGATTTAACAGCCAGTTATCGATAGCAGGCGCTAAAAAGTTCACGAGCGCACTAATGAAATTTTTATATAGTATTTTCTTCCGAGATGCTAATGTTGATTTTGTAGTTGCTAATTCATTTAGGGGCTTTGAATATCAGTCAGTTAGTCAGTCGATCACAGACAACATTACTTCCACTTGTACGATTTTGTAAAAAGAGAAAAAAGTAGACTTATGAGATCGATCCGGGCAAATGTGTGTCTGTCTGTGTGTCGTCGTCGTCGTCCCCCCCTATCAACTCCTAAACGACTGCAGCTATCGAAACCAAATTTGGTATGAATAAATATCTACACCTGAATAGCTCACGGCCATATTTGAAAATGATGTCAGTGCTACCAACTGCTGAAAAATCTCAATTGAAATTTGAGCTCTATGTTGGATATCTCAAAAGTTAAACATGCGAACTGTTCCAAAATTGGAACACAGATAATAACATTCCAGATTAATTTTCAGGAGCCCATGCATGGCAGTGTTTTCGACATGATTCTAAGTATGCTGATAGGTCCAATTATCAAATGCATGCAACTTCTAAAGTATCAATTGGATTTCAACTACATTTCGTATGCTATATGTGTACCATAACAGATATGACTAAGTGTATTACCCACCAAGGCTGCCAACTGTTAATAAATTATCTCTCTATTTTTTTAATCATAATACCAATATATCAGAAAGTATGCATGCCAACTGCTCTAAACTTTGCACACATAGGCTATAGTAGGCCCTACCTGACATAACAGATTAGTTTGGAGTAGTTAATAAACGTCAGTGTTGCCAACATGATTCTAAGCCTGTTGATAGGTCCAATTTTTAAATACATGTAACTACTATATTATCAATTTGATTTCAACCAAATTTCGTATGTGCTCTGTATACCATAACAGATATGACCATGCGTATTCGTAAGAGCCAGCAGAAAGTATATAATCCAACAGCTCTAAACTTTGCACACGTATAGTACCTGACATTTCAGATCAATTTGGAGTAACTAACGCCAGTGCTGCTAACATGATTCTAAGTCTGCAGATAGGTCCAATTCTTAAATACATGTAAATTCTATACTAAAAATGGATTTCATCCAAAATTGGCACAAAAATAGATCATAATAGTTCAGATTAATTCTGATCAACACATACATGACATTGTTGCCATCATGATTTTACGCACGCTGATAGATCCAAAGTGTAACGTCTATGCTATGTATTGTGGAATTCAACCAAATTTTGTATGTGCATTCCGTACCTTAAGAGATGGAACTAAGAATATATTCAGTCAGCAGGGCTGCCAGCTGCAGTGCACTATTAGGATACACTATTTCAGGTATATTTCGAAATAATAAAAATATTCATTATTACTAACTTAGTTTTGTCAGTATTCTTGATAGGTCTATATAGATTGGCATAAATATTAAATTTTAAGAAAAGTAGGCTCTTTAGTTCGTCATGGAACATGTTATTTATTTTATGTTCGACCCTCACTATTATGTGTCAGAAAATTGTATCATAATGATGGTCATTATAACACTGTTTTTCATTACGATACAGTTTCTCCAGCCAATCAGAGCTCGTTCATTGACCAATTAGGTAACGATACCTTCGCGCATGCGCTCAAAATCCAACATGTCTGTACAAATTACCGAAAGTGCACCGTCCATATGTTCGCGTAAATAAACTGGTGAATATGAGACAAGAAATAGCACTGTACCTTAATATCTCCAAATCCAATTTCTACACAGCGCGTTGTTTTCAAACGCATTCGGTGACATTTTTACTGAATACTGGCGCTCAATCTGCACATATGGCATTGAAGCACACAGAGCGCATGCGTCGGTCGACCAGAGAGCTTGGAAATCAGAGATATCCTATACTCAGCGCAGCACCCGATCACAAAATTCTAGTGACAATCTCAACAGATATTTATGAATATTTATGTTAAAACATTTATAATAAAGTTATAATTATCGTCGAGCATAAACAGTCGTATGCAACTCGCCAATAATGATAATTAAGACACTCGTATGGAAATTATAAAACTCGCATACGCTCGTTTTATAAAGATACTCGTGTCTTAATTATAGCCATTATAGGCCCGTTGCATAATGTACTATACCGTGTCAGAAGCCTACCTTTACAATACACACAGTTAGATACAGTATACATATCTACAAAAACAAAAGACACATTAAGAGATATCATTGACCAACATTGCAAATCAAATGGCATTTGTCCAAAATTGGGCAAGCATAAGGTCCTGCGTTGAACAGGTAAATGGACAAAGGGGGAACTAGCACAGGTGTTCGACCAAACGTTCTTCTCCACACTCACATTTGCTATCCTCTGTGAAATCCTATAGTTTAGGAGAGGACTTAATCTTACCGACACCAGTTCTTAAATGGTTAAGGGACCTCCAAACACCCCAATCCTTGTACGATGATGGTCGAAATACACGCGTTCACTAAATTGCTGCCATCAAGTTAATTATTATTATGTATTTATTTATTTATTTATTTATTTATTTATTTATTTATTTGTTTAGCGTATGGCTTTCATGCCGGGAGTGTCTGAGGACATGTTCGGCTCGCCAGAGGCTGTAGCCGCTTCAATGCGGACATCCATGGGGTGAGCTACAAGTTCCGTTCAATTTCAAGTACTTCCAACTTCCGCTAACAGATGTCACTGACACCTAGTGGTGAACATTGTAACTTTGATAGAGCGTTTCAACGAAATCCAACCTACAAATTAGCTTCACACAAGTTTAATTAGTGGAAGGTTCTTTTACATGCCATAAATCTATCACATGGGACCGCCAGCTTTAATTCCCTTCCGAAGGAATGCATACTGAAGGATGTCAACGCTCTTAAAAAATCCGAAGACGTCGGCCGGATTTGAACCCGCGATCTTGGGCGTAGAAGCTCAGCATGCTATCGACTACGCCACCAAGGCCACTATCAAGTTATTATTGGTCCAGCTCTGCCACAGAGAACGTCCCAGACATGCCTTGGCAAATATTCCATTACCTGATGATGTATTGAACCCTTATCATTGTGCCCAATAATAATGTTTCATATTATTAAAATTGCTGGAAATACTAAATACATGAGATGCTGGATATTTGAGTAAAATTGATGTAGCAAGCAAACTGGACTTGGCAAGATGGGCTACGTGCTGGGTGGAAGCTACCGACAGTTTCACAACCAATGCTATTCTTATTCTTCTGAGAAAATCAGGTATGACGCTGAGGCGTACGTGACTATCGACAGGCCACGATGCTTGGTCCACGGCAAGGAGTGAGAGAGAGGAGAAGTGTCGTGACGTCAAAATAAGGGCGGGATTTGTAAGGTCAGAACCCCGACGCCAACCTAACTGACAAATGAGAAAACAGGACGCCAGAACATAGCATCAGTGTGTTTTGCGCGCCAATCGGTTATAAAAAGATCTAGCGATCGGTTTGCGTGTTCGGCGGCAGATTCGCGACCTGTGAGAAATTTCAAGATTTTTGAGAGGTCACACATAATTATAGGCCCAATATTAAAAATATTGAGGAGATATTTCTCCCTCCATGGAAACTTTAGGCTTTCTGTATATAAACAAATGTCTGAGATGAACCAGGGCACTCCTAATTATTCTTCGACAGTCAATTTAAGATGTCCGTATGACGGTCTATGTTTTTAAATTCTAGTTGTGTGTCGACAACTAAGTTATAAATGTCATAAATTGTGAGATGGCAATTAGCCATAAATAGGGAAAGTCTACGATTCTGCATAGGACTATATGAGGAAATAAAATACTCATAAAGCAGATAGAACAGTTTTAAAACTTTAATTTAATTGTGTTTTAACAGCGGCAAGATGACGACCATGGAAAGAAGGCAACAAGTTTCATCCTCCATACCATGAGTGTTATGGGCTAAAGGCCTAATGGTGGGAGATGACGAGGCGGGAGGCCTCTGGAAAGCGGTTTAAGTGATGAGTATTAAAAAAATGATTTATTGATTTTGGACGAGGGGAATCGCGAGAGATGTGTGGAACTTTGTACAGATTTTATTTGTGTGGTTTAATTTAAATTTAGGGTTTGATTTCTTAACTGACATGCGTGTAGTAATTTTGGCATTGCGTGACAATTGTGTTGTACAGTAATTTTGTAACTTAAATGTTGTCCTTATGTATACGTAATTTTTATAGCGATATGGTCGCATATGATTAACGTATCAATAACAAGTAGTTCCGTGAAGAACTATACAGCCTATTTTCATATATCCTACATATGTTAATTGCCACTATCAACATACACAATTTCTGTTTGATTGCTGTAATAGATTCGTAGATATTAAGAACCGACTAAATATTTCGGGTGGTCGCCATGTTGGATTTTATATATGTAGGTCCTAGAGTTATGTACTGTTACATGCAGATTATTGTGAACGTGTAGTATTCAAACTTCAATCGCATAATTAGGACACAAGAAAAATTTTGCACAGCTGCCATCTTGAGGTTATGGAAACAATTGAAATAAATTAGATGCCAGTGGATTAACACTCGTATAAGGATTTACTGTACCAAGTGCCACTGAACGCGGATGGTTAAATTGCGAGAAACGTCCATGTGAATATTTATAATTCGCGTCACCGCCATGTTGGATTTGTGATCACCAGGTTATTTAAAGTCCTATAGGTGAACTTAAGTTCATAGCCCCTATGAACATTAAAAATGCAGTTTGCTAAAATAGATTCGTAGATATTCAGTATCGTCTAAATAATTCGGATGGTCGCCATGTTGGATTGTTAAATGTATAGGCCATAGAGTCATGTACCATTAAAGGAAAATTATTGCGTAGGTTCATTATTCAAACTTTCACTTCGATCGCATGACTACATCACAAGAAATAAAAACTTAATTTTAAAATTCGCACTGCCGCCATCTTGAGGTTATGTAAACAATTGAACTAAATTAGATACCAGTGCATTACAATGTGTATAAATATTTCCTGTACCAGGTTTCAGTGCGCTTGGAACATTAAATCGCGAGAAAGGTCTATTTAAAGTTTTCAAATTCGCTTGGCCGCCATGCTCGTTTTGTAGTTAACCGGTTTTTGAAAGTCTTATAGATGGACTTCCAGTAGTGCCCTTTATCTCCGTACAAAATTTTAGGGAGATACCGCTAATAGTTTCAGAGATATAATTATGCCGGTGAAATATTTCGCACATCCGCCATCTTGTGATTATTTGAACAATTGAACGAAGTTAGATGTCGGTGCATTACAATGTATATATACATATACTGTACCAAGTTCCATTGCGTTTGGTTGGTCAAATCGCGAGAAACGTCTATTTAAAAGTCGCAAATTCGCTTGGCCTCCATGTTGGTTTTGTAGTTACCAGGTTTTCAAAAGTCACATAAGTGAACTTATAGTAGTTCCCTCTATCACCATTGAAAATCTCAGGGTAATATCGGTAATAGATTCGGAGATATTGAATGCTGGTGAAATATTTCGCACAGCCGCCATGTTGGATTGGTGAGTCGTAACAAAATTTGAAGGGCACGGTCGAGGTCGCCGGGAATAGTGCTATGAACTTCCCGAGTGTCATTGAAATCGCTCCTGCCGTTTAGATTTTATTAGGGGGGGGACACACACACGAATCACACACACACACACACACACACACACACACGCACACACACGGACAAAAGGTGATCTCATAAGCCTATTTTTTCAAAATTGAAAATAGGCTAAAAATTGTAGCCATGAATGAGAACCTAGGAACGACAATGATAAATGGACTGGATTAATGATAATGTAAAACAAAAACTAGACGTGGGGGGGGGGGGAATAGTGTTTTAGTTGCTTTTTATAACTTGGGCTAATTCTGATTCCAGTAATTAATTCTTTATTGTCATTTGGACAAGTTGTGTGTCATTTATCTGAAGGGTGTGCTGGTTCATATGCTGCGACGAGATCTTCGAGAGTGTGCCACGTATTCTTGGGTGTAAGTGTGATGGCGAGGAAAGTTAAAGCCTGTCCTTGACTGTAATAATCATTCCGGCAAATTAGTTACCTATGGGGCTAAGTTTGACCTGGAGATGTGTTCTTGAAAATCCCTGAGAAGATGTTTTGAGATAATGTGATATTTTGTATTTAAGCGTTTAACAGGTGACGATTGGCAAAGGTCGCTGGACGCTGGCTATGGGCCAGAATCTATATTTAGCGTGGCACACATTTCTACGATGGGGGAAGGAATCAGCCACTTACTCAGATATGCGATAACAGACCCGGCTGTCTCCAGCTCTGTTATGACACAAATGTTTGCTTTAAAGCCTGATGAGTTAAGGTTATTTTATTTGGTTTAATTTGGGGAGTTGCCATGATGTGGATCCGAGGGTTTTTATCATGACTACGAATTAGTTGTTCATTGTTTAAACGCCAAATTTTTCCGGCGTGAATTTAAAATTTGTATCTGTTGTTGTTGGCTCTTATTTCAAGGCCATTGTATTCATTATAAATATAATTTGGCAATCGGCCAAACTTGTTCATGTCACGTTGTGCTTTTCTAGTGTTTGAGGTATAAGACGGTTATTCCGCAGCCCTTTATTTAAATAATACACACGTGTATTTGGCTGTGGTAATCTAAGGTTAGGGCATGTCAGTAGTGTATTTAAATATGTAATTGTTGTTCCCACATTTCCGTAATTCGTCTTCGCAGTACGGAGTTCGTTCCCGAACCGACTGTTTTGGTCGGAAACGAGCGCCCGTCAAAGTGCTCATTACTTGAACTAGTCTTAAAACGCGTGTCGCTCATAAATATTAAATTCTTGTACTATTTTTATTTGTTGTTATTTTTGGATCCTGTGATCCGGTTTCCTTTGTTACTTTGAATTAAGTGACATTGCAGTCACAACGCTTGTTTGACAGCTGTCATGCCGTGTTATCATGGTACGTCAGACTAGTCAGTGTCAGATCTGTTCACGTGCGAGTGAACTAATTTAAGGGTGGTTTATTGTTAAGTGTTTTATGTTTGATTCAGTTATTAAATTTTAATTTGTTAGTAGATCCTGTTGTTTTCTTGGTTTTGTAATAATTAGTTAACCTTATGAACCATGGAAGTTATTTTGATAGCATAAAATCTCTAAATCACATTCACAAGAATCCATTACGACCCCGAAACCTCGAATCTTGTCTACATGCTATTATCCAAGGGTATATAAGTGTTACTTTGGCGCCCAACGTGGGGAAATTTGTGTTTTAGAGTAAATAAAATAGATCACCGGCATGTGATAAGTTTATGAACGTAAGTTAGGCGAAGATAGTACCGCCAAATGTTTGAAAATATAAAGTCATGGAGTTTGCATTAAAGTAAATGTGGAACAAGTTAAGTATTTGAACTTTGATTACAATTAGAACAAACTGTTCCAGGCACCCAATAAAATTAAATTAGCTTTGTGTAGAAAAGCCAATTTCAAAGAATTATTCGACAGGAAGGTTAGACCTTAAAAACTAATTAATACTCTATTAATTGGTAAAAATTTGTAAATGAAGTAAGGCCAGGAAGATGATAACTGAATCAAAGGGGTAAAAATTAAATGGAATAATAAGTAAATTATACTCAGTGATGCTATAGTTTGTGGGAGTAATTTAAAGTAAATGAACTGAGTATGTAAAGGGTTAATGTGAGTATATTTAATATATGTGAGCGCGCGTATCCAGGGCTCCGCCCTTATGTCATTTCCCTATGTCTCAAATATATTATTGTTGTGATGGCAACTCTGGGAAAAATCCGCGAAGTGATTGAACTAGCATCCGCTCGTACGCGAGAACAACTTAGTGAGATGAGAAAGGACATAACCAATGAAATACAAACACAGTTAGCGGCAAATAGTGAAGAAATGCAGACACAGTTAGCGGCTAATAATAAACAATTGGTAGAAATGCAGACACAGTTAGCGGCAAATAGTGAAGAAATGCAGACACAGTTAGCAGCTATAAATAAACAATCGGAAGAAATACAGACACAGTTAAACACAAAACTATCTGAAGTTAACGAGAATATAAATCAGAAAATCGCTACACAAAACATTCTGGTTAGTGAGCAATTACATAGGTAGTCTGAGAAAAACAATGAAATGTTAAACGCACAAAATGAAAGGAACACTGAAAATCTAGCTGCCTTAACGGTAGAAATCAAAGAGCACACAAAAGAACAACTAACCCAATTAGCAAAGGACGTTAGCACTAACAATACCAAACAATTAGGAATAATAAAAGGGATCGAAGATTCGTTTAAAAAGGAAATAAATGGAATGGATGAGACTGTTATGGCAAAACTAGCACAAATCGAGCAAGCGTGTTTGACCAACTCATCTGAGATTAAAGAAGCACACACAAACTTAGAAAAAAGGTTTGAGAAGATCAAACGAGGGACACAGGGTTATGCAAGATCAGATAATTACAGTAGATAACAATATCACGGGCTTAGTGACAGAACTCAACAAATTAGAAATACAATCAATTGAGAAATGGAAAAAGTTAGAAATTGACCAGGAAGAAATTAAACAAACATTAGAGCAGAACAACATTTCTCTGGGAGGAAGGATAGATAAACTCGAAGATAATCAGGAGGCTAGTCAACAGGAAGTCGAAAAGCACATTGATAAATTGAAGGATACTATTAGAAGAGATTGGACCATGATGAGCGCTGATTCGAAAGATGAACGGCTCGCAGTAAGCAAGAAGCTAGGGGAAAATAACGCGAAAATACAGGCGTTAGAAGAAAATATGAAGTTAAGATTTCAAATTCAAGAGGACCGCATGATAAAATCGGAATTGCAGTCACTTGGACATAATACGATGTTTGCGACACTAATGGAAAAGGGGAAAGGGGAGAATACGGAAAGAGAGCGCACAGTAGATAGCCACGAGCTTGGGCAAAGTCCAAGAACGATAGACACGCAAGCATTCCAGAATTATGAGGGTCGTAGCTCGACACCTCAAAACACACAACTTCCCACGCAAGTTATACAAGTCATCCGTGGATACGAATTTAAACCGAATAAGTTTTTACCAGAGAGCGGAGGGACACCTAAAGCTTTCTTAAGAGAACTGACAGAATATTTTTCGGACCTAAATGTTAGCTCAACGCGACAATTAAGAATGGTTGAATTTTTTTTGGCGGGTCAGCACTTACGTGGTATCTTGGATTTAAGAACACATTTAAATCAATGGAAGGGTTCCAGAAGGCCTTCCTAAGCAAATACTGGAGTGGGTCATATCAACAAAGCTTGCGAATGGACTTATACTCGCGCAAATACCATTCCACGCATCAGACGAAATATGCAGATTTTTTCGCCATGCAACTTGTCAAATTGCAGGATCTTGATAATCCCCCAAGCGAACTGGAGCTAATAATTACTATAGGAAAACAGATGCCTATTAGCGTTCAGCAATTCTTGGTGGCGGCAAATATTACGACCGTGGTCCAGGCAGAAGAGGTATTGAGGAGGATAGATGAAACCACTAATTACATCAACCCGAGATAGAAGAGACAGATAGAGTTAGTTAATGCAGTCGAAGTAGTCAAGACACCGAACAAAAACACGAGGTCGCAAGCTACAAACACTGGGGATAATCAAAGACGGCAGAACACAGAAAAATATGAGCCGAGATCTCAACCGAGGTATGAAAATAGGGACAAAAACCATTACAATCAGGAAGAAACTAACCGCTACCGGAACACAAACAATCAGCAGTGGCGAGATAATAGTAGATACCAAACATCATACAATAGGAATAATAATAATAACGCACCTTATAATCAGGGATGGCGTGGAGGACACTATAATCTACAATACAGGCCCAGGGACAATAGGCGTTACAACCATCAACATAGCGCACAAGATAACCAGCGGTTTAACGATAAATCGGATCCAAGGGAGAACCGAAGAAATTGGAACGAGAGACACGCTGACCCGCAACAGTACCTGGAGGAACCACGTAAGCTAGAGGGAAATAATAAGGATAAATGGGAAAGAGCAATAGATCGGCGGAAGAATCCCGACACCCACGAGGAGGAAAACGGAACACATCAAATGTTGGAGGCCATGCATGTAGAAACCCGGAGATATTTGGAGGAGCTGCTTGGAGAAGAAGAAAATAGAGCATCCGAAAATAGGAAACAGAAAAATAGCAGGAGAGATTCGCAGGCCGTGTCAGGCAAGAGTCTCGAAATATGGTGAAGAAAGTTATCGTACGGGAATCGGAGAAGAAGAAGGGAGAAGGAAGAAGATGGCAACGCGGGGGAGAAGAAGGAGATGACATCACGGTAGAATGGAGAAAAGACAGGAGTGGCTTAAGGAAGTTCGACTAGGGGTTACGAACTTAGGTAACAACGCCTATAGGGTCCGGGAGGTGAGCACAGGAAACATGGCAGTGTATAATATTTCAAACTTAAAATTGTATCATCAGAGGGAGCCATACGAACCGAGAAATAATGTTACTGCAGCAAATTAAACATTCGCGTGATAACATATAACAAAAGATACGGGGATACACTAGTAGTGAATGCGCTTGAAAGACAGCCATGACGTGTTTACAAATTCAGGCGGAACTTGTAAATGAGCAATGTTGATGTTTTGAAAGAGTGAGAGGGGTGACGAGTAGCGAGGAGAGAGGCCGGAGGGCACAAGCGTACAGGAATTTCCTAATGAGTTTGGAGCGAGACGACTACTGAAACAGACAGAGGCAGACAGTCATTATATTTTGAGGGTGACCAACAACTTCAAATTTGAGCCAGAAAAGTTAAGGATGTGAAATTCGACTTCATACTGAGTACGAATTTCATCAACTAGGGGTCAGATGAACCCTTATCATTGTATCCAATAATAATGTTTCATATTATTAAAATTGCTGGAAATACTAAATACATGATATGCTGGATATTTGAGTAAAATTGATGTAGCAAGCAAACTGGACTTGGCAAGATGGGCTACGTGCTGGGTGGAAGCTACCGACAGTTTCACAACCAATGCTATTCTTATTCTTCTGAGAAAATTCAGGTATGACGCTGAGGCGTTCGTGACTATCGACAGGTCACGATGCTTGGTCCACGGCAAGGAGTGAGAGAGAAGAAGTGTCGTGACGTCAAAATATGGGTGGGATTTGTAAGGTCAGAACCCCGACGCCAACCTAACTGACAAATGAGAAAACAGGACGCCAGAACATAGCATCAGTGTGTTTTGCGCGCCAATCGGTTATAAAAAGATCTAGCGATCGGTTTGCGTGTTCGGCGGCAGATTCGCGACCTGTGAGAAATTACAAGACTTTTGAGAGGTCACACATAATTATAGGCCCATTATTAAAAATATTGAGGAGATATTTCTCCCTCCATGGAAACTTTAGGCTTTCTGTATATAAACAAATGTCTGAGATGAACCGGGGCACTCCTAATTATTCTTCGACAGTCAATTTAAGATGTCCGTATGACGGTCTATGTTTTTAAATTCTAGTTGTGTGTCGACAACTAAGTTATAAATGTCATAAATTGTGAGATGGCAATTAGCCATAAATAGGAAAAGTCTACGATTCTGCATAGGACTATATGAGGAAATAAAATACTCATAAAGCAGATAGAACAGTTTTAAAACTTTAATTTAATTGTGTTTTAACAGCGGCAAGATGACGACCATGGAAAGAAGGCAACAAGTTTCATCCTCCATACCATGAATGTTATGGGCTAAAGGCCTAATGGTGGGAGATGACGAGGCGGGAGGCCTCTGGAAAGCGGTTTAAGTGATGAGTATTAAAAAAATGATTTATTGATTTTGGACGAGGGGAATCGCGAGAGATGTGTGGAACTTTGTACAGATTTTATTTGTGTGGTTTAATTTAAATTTAGGGTTTGATTTCTTAACTGGCATGCGTGTAGTAATTTTGGCATTGCGTGACAATTATGGTGTGCAGTAATTTTGTAACTTAAATGTTGTCAAGAGTTTAGTGCTTTTCAGTCGGTCAACACGAATGTACCCAAAAGAGATGGGTTATGCCCTAATCCTGAAATAAATTACATGAGATTAATAAAACACTAGGATGACCAGTTTCGATCGTCAAGCGATCATCATCAGATCCAATACACTTAGGCTATAAAATCTATGTTTGAAATACAGGTGAACATATTTACAATATGTACAATTATTTAGTTGCAGTATTGGTACTGCAACTGTCAGTGTATGCTAAATGCAGTATATATGTTAGGTGAAATGCTAAATGGTGATGGCTATCCGGAGATTGTACTTTAGAGAGATTATATGGTTGTAAACTATGGTTAAACTATACAATTTTAGGCTAACTACTTATCTGATTGTCTTCCGTACTACAGCTATTCGCAGTTTCCGTGCTCACTTGAACTCGCTGTGCGGCCGACTGCGGTGGTTATCTTAACGACTGGTTTTTCCTGCCTTCCCCCCCTGTTCCTACGTGCTGTGGGGAGTGATCGCGATGTGTTTATGTGAGGTGTTGCCAACCTAGATACGATGTATGTTATTGAATGAGGTGGATCTACAACTATTAAAGACCGTGGATTAGTCCTCGCCACGCGTGGAGCATAACCCATTCGAACTAAGCGTTGACGGTCTTATGAGGACGTCCCGGCACCTTTAATACTGCCTCTAATATGGGCCTTGGTTTATTGCAGAAGAAAAAGTACATCGTACACCTGATCCAGATAACATTTACCTATTAAAAACCCCCTAATTTCCCCCCTTTTTTTTTAATCTAGCTTGGCTGTGTCGCTAAATTGAGTTTGTTTCCGACAGGGTGTGTTTTTTAGTAGCGTGAAGAGGGGTGAGCTCTCCATGAACGTGTGTTCATTTAGATTGTTGGGATTGTTTCGTTTGGCTAGGTGTATCTCGATTGCTTCCTTTATGTCAAGAGCTCTGCCTTTCGATTCGTGATGGATTATTTTAAGGTCCGACTCTATGTTGGTAAAGCTATGCCCTGCGTCACACATATGTTCGCACACGGCTGAATGTGTTCCGTATCTTATCGCATTTCTATGTTCATTATAACGTGTGTCTACTCGCCTTCCACTCTGCCCGATGTAATTAGCTTGACAATCGGTGTCTTGGCACGTTATAGAATATACCCCTGACCTTGAATACGGGTCACGTTTATTTAGATTACTATTTAGGAGGTGCCTAGCGGTTGTGTTTTTCGTTGTGAAAGCTATCTTTATGCCTTGCTTTTTGAATAGGTTAGTGATTTTATATGTATTCGCATTCACATAGTTGAAACGCGCAAATTTTTTTCTCATTACTGTCCGGTTTGGGAATCGTTTTATCTTTATTTTTATGTTTGGCTATAATGCACAGGGCTTTAAACATACCCATGTCAAAAGACAACTATAATAAGGAAATAAGAACTATTATGCAAATAGCAAGGGAAAACAACTTCTCGCCAAGCAAAATAAATCAAATTATAGCCAAACATAAAAATAAAAATAAAGATAAAACGATTCCCAAACCGGACAGTAATGAGAAAAAATTTGCGCGTTTCAACTATGTGAATGCGAATACATATAAAATCACTAACCTATTCAAAAAGCAAGGCATAAAGATAGCTTTCACAACGAAAAACACAACCGCTAGGCACCTCCTAAATAGTAATCTAAATAAACGTGACCCGTATTCAAGGTCAGGGGTATATTCTATAACGTGCCAAGACACCGATTGTCAAGCTAATTACATCGGGCAGAGTGGAAGGCGAGTAGACACACGTTATAATGAACATAGAAATGCGATAAGATACGGAACACATTCAGCCGTGTGCGAACATATGTGTGACGCAGGGCATAGCTTTACCAACATAGAGTCGGACCTTAAAATAATCCATCACGAATCGAAAGGCAGAGCTCTTGACATAAAGGAAGCAATCGAGATACACCTAGCCAAACGAAACAATCCCAACAATCTAAATGAACACACGTTCATGGAGAGCTCACCCCTCTTCACGCTACTAAAAAACACACCCTGTCGGAAACAAAACTCAATTTAGCGACACAGCCAAGCTAGATAAAAAAAAAGGGGGGAAATTAGGGGGTTTTTAATAGGTAAATGTTATCTGGATCAGGTGTACGATGTACTTTTTCTTCTGCAATAAACCAAGGCCCATATTAGAGGCAGTATTAAAGGTGCCGGGACGTCCTCATAAGACCGTCAACGCTTAGTTCGAATGGGTTATGCTCCACGCGTGGCGAGGACTAATCCACGGTCTTTAATAGTTGTAGATCCACCTCATTCAATAACATACATCGTATCTAGGTTGGCAACACCTCACATAAACACATCGCGATCACTCCCCACAGCACGTAGGGACAGGGGGGGAAGGCAGGGAAAAACCAGTCGTTAAGATAACCACCGCAGTCGGCCGCACAGCGAGTTCAAGTGAGCACGGAAACTGCGAATAGCTGTAGTACGGAAGACAATCAGATAAGTAGTTAGCCTAAAATTGTATAGTTTAACCATAGTTTACAACCATATAATCTCTCTAAAGTACAATCTCCGGATAGCCATCACCATTTAGCATTTCACCTAACATATATACTGCATTTAGCATACACTGACAGTTGCAGTACCAATACTGCAACTAAATAATTGTACATATTGTAAATATGTTCACCTGTATTTCAAACATAGATTTTATAGCCTAAGTGTATTGGATCTGATGATGATCGCTTGACGATCGAAACTGGTCATCCTAGTGTTTTATTAATCTCATGTAATTTATTTCAGGATTAGGGCATAACCCATCTCTTTTGGGTACATTCGTGTTGACCGACTGAAAAGCACTAAACTCTTGTTTACTAAGGCAACACTGAAAATATGGCTTCAAACACCACAATGTTAAATGTTGTCCTTATGTATACGTAATTTTTATAGCGATATGGCCGCATATGATTAACGTATCAATAAAAATTGTAGCCATGAATGAGAACCTAGGAACGACAATGATAAATGGACTGGATTAATGTTAATGTAAAACAAAAGCTAGACGTGGGGGGGGGGGGGAAATAGTGTTTTAGTTGCTTTTTATAACTCGGGCTAATTCTGATTCCAGCAATTAATTCTTTATTGTCATTTGGACAAGTTGTGTGTCACTTATCTGAAGGGTGTGCTAGTTCATATGCTGCGACGAGATCTTCGAGAGTGTGCCACGTATTCTTGGGTGTAAGTGTGATGGCGAGGAAAGGTAATGCCTGTCCTTGACTGTAATAATCATTCCGGCAAATTAGTTACCTATGGGGCTAAGTTTGACCTGGAGATGTGTTCTTGAAAATCCCTGAGAAGATGTTTTAAGATAATGTGATATTTTGTATTTACTCGTTTAACAGGTAACGATTGGCAAAGGTCGCTGGACGCTGGCTATGGGCCAGAATCTATATTTAGCGTGGCACACATTTCTACGATGGGGGAAGGAATCAGCCACTTACTCAGATATGCGATAACAGACCCGGCTGTCTCCAGCTCTGTTATGACACGTAAATGTTTGCTTTAAAGCCTGATGAGTTAAGGTTATTTTATTTGGTTTAATTTGGGGAGCTGCCATGTTGTGGATCCGAGGGTTTTTATCATGACTACGACTTAGTTGTTCATTGTTTAAACGCCAAATTTTTCCGGCGTGAATTTAAAATTTGTATTTGTTGTTGTTGGCTCTTATTTCAAGGCCATTGTATTCATTATAAATATAATTTGGCAATCGGCCAAACTTGTTCATGTCACGTTGTGCTTTCCTAGTGTTTGAGGTATAAGACGGTTATTCCGCAGCCCTTTATTTAAATAATACACAGGTGTATTTGGTTGTGGTAATCTAAGGTTAGAGCATGTCAGTAGTGTATTTAAATATGTAATTGTTGTTCCCACATTTCCGTAATTCGTCTTCGCAGTACGGAGTTCGTTCCCGAACCGACTGTTTTGGTCGGAAACGAGCGCCCGTCAAAGTGCTCATTACTTGAACTAGTCTTAAAACGCGTGTCGCTCATAAATATTAAATTCTTGTACTATTTTTATTTGTTGTTATTTTTGGATCCTGTGATCCGGTTTCCTTTGTTACTTCGAATTAAGTGACATTGCAGTCACAACACTTGTTTGACAGCTGTCATGCCGTGTTATCATGGTACGTCAGACTAGTCAGTGTCAGATCTGTTCACGTGCGAGTGAACTAATTTAAGGGTGGTTTATTGTTAAGTGTTTTATGTTTGATTCAGTTATTAAATTTTCATTTGTTAGTAGATCCTGTTGTTTTCTTGGCTTTGTAATAATTAGTTAACCTTATGAACCCTGGAAGTTATTTTGATAGCATAAAATCTCTAAATCACATTCACAAGAATCCATTACGACCCCGAAACCTCGAATCTTGTCTACATGCTATTATCCAAGGGTATAGTATATCCACGGAAATCTGACACCATGAATCGTTGGTGAATGTTGTTTATGGGGCGAAATATCTAAGTAATCTGTCCCTAAGTCCCACGCCATATATCCCCGAAGGTAGCCCATAGCGATCTGATTAAGGTTGATGCAGGATTGACGCTTCAAAGTGCCTGGTCCACAAAATTCCACACATACTATGTGGGATTAAGTTCAGGAGAGCCAGTAGGCAAATATTTTTGGTGCATTACGGCATCACGGAGTGGGTGGTCCCCTAACACACTGGAATACACCACGGAAGTCAGTTGGTCCACTGCGTGCATTTTAATCGCGGCGAGTGACTTCGGTGGCATAGTAAGTAGCTGATCTGCTGTGTTCAAGATAGTGGGTTCAAACCCTGCCAAAGTCGTTGGATTTTTTAAGAGCGTTAAAATCCTTCAGTATGCCTTCCTTCGGAGGGGAAGTAAAGCCGGTGGTCCCATGTCGTAGATTTATGGCATGTAAAAGATCCATCCACTAACTAAACTTGTGTGAAGTTAAATTTCTAGGTTATATTTTGTTGAAACCTCTATCATAGTTCCAACGTTCACCACTAGGTGTCAGGGACATCTGGTTGTGAAACTTTGAACTATTTGAAATTGAACGGCACTTGTAGCCCTCGCCATGGGTGTCCGTTGAAGCAGCTACAGCCTCTGGCGAGCCAAACATGTCCTCGGACTCTCCCGGCACTAAAAGCCATACGTTAAATAATAATAATAATCGCAGACGAACAGTAATTTTGCCCTCACATGGGTTGTTAACAACGGGAAAGATATATGCACCAATACGTTGAAATTTGGTTTCGTAGTGGTTTGGGACATCCTGGTCATCGGCACCATGTTCTTGGAGCCCTTGGAGAGTATATGAGTGCTACCTGTCTGATAACCTGTGTGTATGCACTACTGAGTGCAGGGCGCAACGGTGCAGTGGTGATGCTGCTAGCCTCCCACCAAGGTGGATAAGATTCGATTCTCAGCTAATACATGTGGGACTTATGAAGTGAAATTGTCACGTTCATTGGTTAGGATTCCTCGTGAAAATGAAGTCCAGTGGCTCATGAATACAAGATCAACGGTGACGTAAAACTTCCTTCCTTCATATACTTGGGACTATGGGCAAAGCCTTGTGCGGATGCAGATATCCGCGGGTTTATCAATTTGATATGTACACAATCTGAGTGTGTATTGTAAATATGTTCTACATTTGTAATCCTGGATACGAAAATATATAATATATATCCGCGGATATCCACAAAATCTTTCGTCATGTGGATATAGTTTGCATGGCTGTGCAGATAGCGGATAACGGATAATGTTTGGAGAAAATTTGCCAATAGTTTTTAGAATACAATCCGAACTTGTTTAATATCATTATTTTTACACGGATGTCTATACGAAGTATATCTTATTTATCCGTATGTTTTTTCCATGACAAATGTAAGACATGTCGCCTACGTAGCGTAGCGATCAGCATGGTTAGCTGCCGCCGCGAAGGTCCTGGGTTCGATTCCCGGCACTGCCACGAAATTTGAAAAGTTGTATGAGGACTGGAATGGGGTCTACTCAGCCTCGGGTGGTCCAAATGAGTAGAGGGGGTTCGATTCCCACTTCAGCCATCCTCGAACTTTCGAAGTGGTTTTCCGTGGTTTACCACTTCGTCTTCGGGCAAATGCCGGGATGGTAACTACTGTAAGGCCACGGCCGCCTCCTTGCCCCTTCCTAGACTTTCCGTCCCAATCTTCCCTTCCCATCCCTCATGAGGCCCCTGTTCGCTTTGCAGGTGAGGCCGCCTGGGCGAGATGCTGATCACACCTCCCCAGTTGTATCCACCCCGACCAGATGTTCCAAGCTCCAGGACACTGCCCGTAGAGGCGGTAGTGGTGAGTTCCCTCGCTGAGTCCGTGGGAACCACCAACCTAGAGGGTAAATCGACTAAAAGAAAATGTACGACGATGATTTTATCTAATTTAATTTAGCATAATTAACACTCCGAACAGGAAATGAGTGCAATTCTGGCTGTATAACATTCATTTTTAGCCTACTTTGCACATTTTGCAAAAATGAGGAAAACGTAGACTTATGAGATCGGGCAAATGTGTGTCTGTCTGTCTGTCCTTCTGTCGGTCTGTCTGTCCTTCAGTCTGTCTGTCTGTCTGTCTGGCTGTGTGTGTGTGTCCCCCCCCCCTATCAACTCCTAAACGGCTGGAGCAATTGAAACAAAATTTGGTAGGAGTAAAGATCTATACTTGAATATCTCACGGCCATTTTTGAAAATTATATCAGTGCTACCAACTGCTGAAAAATCGCAATTGAAATTTGAGCTCCATGTTGGATATCTTGGAAGGTATGAATGGGAGCTCTTTCAAAATCGGCACACGTATAGATATAATATTGCAGCTTAATTTCCAGGAGGCCATACATGCCAGTGTTGCCAAAATGTTTATAAGCCTGCTGATAGGTCCAATTTTTAAATGCATATAACTTCTACACTATCAATTGGAATTCAACCAAATTTCGTATATGATATGTGTACATAACAGATATGAGGGAGCGTATTCTTAAGAGCCTTCAGGGCTGCCAACTGTTAATAAATACTCTCAATTTTTTAATCCAAATACCCATATATCAGAAAGTATGCAAGCCGACAGTTTTAAACTATGCACACGTTTATTACCTGACATTCTATATTAATTTGGAGTAACTTATATACGTCATAATTCTAAGCCTGCTGAGAGGTCCAACTTTAAATACATGTAACTTATAGACTATCATTTGGATTTCAACCAAATTTCGTGTGTGCTATGTGTACCATAACAGATATGACTATGCCGATTCTTAAGAGTAACCAGGGCTGCCAACTGTTAATAAATGCTGTCTCTATTTTTGTTACCCTAGTATCAATATATCAGAAAGTATGCAAGCCAATAGCTCTGAACTTTTCACTCGTATAGTACCTGGCATTCTAGATTAATTTGGAGTTACTAATATAGGCCTACGCCAGTGCTGCTAACATGATTCTAAGCCTGCTGATAGGTCCAATTTTAAAAGGCATGTAACTTCTATACTAACTAATGAATTTCATTCAAAATTGACACAACAATAGATCATATTATTTCAGATTATTTCTGACCAATACATGTATGTCATTCTTGCCAACATGATTTTACGCGCGCTGTTCGATCCAATGTTTAATTGCATGTAACGTCCATGGTATCAATTGGACTTCAACCAAATTTTGTATTCTGTACCTTAAGAGATGGAACTAAGAATATATTCAGTCACCAGGGCTACCAACTGTAGTTCTCTATTAGGCTTCATTATGCTTCGTATACAGTATTTCGAACTAATTAGAAATTTCGATATTACCAACTTAATTTCGTCATTATTCTAGATAGATCCATATAGATTAATCACTGGCATGAATCTTAAATTTTAAGAAAAGTAGGCTCTTTAGTTCGTCACGAAACTTCTTGTTACTTTTTATTTTAAAGGGTTTGTAACAGCCTATTGTGGGTTACTTGAAAATGTTATTTGAAGTAAAGAATAAAACGATTTCACATAGTACCTGAACTCTAGCCGTTGGTGCTACTTCTAGATATTAATTAATACTTTTATTGCAGCCAAATATCAATCGAAAATATCCACATAGGCCTAGTTGGTATACACACGTCTCTGTAGGATCATGGAAAGATTTGTTAATTCAATTAGGGTTGTGAAAGCCATGCCCAGCCAGACGTGTAAAGACATGCCTCAACTCAAAGTTGGATGTTGCCCACGTCAGATCGATTATTTAATAGTAATAATAATAATAAAATTATAATAATAATAATAATAATAATAATAATGTTATTTGTTTTACGTCCCTTTTAACTACTGTTGCTTTTAGAGACGCCGGGGTGCCGGATTTTTGCCCCGAAGGGGATCTTTAACGTGCCAGTAAATCTACTGACACGGCTTCCTCGCATTTGTGCACCCTCAAATGCCAGCTGACTGCGCCAGGATACGAACCTGCAACCTAGGGCCCAGCAAGCGAGAACGTTACCGCTGAGCCACGCAGCCAGTCCGGTCGATTATGTCTCCAGATCCATAACATTCTTTAGATACTTCTTATCATTCTTTCTTTCTTTCTTTCTTTCTTTCTTTCTTTCTTTCTTTCTTTCTTTCTTCAATGATGGTAGCAGTTTCTTTCGATGTTGTGGTGTTTGGTAGAGGTAAATAGTTTCTAAGGTCTTCAACCAATAAGTGATTTGATAAAAACAACGAGTTATAACTATACTCATACATTTAGGAGAAAGTAGGCTATATGTACTTTACTGAACATCTTGTTAAACATGACATAGAAAGTCGAACGGAACGACTATTCCCTCAAATGTCTAAATATGTCGCTTTAGTAATTTATGCTTTATCTAATTAAAAATATTTTTGTAATTTCAGTAGATTGGGATAACAAACGTGAGAGTGCGGAAAAAGTCGGGCAGATGCGGATAACAGTCGTGCGGTTGTGGGGCGGTTGCGGATAACATTTTGTTATTCGCGCCGGGCTCTAACTATAGGCCTCATTGGTAAACGGTAGCTATGACCTGTTTTTTTTTTTTTTTTAGTCGTTTACCCACCAGGTTGGTGGAACCCACGGACTCAGCGAGGGAAATCACCACTACCGCCTCTACGGGCAGTGTCCTGGAGCTGGGATCATCTACTCGGAGTGGATACAACTGGTGAGGTGGGATTGGCACCTCGCCCAGGCGGCCTCACCTGCAAAGCGAACAGGGGCATCATGAGGGAAGGTAAGGGATGGTGAGGATGGATAGGCAAGGAAGAGGGAAGGAGGCGGCCGTGGCCATGAAGAAGGTACCATCCCGCCATTTGCCCGAAGACGAAGTGGGAAACCACGGAAAACCACTTCGAGGATGGCTGAGGGGGAATCGAACCCCCTCTACTCATTTGGGCCACTCGAGGCTGAGTAGACCCCGTTCCAGTCCTCGTACCACTTTTCAAATTTCGTGGCAGAGCCGGGAATCGAACCCAGGACCTCCGGGGCGGCAGCTAAACATGCTGACCGCTACGCTACGGAGGCGAGTCTGAAGTTTAGTACTAGCCTAATATTTGCTTGGAGTACAGTTGAATTACTCAATATATCCACAATGCATCACTTCTAGGATGCATTATATGCAAATTGATCACACCTACTATTCCAATGAGGTTGGGTGCATCAAATTCCAGACCATGATTACATTTCCTGACAGAGCCGGAATCAACATATGACTCTTGAGCCAGGAGTCTCAATTCGTGCCTAGACTAAGAAAGGCAGCTACATTATTACGGATATATTTTTCACAGGCCGTACTCACTGTCTCCGCCAAATCCCACCGGAGCTGTAAAAGTCACAGTTGTGACAGCAATGAGAGCTTTGAGATGTGTACGTTCCGTCTCTCCAAGAGCTCATTAGCGCTCGGTGGCGGGGCAAAGTGCGGCTGAGTGCATTCAAATGAACCACTCGAGCGATACTTTCATTCGTAAAACATTCTCTAAAAATATACCTTTGGCACACTTTAATACTAATTAGGTAATTAAAAGTAATATCATGTAGGGGAGGGAGAATTTGCTAACTCCACAGTACGGCTAAATCCGCACCACTTGAAATATTCATTTTGTGCAGAGAAACCCCAGCGCAAGGGACGAGTTCAACTCACTATTTGTGTTGTGTCAACTGTTTAATTGATTACGTGCCGAGTGCGACCGTGCCGGATGCGACCCAGTAAAAATCGTGGCTGTAGCGACCCTGCTAGTATCTTACAGTGTCCCATGCGACCCATTGTTTGAGAGAAGAATTGAAGATCTTATTTCCAAAGTGACGTAAATCCATGAAATGCAAAATTACGTTTTTGTTCCTTCGTATAATTAAATTCAGATATAATTATGAATATCATGTAATGCCATTCATTACTTAGATGCACATCCTGACACTGTGTTTTAAAAATCTCGTATCAATAGAAATGGTGGTAATCGTGTCCCGTAAGTTGGAGTTAGGAAGTTTTGGAAATAAATCTTATATTGACATACGCTTTGAGTGACATTTATGAACATTTAAATGGTTTTAACACAACAAACACAAACTGATGCTCTACATATCCTTCAAAGTTAGCCATGTATCACGTGATATCACGTGATGTCCAGAATGCCATCGGATTGGTCAACATGGATATAAGACACATTGGAAATAAATACACGTTGGAGTTACATCACTTTGCAAATAAACTTAGTTCTTAGATCCCTGTTAATATGCGATATACGACGTATTTCGACTTAAAACCTTTGCTATACGTTGAGATAACCTATAAACTTGCTTATGAAAGAAAAAACCGTCAGTTTTGGATTTACGTCACTTTGGAAATCAGCTCTTCAATTTTTACGGCGCCTAACCTAACCTAACCTAACCTAAGCGGAATTTTAGCAGAGACAGATGTGTTGGAAATTCCCAGATTCCACCGATACATCAGTGCTTGGTCGCTAGTGGCACGATGGCAAATTTGTGGGTCGTTTGCGGCACGGGTCGCATCAGGCACGACACCGTTTAATTTCCCTTGGCTATGAATTTCGAAACGAAAAATGCTACCACCTGGTGATAAAGTCATGAAAACTTGTGTTATTAGTTCGTGAAGTATTGATATAATCTCATAAATTTTGGTGATGTATTTATGCCGTAGGTGGTAATTATTAGACTTATCATATTTCGGATTTAGACAAGGTATCATGGTTTTAGCCCTAGTACCACTAGCACCAAACAAAAATCACTAAAAAATCTAAATTGAAATTTATTAGCAAGTGTTATTTTAAGGTGAGGTGGTACACCCTTTATCTGCAATGTTAAAGTATGCTTTCTTCATGTACCTTCTTTGACTAAACTAGTAAACCTGTGTTGATAAAAATTGGCATACTAATAGAATGATAAATTTTGTTCATCACCCCATTTTCTCAAAGACCTTCTAGCCACACAGATGCCAGAAAAAAATTAAAAGAAAATTCCAAGTTCATTTCAACAGGTCCATACCCGACTTTCTTCCACTCCCTTCCCAGACGCATGTTAGTGGTCGCCTGGGTGATTGGTCCGTCACCATCCCCAGTTGTATCTGCTGACAAAGCGTTCTTATGGTGGTAGAGAAATTATCCCTCACAGAGTCCGTGGGTGAGACTGAGCTGGAAGGATAAGCGATAAAAATATTATTATTATTATTAATATTATACATTTAACATGGCTCATGGGTGAAATAATCCCATGTTAGTTTTGTCCTTAATTTCATAAAACATACTTATAATCAAATGATAACTTCTCAGTCGATCAACATGTATGTGTACCCAATTACACAAGGAGAGAAACAAAAATCTACTTGAAGAAATTACATTGATTAATTAATATGCTCTGTTTACTCGAGGGAGGAGATTCGTTACTGGGATGAAATGTTTCGTTCGTAAAGAGAACATCTTCAGGTCTAAATTAAGGTTTGGTATATGATACTAACGAAGATGATATTGATGCAGTAGAATTCATTTTAGTTATAATTAAAACGTAATCCCTCACAAAATTTATTTCCATTCACAAGTTATATAATCAATTCCTAAAATAAATTCAACTGCAACAATAATCATCTTCGCCAGTAAGCTATATAAAATTTAATAACAGATCTGAAGATGTTCCCTTGACGCACGAAACATGTAATTCCAGTAACCTCTCAGTGCAATCAATGCATATTACTTAATTATATGTAACTTTCTCAGGGAGAGAGTTTTATGTTTCCCGCCTAATCTAATTGAGCACAAATACGCGTTGACCAACTGAAAGTTAATCGTATGATTGTTACTAGGCAACAATGGAAATGGCTTCAGTTTTCTATAATTTGCTTACTGTAAAGTTTACAGGGGCGGCTTCGATGGCGTAGTTGGTAGCATGCTGAGATTCTATGTCCAAGGTCACGGTTTCAATCCCGGCCGAAGTCATCGGATTTTTAAGAGGGTTAAAAAACCCTCAGTATGCCTTCCTTCGGAGGGGAAGTAAAGCCGACGGTCCCATGTCATAGATTTATGGCATGTAAAAGAACCTTCCACTAATTACACTTGTGTGAAGCTAAATTTTAGGTTATATTTGACTAACGCTCTTAGGTTCCAACGTTCGTCACCAGGAGCTGACTGCGGTGGCATCTAGTAACCAAGTTCACAACAGTTTTCGTCAACGGTGGCGTTTGGTGGCAAAAGTAGGAACTGCTTGAAAATTGAATGTCTGCAGTCCTTATTTGAATTAAAAACAGATAACAAACACTAATACAACCATCACAATTAACACCGGTTTTCAGAAAGATTCTACACACACACTCGAAGTACACGGGGCTACATGACCGGGTTGTCGCAGCCCCTAAACTGAAGAACCAACCAAGCAAAGTGTTCCAAATTTTCAAATTTTCTCAATATCTATTATTTTAAATATGCTCATGATAATAGAGAATTTTGAAGCCATTTTTTTAGTGTTGCCTTATCAACAATTGATATTTAAAAATGTTCAGTCGGGCAATACAATATAATTCCAAATACTGGGATATGTGAGAAAAATATCAATTGTTCAAGAAATGTCACAACACAAAAGGTATATTTCAACGTTATAAGTACAGGGTATTTCACTCAAAGCGGGGCCGGCCGGCCAGCGTTGCAGGTGGAACGTCGAGCTAAAGGTCAGACGAGCACTAGCATCGCGGAGCTGTGACAGCAAATGTCATAAGATAAGAAGTGCTGTAGGATTGATGAAATTAATGCTGCGGACCAGCACGGGACTTTGCGGTGCTGAGACAGTTGCGACGCAGTATTTGCCGAGTAAAATTAACTTTGTTATTTCGTTTATAGCCTTCGTTTATAACCCCAGATCTTACGCTGTCCTTGGGGTAAATCTGAGAGTTGTCTCATACAAAACTGTCGCTTACAGTAACATCGGAAAAGAGTGTAAACTCTCAAAGATTGCCACGCAAGAGGAGAAAGCAGCACATCAATGTGGTTCTCATCAGGAGGAATTTTTATTTATTTATGGGGAAATTGAAAAATAAGGTTTATGCAACAAACCCTCGTACTCTAGATGAACTCAAACAAAATATCACTCGAGAAATTTAGGCTATCTCGGTAGATGAACTAAAGCGTGTGAATGAAAATTTCCTTAGACGATTCCAGAAATGTGTAGATGCAGGTGGAGGACATTTCCAACATCTTCTGGGACAAGGTGAGTAATTATTTTACTCGCGTTACATGTTATTATGTGTGCTTGTTATTTACATGCGATTCGTACGGGCGCTCTCTCGACCCCAAGCTCAGCAAGTTGCCCCGTGCTCGTCCCACCCTCCACGCGCCACGCTGCCGGCCCCACTTTGAGTGAAAGACCCTGTAGAACCCTGCGCGGATCAACAAAACGTTATCCGTATCCGCACGACTGTTATACGCATCCGCACTTTGTTATCCGAATCAACTGGCATTACAATAATACTGTAGTTTCAATTAGATAAAATATTAAAGCAATACATTTAGTTTTGAGGAGTAAGTCGTTTCCATTGGCTATGCATGTAAAGTTCTATGTTTAAAATGAATGTTATACAGCCAGAATTGCAACCCTTTTCAGTTCGGAGTATTGATTGTGCTTAATGACATAATTTGAATGAGATTAGCTTAAATCAGCATCTTACATTCGTCATGAAAGAAAAAAAAAGAACCATAACGGAAAAATATGATATGTCATAAACATCCGGGTCTTAGTAATGATATTTAACAAGAGTCTAGATTGCATTCTAAAACCTATCAGAAAATTTACTCTAAACATTATCCGCAGCGTATCCGCTATCTGCACGGTCATGCAAACTATACCCGCGTAGCGAAAAATGTTGAAGATATCCGCATCCGCGCAGGGGGTTACCCATATGCCATCCTTAAACACGATTTAACTCAGGGCAGTAACAATAGTCAATTAACTGTAGATGTACTTAAAATAATTATTTTATTCCTGAGAAAGGTGAGAACCTTTCACAGAATTTCCTGTTGCTCTCAAAATTAAAAGAATATGTTTCTTACAATGAAAGCCACTACTCCTACGAGATGCTGGAACGTAATCACTCACATCTCGATCAGATGAAGGTAGGTGATGTCATGGTGGGGATGCTGAAGGGAAAAACGCCCTCTTTTAAGGGAGGGGATACTGTACCATCTGGCAACTCCGCGAGGCTGTCATTAAAGATCGATACCGCTCGGTCGACTCTTGTACACGACCCCGCCTGCCTAACTAGATTACTGGCAAGCCATTCGTGTGACACAGGTTGCATACACTTTGGGCGGTGAGACACCTACTGTGTCGCTCGGTAATCACGTTAGTAACTGGAACATCAGCATCACTTCAGATGTATTGTGATATTGGTGGTTGTCTGATTGGAACTAATTGGACCGGAAATGTGAGACGTGCTGGTAATTGCTTCTCGACCTCAACAACTGTGAAATAACGAGCAAAAGGGAAAGAAACAAAAAGGGAAGAAGAGAAGGGGAAACCCCAGCATCTCGTTACCCACTTCATTATTTTCAAGACACTTCAATGCACTGAAAATATAAATTGAAAAGAAACGAAGGAAAGGAAAATGATTTTTGATAATTACTTCGTGAAGTAAATTGTGCTTCAAGAAGACGAGATACAGTGTGGTCAACACTTAATTTCCTTTATGTTCGACCCTGACTATTATATGTCAGAAAACTGTACTATAATGAGGTTCATTATAACACCATTTTTCATTATGAAACAGTTTCTTCCACCAATCAGATCTCAAGAAACAGTTGTTTGACCAATTAGATAAGAATAGCATCGCACCTGCGCTGAGTTCCATGGCTTTCTAATTTAAATTTCACTGCGTGGCCTAGTGTCATAGTAGAGTAATCGAGGAGGCCATGGTCAAATACAAGGCATTCTCTGCGTCTCATGCGCTCTGTTCAGTACATACAACTGGCGAAATCTCAACAGATATTTATGAATATTTATGTTCGAACATAAAATAGTTATAATAATTATCGTCGAATATAAACAGTCGATGCAACTCGCCTATAATGGTAATTAAGACACTCGTATGGAAATTATAAAACTCGCGGAAACATACTCGAGTCTTAATTATTGCCATTATAGGCTCGTTGCATAATGTACTATTTCAGTATTCCTCCTGGTGGTGGAGTTATTAGCATTCTTGGTTATCACTGCGCAGGTCCAAGTTCGATTCCTGTCTCTGCCAGGATATTTACTTCTGGTCTGAGTGCTGGAACGGGCTACACTCAGCCTCACGGGTAAGAACTGAATAGACGTGGGTTCGATTCCTACCTCAGCCATCTTGGAAATGGGTTTTCCGTGGTTTTCCACGTCCACTCCAGGTAAATGCCGGGATGATACCTAAGTGAAGCATGATGAACTTCGATGCCAAAGAACGCGGGTTCAAACCCGGCCGAAGTCGTTGGATTTTTTAAGAGCTTTCAAATTCTTCAGTATACCTACCTTCGGAGGGGAAGTAAAGCCGGCGAGCCCATGCCATAGATTTATGGCATGTAAAAGAACCTACCACTACAATAATCGGTAGTGTGTAGCCAAATTTGTAGGATATATTTCGTTAGAAACGCTCTATTTAGCTCTAACGTCCGTAACTAGGTGTCAGTGGCATCTGGAACTACTTGAAATTGAACTCGCTCATTAGTCTTCATTGATATCATCTATACGCGACGGTACTTGTAGCTCACCCCATGGGTGTCCACATAGAAGTAGCTACAAACTATGGCTAGCCGAACATGTCCTTGGACACTCCCGGCACTAAAAACCATCCGCTAAATAAACAACCTAAGTGAAGGACACGCCACCTCCTACACAATTCCTGTTCCTAATTACAGATGCACAAACTTGTACAGCCATTACAACGACACAGGTTATCAGGAAGATTCCACACACAAATCTAAATGTTTGTCTGTTTTTTATTTCTTGTTTGTTTTTCTGTTTATCCCGATGTCTGAATGGCTACATTAATTTCGATTAAATTTTCAGCTGTGGTAACGTTCTCGCCCGCTGTGCTCTCGGTTGCCGGTTCGTATCCTGGCACAGTCAGTTGGCATACGAGAGTGCGCAAATGCGAATATATATTGGCGCGTAAAAGATCCCATTCGGGGCAAAATTACGTCTCTAAGAGCCTCAGTAGTTAAAAGGGACGGAAAACAAATAACATTATTATTATTATTATTATTATTATTATTATTATTATTAGTATTAGGCCTATTAATTTTCAAGAAATACTTCTTACGCGGAGGATATATTTTTCTTTATACCCTTATACATTAGGATGTCATGGATACATTGAGATTCATTTATACATCAATGGCTGTAATAAAAGCAAGGAAACATTTAGATTTAATTGACTGTTAATCATGCGATTATGAGCCTCGGGACCTCGTTTTTACGTGAAATCTGAACCACAGGACATGGTATTTCACTTCGAAAATCTAACATGCATTGACCGGGAATCGAACTCGGTCCACCTTGGTGAGTGGCCAACAGCTTGATCGCTGCACCACCACGCCCCAGTGTCATAAAGTTTATCATGTATTGGGGTACACATAACATTACGTTGACATGGCAACAAAGATTACCTATTTTTGCTTTTCACACAGTAGGCTAGGCCATGACTTTCACTGTTATAGAAACTCTTAGTTAGTTTTTGCTGTTTTAAGGGGCGGAACAGCGAGGTCATATTCACCTATATAGGAACTCTGCTCGGGAAGAACTTAATTAGTGTCTTAGCAAACACATTTATGTATAGGACCATTTGAATACATTTCAAAAATTACTTTGTATAGACTCCACGCCCTGGAAGCAAAGAAGCTTCAAAATATGTAATCAAAATATAACGTTCTGTAGCAACTCATTCTGACAAATTTCTGATTTATACTTATTCCAGTCATCATGTACAGCAGATTACAAATTAATCAGCAATAATATACATAAAAGAACGCAAATGGCCTGCTCTACACAGTTCAGTGTGTATCATTTTGAAAGGGTTGAAACTCGCATTAGGCTAATGCATTATTGGATTGTTTTACGGAAACTGCGGGAGACAAATGATCAAATAAAGGTAATCGTTGTACAAACCGAGCAACACTGGGTTTAACAACTACCTCTGAAGAGAAAAGATGTCACTCATCTCTTATTCTCCCACTTCTACAGGAGAAAACTAGGTGAAATTTGACATCAAACAGTACCAAGGAAAAATTTAAAAACTTGACATTTTGGGGACAAGGGCATACATTTTATTTGGGCGGGGAGTTAATTTCCTAGTGCCTGAAATACATTACTAGTTACAAGTTATTAAGCTACAGAAGTTACATATTCCTGATAACAACGCTAGTTGGGCTGCATAAAACAATATTATTAGGGGCAGCTGCTCTGTTGCATCCCTTATGGTACTAAAGCACTGCAAGAGTATCCTGCAAATGTTTATTCCGTTAGTATATTACACTTCTATGAGTTTTGCATTTTATTAGTACCTCTTATTCGTATAAATATGAAAATCCTTTTTGAATCGTTAACTTCTACCTACCGTTTCGGGCTTTTGAAGTGATTGCGTTCTAGACTGTTACCGTTATTATACAAATTTCTTAATTTATGTACGCTTAATGAGCTTTCGTAAATGGTTAGTTAGGTTAATCACTCAAGTAAACACTTAAATGTAACTGAGTTGATAATGCTTTTTTTTTACTTAGCCAGTTTCCGAGAGTTTCTGCACTGACGTCCATTTCACTTCACACCCCACTGCAGACTAGATAGACTAGCCTAGAACGCGCAATCTTGATGAAGTAAAATGCATCATTGTTCTAAAATAGGCATAGCACTATGGGCTATGTTATTGCGTTGTTATCTGGCTCACGATGTGATGGCGTCACAGAAGACAGGCGATGATCAGTTCATGATAACTTTATTCAAGTTACATTGTGCGGGTCTGCAAACATGGTGACTTTTAAATATGAGTAGCAAGAGTGAGTACAATCCTGATTCGATCGAAAAAGCAAGAAATTATACATTACCATGTTGCAATTATGAACAACAAACGAGAAAATTAAATTGTTAGTAACTTACGTAAGTTGACGCGAACTATACCAATTTGGTTCCTAACTTGAGACCACGACCATTTCATTTTCTAATTCTAGCTTCAATTACAAATACACAAGAACCCCTTTGGCGGCTTCGGTGGCGTAGTTGGTAGCATGCTGAGCTTCTATGCCCAAGATCGCGGATTCAAACCCGGCCGAAGTCGTCGGATTTTTAAGAGCGTTAAAAATCCCTCAGTATGCATTCCTTTGGAGGGGAAGTAAAGCCGGCGGTCCAAAGTCATAGATGTATGGCATTTTAAAGAACCTTCCACTAATTACACCTGTGTGAAGCTAAAATATAGGCTAAACATTTGACAAACGCTCTCAGGTTCCGACGTTCGTAGCCAGGAGCTGACTGCGATGGCATCTGGTAACCATGTTCTGAACTAGTAGTAGTTGACGGTGGCGTTTGGCGGCAAAATTAGGAACTACTGTACTTGAAAAAATGCAATGTCTGCAGTCCTTACTTGAATTGAAATCAGATAACACACACTAATACAGTCATCACAATTAACACTGGTTATCAGACAGATTCTACACACACCCAAAGTACACGGTGCCAGATGACCGCGTTGTCGAGCCCCTAAACTTAAGAACCATGCAACACAAGAACCTCGTTTATCCGACCCTCATTAATCAGGATCTCCCGTTTATCCGGATCGAACATAATGAAAAAATATTTTTACTGGGTACAGTATTTCTTTTACGGGATTGACTATTCTTGAATGTCTTTCCCACCAAGGATAGTTAAGGATAGGAATTGGAAGTAATTCGGCGATGATCTGTCAAAGGTACCGTCCCGGCATTCGCCTGGAATTGAAAACTGACGTTAGTGAAAGGTATTCATGATCGTGCTGCGCGGAAACTAGACAAATGTAAAACCATGACGAATAGAAGGACCTAGTGTGAGGACTCCGCCATTATAGCACGGTAGTTTGTGGTCCCGCCGCTACAAGCACTGCAAGCGATAATGTCCAACAACGTGTCCTGTTGTTGGGTCGAGCCGGGTCTTAGAAAAGTGCGCGAGAAGTTACTGTGTGAGATATTTGTGTGAATTAAATTGAATTTTCTTTGCATTCAGTTCTTAAATTAAGTTCATTGTGTCTTGTGTACATCAGCGTTTTGTGTTGTGAACTTCAAACATATTTCTTATGCGGCTTTGTTAATTTAATAGTTCAACATGCCGTACTGGTTTTTGCCTGGCTGTAAGTCAGGATATGGTAGAGTAGTTGACGATATACGATCTTTTTCACCACCGAAGAATACAAATCAATTTGAAAAATGGGTCAGAGCTATTCCACGAAAGGATACGGAGTTAACGCGAAGTATTAGAATTTGTCAAATTCATTTCTCTGATGATTTGATAGTAAAATCAGGTAATTTTATAGTGAATGGTGAAGAAGTGGAAATCTCTCGTGTGTGGTGGAAGTTACGACCTGGAGCAGTGCCTCATTTCCCCCTAATTTACCGAAGTAGTGAGAATAAGTCCCGTAAAGCTCCCAACAGGAAAAAGAATCTCGACACCACCAGTAAAAGAAGAAAGAAGATTGAAGATGGGAGTGGAGCAACGAATGAGGCATTAAAAGGTCAATCCAGTGTTGATAAGAATTTGGGTCATTCTAGTGTACTTACTGATGCTGAAAAGACTATAATATTGTTCAAAAGGCGCCTTAAGAATGCTAACCGTAATTTAATTCGCGTTAGATCCTGCCTTAACTCAGCAAAATCGAGAATTAATTTGATGGAGAAGCAGGCTCGAAATTCACAGGCGATATGATAAGGTGGGGCCCACAACAATAGAAAAAAAATCGAATCAAATGGAAAATAGTTTGGTAATAATAATAATAATAATAATAATAATAATAATAATAATAATAAAATAAAGAATAGTTACAATATTTTGAATACACTACAGTACATTATTTTAATAATATGAAAGAAACCTTTATGTCCCTTTGAATAAGATTATGTAAACAATGAAATATTAAAATATTACTTTGCGACTTTTTTCCCGGCTGAAGTCTTCTATTATTTCACTGAAATCTTAACTTGCTAAACGGTCACGAGAGGTCATAGCTACACTGAAGAAAGGAATATGAATTATAAATTAGTTTGAAAAGTATACTTTAATGTAGAAAAATCAATGGCGCGGGGCCCCTAGGACCGCGGAGCCCTGGGCGGTCGCCCTCCTCACCCTCTCCTGGATCCGCCCCTGATAACGAACACCTTAGAAAGAAGGAAAAGATGATAATAGACACTATGCTCAAGAAATGCCAGGAAAAATCTCGCAATGGAATGAGGTACAGCAATTAATTCATTTTAGAGTGTTTATTGTTGAGAATAAAATCACCGAAAGGATTCCGTCATTGTCGGCGACATAATCTGTTGCCTCTGCCTTCAGAAAGTCACTTGAGAAACCTTTGTAAAGGACTAAAGTGCCCTTATGGAGTTAATGCGCATAGTATACATGCTATTTCAGACTATTTTAAGGAAGAAAAGAATGATAATTCACGTTACGGTGTTGTAATTTTCGAAGAAGAGAAGCTAAGAGAAGAAATCGAGTTAAATAGCTTTTCTGATAAAGTAGATGGATTAGTTGATTTAGGTGAACACACACCTGACCTCCAGAAGAACGTTCTTGCAAATCACGCTCTAGTGTTCATGTTCGTACCTTTCATGCATATATTGGGTGCAGCCAGTTGCTGTTTATGCAAGCGGAAATGCTACTCCAGGGGACATTCTAGCAAAAATTCTAAGTCTAGGTGATTTTGCAGTTAGAAGAGGCTGGGGTGAGGGTGGCTGGCTTTACTTGTGATGGTAGTCAATCAAATAAAAAGGCCAGGAATTCGTTAGGAGTCAGTGGCAAGACAAGCTCTCTACAACCTCACATCCTTAATCCTGCAGATGTTACGAGAAAGATCTGGGCTTTCTCCGACTGTATATTCCAGGAATCTGTGTGTTCCGTAACATGTAATGAAGACCGTAGTTCTTATTTCCGTGAATTATATTTTCCAATGTGCCCTGCCATGCTATTTTAATTGTAACCGCTCATTACTTTTTAAAAGAGTATTAGTTACAAAGTAATTAGTTTCCCTTAGCACCATCCCTAAGACCAGCTGACCCCGGCTGTGTGGAACTTGTCCACTCTAGCGCTGCCTGGCGGGGCGCGCTTGAACTTCAGAAGTCTTCTCACTTTCTCCTTCTATTCGTCATGGTAAAACAGAAAAGACTCACACATTATTTCAGTGCATAAAACAGTCGTAAATGTAAGAAAATTGTTCTTATATCTTTTATGTTCGAACTTGACTATTATATGTCAGAAAACTGTACTATAATGAGGCTCATTATAACACTATTTTTCATTATGAAACAGTTTCTCCCACCAATCAGAGCTCAAGAAACAGTTGTTTGACCAATTAGATAAGTAGATGCGCTGAGTTCCACGGCCATCTAATTTAAATGTCAGTGCCTGGTTTAGTGTCATATTAGGGTAATCGAGGAGGCCATGGTCAAATACAACATGTATTTGCGTCTCATGCGCTCTATTCAGTACATACAACTGGCGAAATCTCGACAGATATTTATGAATATTTATGTTCGAACATAAAATAGTTATAATAATTATCGTCGAACATAAACAGTCGTATGCAACTCGCCTATAATGGTAATTAAGACACTCGTATGGAAATTATAAAACTCGCATACGCTCGTTTTATAAACATACTCGTGTCTTAATTATTGCCATTATAGGCTCGTTGCATAATGTGCTATTGTACAATTGAAAATTGGTATTACAACTTATGCTAATAGATTATATAACATGTATTTGCTTTTTTAATTTTTTTCCGGACTATCCGGATAAACGAGGTTCTTGTGTACACACATAATTACGGACACTGAAATAAGACAGGTTTTCATACATATTATATAAACACCCAAGTATGCGGGATTGATGACCACACTGTTCTAACTCCTTTAGAAAAACAACTTTACCTCCAGTACTGAAGATGAGGACTTGGACAGTGTTATTAGCACTGAATTTCCACCCCGAAGGGGATCCGCCAATGGATAATATTTCCTCTGGTACCCATTCTTGTTAGAACTTGCTGAACCAGTCACGAACTGTGAAGAATAATACGAGCGAGAATAAGAAAAGAGGAGGGAAGTCACTACTGGGGATAGAACAACAGATATTCCAACTGCGAAGTCAATGTCTCACCTATGGAACCATCACGGGTCAACAAACGCACTGTCCATTTGCCATTACTTCAAAAATCGGGCAATATTAAGTTACTGTATGTTGGTTTAAAAATCAGAGGCAGCATTAGTGTAATCCAGTTTCGTAGTTTGTTCATAATAATCAAATTTACAGAGGTAGATTTTTAGCCTACTTTTCACATTTTGCAAAAATGAGGAAAAAGTAGACTTATGAGATCGGGCAAATGTCTGTCTGTCTGTCTGTCTGTATATCTGTCTGTCTGTCCGTCTGTCTGTCTGTCTGTCTGTCTGTCCTTCTGTCTGTCTGTCTGTCTGGCTGTGTGTGTGTCCCCCCCTATCAACTCCTAAACGGCTGCAGCAATCGAAACAAAATTTGGTAGGAGTAAAGATCTATACCTGAATATCTCACGGCCATATTTGAAAATGATGTCAGTGCTACCAACTGCTAAAAAATCGCAATTGAAATTTGAGCTCCATGTTGGATATCTTGGAAAGTATGAATGGGAGCTATTTCAAAATTGACACACGTACAGATCATAATATTTCAGTTTACTTTCCAGGAGGCCAAACATGGCAGTGTAGCCAAAATGATTATAAGCCTCCTGATAGGTCCAATTTTTAAATGCATATAACTTCTACACTATCAATTGGATTTCAACCAAATTTCGTATGTGCTATGTGTACGTAAATAGATATGACTGCGTGTATTCTTAAGAGCCACCAGGGCTGCCAACTGTTAATGAATGCTCTCAATTGTTTTTATCCAAATACCAATATATCAGAAAGTATGCAAGCCGACAGCTTTAAACTATGCACACGTATAGTACCTGACATTCTATATTAATTTGGAGTAACTTATATACGTCAGTGCTACCAACATGATTCTAAGCCTGCTGACAGGTCCAACTTTAAATACATGTAACTTCCATACTATCATTTGGATTTCAACCAAATTTCGTATGTGCTATGTGTACCATAACAGATATGACTATGCGTATTCTAAGGAGCAACCAGGGCTGCCAACTGTTAATATGTGCTGTCCCTATTTTTGTTACCCTAATATCAATATATCAGAAAGTATGCAAGCCAATAGCTCTAAACTTTGCACACGTATAGTACCTGGCATTCAAGACGAATTTGGAGTAACTAATATACGTCAGTGCTGCCAACATGATTCTAAGCCTGCTGATGGGTCCAATTTTAAAATGCATGTAACTTCTATACTAACTAATGGATTTCATTCAAAATTGGCACAACAATAGATCATATTATTTCAGAGTATTTCTGACCAATACATGCATGACATTGTTGCCAACATGATTTTACGCGCGCTGTTAGATCCAATGTTTAACTGCATGTAACGTCCATTCTATCCAGTGAACTTCAACCAAATTTTGTATTTAGTACCGTAAGAGACGGAACTAAGAATATATTCAGTCATCAGGGCTGCCAACTGTAGTGCTCTATTAGGATACATTATGCCAGGTATACAGTATTTCGAACTAATTGGAAATTTCGATATTAGCAACTTAATTTCGTCATTATTCTAGATAGGTTCATATTCTGTAGAATAATCATTGGCAAGAAAAGTAGGCTGTATAGTTCTTCACGGAACTTCTTTTTTAAAATGAATGCACAGGAGCTTTGCAATTTGGTCAATAATGTTCTATCAGAATTGACTGAAATTCTATCCATAAACGGTTACTAAATTATGTTGGGATGGACGGAGAGTCCAAATAAACCTCTATCTTTAGTAATTTCACGTGTTATCCTACACTTTCATCTACTGTATATTGTGGTGTGCGCTGTGGTGTAGGGGTTAGCGTTGTTTATTGCCCCCGTCCCCCCTCCCTCTAGAGGTAGGAAATGGATTCCTGACTGTGCAAGATATTTAACACTGGTTTGAGATATTTTAACAGTGTCCTTGGTATGCATGAGATGTCAATTTCTCAGTTTTGTACCAAGCCAGAGGACTATACTCTTTTTTAGCCTATTTTCATTTTATGAAAAAAAAAAAAGGCTTATGAGATCACCTTTTGTCCGTGTGTGTGCGTATGTGTGTGTCTGTGTGTGTGTCCCTCTAATAACTTCTAAACGGCTGGAGCGAATTCAATGAAACTCGGTAAGGCCATAGTACTATTTAGGCCGACCCCGATCGTACCCTTCAAATTCTATAACGTCCCACCAATCCAACATGTCGGCTGTGCGAAATATTTCACCGGCATCCTATATCTCCGAAACTGTTCCTGATAGCACCCTGAAATTTTGTACGGTGATAATGCGCACTACTAGAAGTTCACCTATGAGACTTTCAAAAACCTGCTAACTGCAAAACCAACATGGCCGCCAAGCGAAGTTGAGACTTTTAAATTGACTTTCCTCGCGATTTAACCGTCCAATCGCAATGAAACTTGGTACAACAAATGTTTCTACACATTGTAAAGCACTGACATCTAATTTCGTTCAATTGTTTACATAACCTCAAGATGGCGGCTGTGCGAAATTATTCACCGGCACTCTATATCTCCGAGACTATTACTGATATCACCCGGAAATTCGGCACGGTGATAAAGAGTAGCCTACTACTAAAAGTTTATAGGCTATATGTAAGTTTCAAAAACCTGTAATGTACAAAACGAACATGGCGGCCAAGCACAGGTTGAAACATATTAATATACTTTTCTCGCGATTTAACCATCTGAGCGCAGTGAAATATGGTACAGTAAATGTTTATACATTTTGTAAAGCACTGGCATCTAATTTAGTTCAATTGTTTACATAACCTCAAGTGGCGGCAGTGCGAAATTTTAAAATTAAGTTCCTATTTCTTCAGTCGTAATCGCGCGATGGAAGTGAAAGTTTGAATACTGAACCTACGCAATAATTTTCCTTTAATGGTACATAACTCTATGGCCTCTACCTATATCAATCTATTATGGCGACCATCCAAACTATTTAGAAGGCTCTCAATGCCTACGAATCTATTACAGCAATCAAACATTTTTTTATAATCATAGAGGGTATACACATAAGTTCACCTATAGGACTTTCAATAACCTGGTGAGCACAAATCCTACATCGCGGCGACGCAAACTATAAATATTTAAATATACGTTTCTCGCAATTTTACCATCCGAGTGCAGTGACACTTGGTACGGTAAATGCTTATACAAATGATAATCCACTGGCATATAATTTATTTCAATTTTTTTCATAACCACAAGATGGCAACTGTGCGAAATTTTAAAACCTCGTTTTTACTTCTTGTGTCCTAATCATGCGATTGCAGTTTGAATACTGCACGTACACAATCATCTTCATGTAATAGTACATAACTCTATGACCTACATATATCAAAATCCAATATGGCGACCATCCGAAATATTGGACGGTTCTCAATATCTACGAATCTATTACAGCAATCAAACTGAAATTTTGTATGTTGATAGAGGCAATTAACATAAGAAGAATATATGAAAATAGGCTTTAGTTCTTCACGGAACTACTTGTTTTTTTCTATCTAACCTGCACTGTTTCACTTTGTTTTGAAAGTATTCGGTCCTGAAGGGCGTCAAGATTGAGAAGAGGAACTTAAGAATCCTCGGGATACGTAATTGCTTTTCTCCGCGCTCCGCGCATATTTCCCTGCGCATCCTTCGTTGGTTCTTAATTTGAAGGGCTTAAGACATCGTGGTTATCAGCCCCATATATTGGGGCGTGTAAAAATCTATTGTATCGTTTAGTGGCTTGAAACATCGTGACCATCAGCATGCATAATTGGACGTTTTTGTTATCTGTTAACCTACAGTATGTTAATGAGGCTTTAGTACTAATGTGTGTACAGCACTTGTAATTGGGGACAGTATTGGGAAGGACGAGACCGTGGCCTTAAGTTAGGTTTCATTCATGAATTTGCTTCGAATTGAGAGGTGGTTGGTTGGTTCCTTAGTTTAGGGGCTGCGACAACGTGGTCATGTAGCCCCGTGTACTTTGGGTGTGTGTAGAATCTGTCTGATAACCGGTGTTACTTGTGATGACTGTATTAGTGTGTGTTATCTGTTTTTTAATTCAAGTAAGGACTGCAGACGATAATTTCAAGTAGTTCCTACATTCGCTACCAAATGCTACCGTCCACGACATCTAGCTGTGAACTTGGCTACTACTAGATGCCATCGCAACCAGCGCCTATACTTGAAGAGGGAGAACCCAGGGACACCATCTGTAGGAATGCTGGAAGCGGGAGTTGAACCAACCGCTCTTCTGGGTTGACATCAAGAGGCAATATGATCTCAGGATTTAAATTTCCTATGGCAGAGGGGGTGGAAAACGATGAACATCACTCTCAGTATCACATCCAGTTATACAGTAATGCAGGAAGGTGGAGAGGCAATGTTGGCCGAGTGCCGCCAAGGCGACTATCGATGTGAACTGTCACATGAAGCACATTCCCGCATACCTGAGGCACGTCTGCGCCGAGAATACAAGAAGCAAGACTCTGCCTTTCAATTTCGACGGTTCGTACAGCAATGTAGGTGGAAGTACACGCAGGTGTGAACAAATAGCCTAGTCTACACTGTACACAGTTTGTGGTTAAATTTAGATTCCAGGCGTTCACAAATTATCTTTGTCTTAATTGTTTATCTTTTTGTCGTGTGGCTTCCTGAGAGGCCGAGTGCAGGTCTTGCTATTCGACAACCGTGGATGACCTACGCGTCGGGATGAGAGATGGAATGGATGAAGATGAATGAATTTGGGCAAGGATGTGGAAGGAAGCGGCCGTGGCCTGTCAGAAGGTACCGTCCCAGCATTTGCCTGGTGTTGAAAATGGGGAAACAACGCAAAACCATTTCAAGGATGGCCGACGGTGGGGCTTGAACCCATGCGTCTACCGAGTCAGCAGAGAGCTTGGCCCCATGACATAACGCTGCGCTTTAGCCAGCGTAGCCACTGCTGTCGGTGCCTTAATTGGAAAGTTAGACATTGCTCTGTAGAGGCTTTATAGTTACCATGTAATTATGTTGAATTGTTGTGTAGTATGAGTCTTCAGTCTTTTCACTGGTATAATGTAGCCCTCCGTGACACCCTGTCCTGAGATAATCGTTTCATATATACATAGCTACCACACGCTACATCCGAGGCAATCTGTTTAACATATTATAACCTTGGTATACCTCTACAGTTCTTATCCTCGACCCTTCCTTCCATAACTAAGTTTGCTATTCCTGGGTGTCTTAGTATGTGTCCTACCAAACCATCTCTTCTCTTCATTAACAGTCGCCAGAAACATCTCTCCTCGCCCACTCGTATTAATACCTGTTCGTTTGTTACTCTATCTACCCATCTGATCTTCATCATTCTCCTGTAACACCACGTTTCAAATGATTCTATTCTCCTCACACTTGCATAGAGTGCCACGCTCAAGACAAAGGCTTTAAAAATATTTTCCTATTACCTAAATCTATATTCAATGTCAACAGATTCCTTTTTTGTAGAAATGCTTTCCTTGCCTGAGCCAACCAACTTTTTATATCCTCTTTGCTTCGTCCATCACTGGTTATTTTGCTTCCTAAGTAGCAGAAGTCTCCTACTTCCTTTAGCTTTTCACCAGCCAATTTGACGTCCATGGGGGTTTCTGATTTCTTTCGGCTGTATTCTATTATTTTGCTTTACATTTATTGAGATTCATCAAGAATTCCTTCCCCAAGACGGAGTCCATACTTTTAAAAATATACATTCAGTCTGAGAGACTAGACTTTATATCATTTCAAATGACGCATGCTACAAATGCTACACATGTTAGAAAGTCTCAGGAGGACTCTTTCAACAGACTCCATTACCCATTAACTTAGGCTTCCCACGCGGGCACCCCTTTACGGGTCACCCTGTATTTGAGTCTGACACCTTTTACAACTCTTTAAGAGTCACCCATTATTTGAATCTGGTATCTTGCAAACCTCTTTAAGGGTCACCCTGTATTTGAATTGAATCTAACATACTCTACACCTCGGTAAGTGTCACCCTGTATTTTTCTGTGACATTCTGCACTCCTCTTTAGGGGACACGCTGTATTCTTATCTGGCATCTTGTTTATCTCTTTAGAAGTCACCTTGTATTCTTGTGTGACATCTTGTACTCCTCTTTAGGAGTCACCCTGTATTCTTGCCTGGCATCTTGTAAACCTCTTTAGGAGTCACCCTGTATTCTTCTCTGCCATCTTGAACACCTCTTTAAGAGTCACCTTGAATTCTTATCTGGCATCTTGTATATCTCTTTAGGAGTCACCCTGTATTCTTATCTGGCATCTTGTACACGTCTTTAGGAGTCACCCGGTATTCTTATCTGACGTGTTGTATATCTCTTTAGGAGTCACCCTGTATTCTTGTCTGACATCTTGTACTCCTCTTTAGGAGTCACCCTGTATTCTTGTCTGACATCTTGTACACCTCTTTAGGAGTCACCCTGTATTCTTGTCTGACATCTTGTACACCTCGTTAAGGGTCACCCTGTATTCTTATCTGACATCGTGTACATCTCTTTAGGAGTCACCCTGTATTCTTCTCTGCCATCTTGAACACCTCTTTAAGAGTCACCCTGTATTCTTATCTGACATCGTGTATATCTCTTTAGGAGTCACCCTGTATTCTTATCTGGCATCTTGTACACGTCTTTAGGAGTCACCCGGTATTCTTATCTGACGTCTTGTATATCTCTTTAGGAGTCACCCTGTATTCTTGTCTGACATCTTGTACTCCTCTTTAGGAGTCACCCTGTATTCTTGTCTGACATCTTGTACACCTCTTTAGGAGTCACCCTGTATTCTTGTCTGACATCTTGTACACCTCGTTAAGGGTCACTCTGTATTCTTATCTGACATCGTGTACATCTCTTTAGGAGTCACCCTGTATTCCTGTCTGACATCTTGTACACTTCTTTAGGAGTCACCCTGTATTCCTGTCTGACATCTTGTACACTTCTTTAGGAGTCACCCTGTATTCCTGTCTGACGTCACGCACTCGCCGTCTCCGTATCGCATAACGGCAGACCCCAGCAGTAAACTCAGACTCGTGCATATACACTGAACCACATGATGACGTCATGCACGCCGTAACCGTAACGCATAACGTTAGACCCAAGCATAACGACGAAGTCGACAAGACCATTTGAAATGGTAAAATTCATTCAAATCCTCCAGTGAATCGGCTACGATGACAGTGTCATCAGCTGATCTCAGATTTGAGATTATTTCTGCATGAATCTTTACAACTACTTCACACCTTTACGTGACTTAAATCCAGAAAATTGTGACCTTAGGATACCATGGACTTGAAGGAATTGTTTTCAGATCGATCTATCATTAGTGGATGTTATGATTTATAACTACATTGCCAGTTTAGTCACAAATGAACCAAACTACAGTATTACACCAATAGAAATGTCCATAATATTGTTGCAAGATGTGGAGTTATAATGTTATGGAAATAAAAAAAAAAGCCGTTAAGATTGGTTGGATGGTTGGTTCTTAAGTTTAGGGGCTGCGACAACGCGGTCATGTAGCCCCGTATACTTCGGGTGTGTGTAGAATATGTCTGATAACTGGTGTTAATTGTGATGACTGTATTAGTGTGTGTATCTGTTTTAATTCAAGTAAGGACTGCAGACGATCAATTTTCAAGTAGTTCCTACTTTTGCCTCCAAATGCCACCGTCAACGACTACTAGTTCAGAACATAGCTACCAGACGTCACCGCAGTCGGCCCTTGGCTACGAACGTAGGGATCTAAGAGCGTTGTTTACCTTCTTAACCTATACAATTTAGCTTCACACAGGTGTAATTAAAGGAAGGTTCGTTAACATGCCATAAATCTATGACATGGGACCGCCGGCTTGACTTCCCCTCCGAAGGAAGGCCTACTGAGGGATTTTTAACGCTCTTAGTAATCCGACGACTTTGGCCGGATTTGAACCCGCGATCTTCGGCATAGAAGCTCAGCATGCTACCGACTACGCCACCGAAGCCGCCTTAAGATTGGTTAATTGAAAGAAAATCAAGTCTGATGTATGGAATTAATATTAGTTAATACAGTACTAACGGCCACGATTAATTCAATTGCATTTTCTGTAACCTATACCGTTTAATAAATAAAAAATACATTAAAAATACCTAACTTTCTTCGGGAGAGCGTGGGTTCAAATCCCGCCTCGGCCGTCCCGAAAATTGTTTTCGTCGTTTCCCAGTTTTACCACCAGGCAAATGCCGGGACGGTTCCTTCCAAAATGCCCTGATTCTTCCTCAATTAAACCCAAATTAGCGGTCACCTGGGTGATCAGCCTGTAACAATTCCGAGTTGTATCTGCTGATGAAGTGTGTTCAGCTCCCAGACACCGTCCTTGTGACGGTAGAGGAATGATCCCTCGCAAAGTCCGTGAGTGAAGCCGAGCTGGGAAGTTGAGCGATTAAAAAAACTCAAAATTCGAAAGCAGAAACACTGATTTAAAACAAATAGTTAATTCAAATGGTAATTGGTTACACTTAGTACCAAAATGGCATTGCTGGATGTCTTTCAGATTAAATTTAAATTAATTGAATGTCATTTGGATTTTTTAAGTTTACTCTTGTGCTTTCTTTTTCAGTCCCAGATTTGGCCATTCCTTGCCATTCTTCAACATTATTAATTGGTAACACACACAATTTAGCAATGCAATTTAAGTAATTATAATTTTAATTCTCTACCTCCCATCTTGACCACCTCATGGCGCAGTTTCTAGCATTGTTGACTGCCACCCCGAAAGGTTCCGGGTTTGATTCTCAACTCTGCCAAGAATTTAAAAGTCTTGGTATGTTCTGGTACATATACTTCCAGCCTCATGATGTTACAGACGTGTGCAAATTATTGGACTCGATGTCGATTTTCCAACTTTTCATTTCTTCACTCTTCATGACTTAATCCAGTAAGAATGTTTGCAATGCTTGTAAAGTATTTCAAATGTTCAACCAATAGTCATAATTAAATTTCCTTTTAAGAAACTGATAGTAAAATGATTTTTGAATGTTCACTAAAAGAAAAGTCTTGTTAATGCAAAATGTTACGTGTTTTTTTTTCTGATTACTTTATTCTAGAATTCGTTTGAATTTAGAGCAGAGGAATCCAAAGTCTATTTTACTGATAATCCGCTCGTGAACTATTCAAAGATTCGTGGACCACGGATTGAAATCACCTGATTTGGGGGGCACATTTCAAAGTTAATGAAAAAAAAAAAAGAAAATTGACCCAGCTCACTCAGGTATCCCTGGAAATCTCCAATTCCGAAATTTTCCACACGCAATTATAATATCGATAGTAAAGAGAGTTCACCAAGGTTGCATTCTTTCTCCACTCCTCTTCAACATCTATTCTGAAAAGATTTTCCAAGATGCTCTTGATGGAAAGTCTCTAGGAGTAGTGGTAAATGGATCTATCATTAATAACATCCGATATGCTGATGACAATGTCATCCTTGCAACAAGTATGGATGATCTACAAACACTACTGGATTCCATTTCTGAAGAGATTAGTGCCATGGGATTACATTTAAATGTAAAAAAAAAAGTGGATGGTTGTTAGTAGAAAGAAAGATGAACTTCAGGGCATTACACTTGGTAATGAAAGAATTGAAAGGGTTTCATCATATAAATATTTAGGATGTCAAATCAATGATAACTGGGACTTAAGTCAAGAAATTCGCTGTAGAATTGAGCAGGCCAGAAGTTCTTTCATGAAAATGAGAACAGTTTTGACCAGCCGTGATTTAAGTCTCTCATTACGCGCCCGACTTCTTCGATGCTACGTTTTTAGTGTCTTGCTCTCTGGAGTTGAATCATGAACACTTACCGAGGTTTTAGTAAGAAACTGATAGCATTTGAAATGTGGACGTATCGCAGGATTTTAAGGATATCATGGACAGCTAAAGTTACAAATGTGGAAGTACTGCGGCGTATGAACAAAGACTTGGAAATTCTCGGTATCATCAAAAGGAGAAAACTAGAATACTTTGGTCATTTCATGCGCAACAACAAATACCACCTCTTGCAATTCATTATCCAAGGGAAGATTGATGGCATTAGGGGTCCAGGACGCAGACGAATATCCTGGCTAAAGAACTTAAGCCAGTGGTTCGGACTTAATACAGTGACACTGTTTAGAACAGCAATGGACAAACAGCAGATCATGCTACTGATCGCCAATGTTCTTGGAGGACGAGGCACTTGAAGAAGTAGAAGAAGAAGAACTTCTTATGGGGTAAGGTACATTGTAAGTACACAGGGGGGAAGATATTTACTAAGGAGGATAATAAAAGATGTCAGAAGTTGGTTAGTAAAATGATTTTTAATTACATTTTTTTCTGGTTTATATTCTTTATTTGAGTCTAATAATTTGCACACCTCTGTTAATGTGAACCTGCCGGATGGTGAGGTAGGATGAGGAGAAGAAGAAAAAGAAAGGGAATAAGCACTCTACCGCACGTAAACTGACTTAGGACGCCTGGTTAGCGAATCTTTGATACAGCCAGGGACTGAAATCGGGTCACCTACATCCTTTGTGGATATGACACTATTTGATCTTTTGGCCTTCCATCTAAATGGTTTGTACTGTTTAATGCATGAGCTAATAGCTCATAACGAGGGAAAGGAAAAATTCGCGACCACGAATTTCACGAATTATTAATTGAACTAATACACAAGTGGTAATCTGTTTTAATAACCCTAAAATTTGCAAAAAGAATGGTTTTTAATCTCGCAAAATTTCGCGAATTCCGCATGAAAACTGCGAATTTTAGCTTCCTTTTTGTTTTCTCAATGCACTCCCAATAATTCGCGGAAACTAAAGCACGAATGTCTGTGAATTATCTGCAGTTATGGTTTTAAGCCTAGCAAAAACTAAACTATTGGTTAATATATTGGAATGTATTTTATGAACACGCAAAACAATATATATATATTATACTAGCAGGTACCCGCGGCTTCGCCCGCGATCAAGACAATGGGGACGATGCATTATTACTGATAATTGGTCTATTCTATTACAGCAATCGCTGCTACAGGTGGGTCCATTTTAATTCTGAATATTCTGATACATACACTATATTGATATGAGCAGCAAAGTGGGAATTTTATAGAGTTGTGAAAGTCAGCAGGGTTCGATGTTACATTATGCTAACACATTTTAAAATTATGTCTTCTGCTGAGACATAACGATTTTGTTGTCCGGATGCTTGCGAGCACGCCACTTACAGATGCCCATGGGAAAAAAATGGTTTTGTCTAAATGTACACGTGCTACTGATAAGTGTGTGTCATTGCGCTTTGTTAAAGAAATTGTGAATATTGTTTGAAGAGGGAACTGCACTCTTGCCCACTGGAATATGGGGAATTAAAAGTATTCTTCTTTAAGCTATTCTGGATGTAATTTTGCCATACTTATTGATGATTTGAACGTCAACATATCGCTATTAATAGACCTATAGTTAAATATCTCTCACCTTGGCCGCTGATGTACAGTACATTATGCAGTCTCTTCCAGTGTTACATCCCAGGGATTGAAATTCTCCAAAAACACTTTTTCTCACATGACTCTCTATGTTATTAAAATTGCCGATTGTTGTTGTTTGAGTCTTCAGTTTTTTAACAGGTTTGATGCAGTCCTCCATGTCTCCCTCTCCTGAGCTAATCGTCTCATCTCTACATAGCTACCACACCCTACATCCGAGGCAATCTGTTTAACACTGGTTTACCCCTACAGTTCTTGTCCTCGACCCTCCCATCCATAACTAAGCTTGCTATTCCTGGGTGTCTTAATAAGTGTCCTACCAACCTATCTCTTCTCTTCATTAGCAGTCGCCAGAAACATCTCTCCTCTCCCACTCGTCTTAATACCTCTTCATTTGTTACCCTATCTACCCATCTGATCATCATTCTCCTGTATCACCACATTTCAAACGCTTCAATTCTCCTCTTTCCTGCTGCACCATCATTCCATTAGTCCAACTCAGCAAATTTCCTAGGTTTAAGCCGTGCCTAGTGCGGGGATTCAATGGCCGTGAAAGACAAAATACCAACTTTATTGAAATAAGTTTGCCCAATTCCTCAGTAAGAGTAATTAAGAAAAAATAATAATTTAATGTGACAGTCGGTAGAATACGACACATCCGTCTGTGAATATGGGTTGCTGATCATGGTAAAAAAACGAAAAAGAGCAGATCAATATTGGCAAACAGAAATATACAGTTAACAAAAAACAAATTTATAAAGAAAATGAAAACATACCGTGCAAAATAGGAAGCATCTTGACATTGTAAATTAGCGAAAAGATACGAAAGCTCGCTTACAATAACCAGCTCAAAGAGTACAAAATTAGACATAAAATCACGCTCGTATCCGACCCCAAAAACCACCTCTATAAATGAAATATATTTCATTTTAAGCGTATCAATGCGAGGAGCAAAGTTCGTGAACCGAGGCGCGCGTTTTAAGGCCCTAAAACGAACGGTTTTCGAGATATTGCCAGAAAACTATCCCCGGTCTGCGAATTTCAGCGGTTGCCATAGTAACGTTGATCTGTTTCTTCGAGGGAACACAGTTATTTGGGAATATCTCCGAAACCGTTCATTTTAGGAACTTAAAATGTGTGTTTCGGGGTCCCTACAGGACCTCCGAGTATTGTTTCTCGTATCTGGCGGCTTAAAATGAACTAAATCCGATATTTGTACGGACTGTTCTTGCTCAGTGACAAAGGGCCGAAAAAGGTCACTTACAAATTGAATTTTAAAAAACCGTTTCTTAGTGAGCCTCTACATACTCCGATCAACCAACAAGCTAAATTTCAGCTTTCTACGTCTAGTGGTTTGAGCCCTGCGTTGATGAGTAAATTTTGGATGCTCAGTGCCAAAGGGCCGAAAAAAGTCCCTTACAAATTGAATTTTCAAAAACCGTTTCTTAGTGGGCCTCTACATACTCGGATCAACCAACATGCAAAATTTCAGCTTTCTAGGTCTAGTGGTTTGAGCCCTGCGTCGATGAGTCAATTTTGGATTATATAATTATAATAGATGAGACTTTTCAAGTCGATTTGCTCGTAGACATATGGAATATAGCTCATTCCGCGCGTATCAATGCGAGGAGCAATGTTCGTTGTTTCCACTTCTATGAAGTGGGAACCGAACCCTGCGTTTTAAGGCCCTAAAACGAACGGGTTTCGAGATATTGCCAGAAAACTATCCACGGTCTGCGAAATTTCAGCGGTTGCCATAGTAACATTGATCTGTCTCTTCGAGGGAACACAGTTATTTGGGAATATCTCCGAAACCGTTCATTTTAGGAACTTAAAAAGTGTGTTTCGGGGTCCCTACAGGACCTCCGAGTATTGTTTCTCGTATCTGGCGGCATAAAATGAGCTAAATCCGATATTTGTACGGACTGTCCTTGCTCAGTGCCAAAGGGCCGAAAAAGGTCGCTTACAACTTGAATTTAAAAAAACCTTTTCCTTAGTGAGCCTCTACATACTCGGATCAACCAACACGCAAAATTTCAGCTTTCTAGGACTAGTGGTTTGAGCCCTGCGTTGATGAGTAAATTTTGGATGCTCAGTGCCAAAGGGCCGAAAAAAGTCCCTTACAAATTGAATTTTCAAAAACCGTTTCTTAGTGAGCCTCTATATACCCGGATCAACCAACATGCAAAATTTCAGCTTTCTAGGTATAGTGGTTTGAGCCCTGCGTTGATGAGTCAATTTTGGATTATATATAATAGATAACACATTAATCAAGAATCAGATGCACGACAGGACCAAGACAAATATTGTTTAAGTTTCGCAAGGAATGACATTTGCATTTCCAAAGTTCTCAGAATCCGTGTTGACCATTTGTAGACCCTGTTCAATAATAATAATAATAACAATAATAATAATAATAATAATAATAATAATAATAATAATAATAATAATTATTTCAAGGATCTTTTAAACTGTGAATCCCCTAAAGAACAACTCATCTTTGAAAAACAAACATCCAACCAAGATTCAGAACCCCCAACATTGGAAGAAATTAAAGAAATAATCCATGGACTCAAAAATAATAAAGCCCCAGGGGAAGATGGTATAATTGCCGAAATGCTGAAGATAGGTGGTGAGAACGTAGCCCGGAAAATCCACTCAATTCTTGAGAACATCTGGATCACCGAAGAAATACCTGAGGATTGGAAATGTGCGCTAATCCATCCACTCCACAAGAAAGGGGATAAAACCAACATCAATAATTATAGAGGAATTTCCTTGATACCAGTTATTTATAAAATTTTCTCCAAAGCCCTGCTCACTAGACTTGAGAAACAAACAGACCGTCTGATTGGAGAATACCAGGCAGGTTTCCGAAAAGGAAGATCATGTACGGAACAAATTCTCAATCTCAAAACTATCCTACAAATGCGCAAAACCAGACAGACAGTCATTACCTTTGTAGATTTCAGAAAAGCATATGACTCTATAGATCGTCAAACACTTTTCAATACTCTAGAAGAATTTCAAGTTGATAGAAAAACAAGAGAATTAATCAGACAAACACTAACTGGCACTACGTCAAAAGTTAAATTCCTCGGCGAAATATCTGAGCCTTTTGCAATTAACACTGGGGTCCGCCAAGGAGACGGATTATCTCCGTTACTGTTCAGCCTCGTACTTGAGAAGATAATCAGGACCTGGGAAAAGGAAACTAAGGGAATAACCCTTGGCAGACTACTCAAAGATAGAATTCATGTACATTGTTTGGCCTTTGCTGATGACATAGCAATCCTTTCTAATAACAGACAAGAAGCAATTCATTCCATTGAAAAATTACATGAAATTGCCATCAAAACGGGACTTCAAATTTCTTATGAGAAAACTCAGTACATGGAAGGAGCCTCACGATACTTAGACGGACAACCTATGAGAACTAAATTCGGCAAAATCTTTCAAGTGAACGAATTCAAATATCTAGGAGAAATTATTCAGCCCTCTGGTTTAAACCGTGAAGCAAATAAAGAGAGAATTTCCAAATTACAGAAAGCTTACAGAATCACTTGGAATAGGTATAACAAAAAATCAATATCTCGGAAAGCAAAACTTAGACATTATAATACAGTAATCAAACCGGAGGCGTTATATGCATCAGAAACCTTAATCATTGGTGGCAAATCTTTAACCAAAGAGATTGAAAAACAAGAAAGGAAAATTTTACGAAAAATTTTTGGCCCAGTTTTTATAGAGGGAATCTGGAGGAAAAAGTCATCCCAGGAAATATATCGCCAATGTGAAAAAATGTCTCATACTTTTCGGAAAAGACGATTGAAATTTTACGGGCACATTATCAGAATGAACAATGGCAGATTGACTAAAAGAATTCTCAACTTGGCCCTCTCACTAAAAACCAAGAACAGCTGGCTACGTGAAATTGAAACAGATCTCCAGGAAATCAACATTTCAGACAATATTATACAGGACAGATGCAAATTCAGAACCCTAATCGACAATCACCAATTTGAAGACAAACCCAACACCAGGGCCACCATAACTTGGACAGAAGACCGAAGAAAGGCGCTCAGCGAGAGGATGAAGAGATTTTGGAAGGAAAAGAAGGCCAACACATCAGCTAAACAGGTTCAACCGTGCTCCTGAGTCGGGCATAACGATGCAAGAATAATAATAATAATAATAATAATAATAATGTCCAGCCTCAAACTTATCATTTTTAAAGTACCGAAAAGTGTAATTGAAACCACCGAATTTTCTACTTTAAAATACCGCTTTCTTCACTTTGAAATCACCGAAAACTTCCTATCCCCACTCATAACACTCATTTATTAGCAGTCTGGTCATGGAAATACAAGTTTTGGAATCCTTAGAATAAGCAGTTTGCCAAGCCACTTTACTCCTAGATACCTCAATATATTTTACTGTTATATTGAAATCCATTTTAGGTTTAATATACTGTGCCTAATCGTAGAGAGCTGCTGCGTGGCTCAGCGGTAACGTTCTCGTTTGCTGAGCCCAAGGCTGCAGGGTCGAATCCTGCGGCAGTCAGCTGGCATTTGAGGATACGCAAATGCGAGGGAGCCGTGTCAGTAGATTTACTGGCACGTTAAAGATCTCCTTCGTGGCGAAATTCCGGTACCTCGGCGTCTCTAAAATCCACAGTAGTTAAAAGGGACTAAAAGCAAATAACATTATTGTATCTAATCGTAGGGAGAAAAAAAATAGTCCCTGCCTAGGACTAGTACCATGAATCACGTGATGTGAGCGTCTCAGGTGATTGGTCTGATAGATAAAAGAGGTATTGGAAACAAAGACAGCTGTGATTTAAGACATTCAGAAAATAAACATTTTTTTCAATATCACCTAAAGCAGTGTTTCCCCATGTTAGGTAGATTTCATTAGAAAGCTAACTATTGCAATGGGTCCCATGTTTCGACTTTCGGAAAATTTCGACATATCTTCGCGTTTCACATCCCCCAGACCCCAAAACCACCGTCAGTTCAAAAGTTTATATATAATTTATGTATATATGTATATCAGTTTCTTGTGGACACGATAACTGCCGTAATTTTGCACCAATCACTTTGAATTTTTTACATAATATGTATACCCTTATAATCACGGTCGAGTTCGTTAATGGGCAAAATCGGTCAAAGGGGGTGAAAAAGGGTGGCTTTTGTTTTCGAAAAAGTGAAATATCGCTATAACTCTCTTAATATCTGAAATATTGAATCCATTCAAAGTTCATACTATGTGTTGGACAAGGCCCTTATGTTTATGTTTGAAAAGTTTTTTGATAGCACCAACCATTGACCAAAGGGGTGGGAAAAAGTGGGTTTTTCGGGAAACATTAATCATATCTCTGTTAATAGGCACAATATCAAAACCGTACAAAATGGACAATATTCCTCCATTAATTACCTAAAACGTTTGTCTGAAAGAATTTATGATATGACCCACCATTACGCCACGGGGTGAGCAAAATGATTTAAATTATAAGAAAATGCCATGAGTGCCAAGGGAGGTTGCCATGACAACTTTACTTTTAATTGATAAGGGATGAGCCATCAGCAGTTGCTATGACAACGCCACTGCACGAGATAACATTCAGTTTTCCATCTGTCTGTGGGAAGCGACTTCGGTATCGGAACTGGTAGCATGCTGAACTTCTATGACAAAGGTCGCGGGTTCAAACCCAGCTGAAGTCGTCGGATTTACTAAGAGCGCTAAAAAACCCTGAGTTTGCTTTCCTTCGGAGGGGAAATTCCAACGTTCGTTGCGAGTTGATGGTTCCGGTGGCATCTAGTAGCCAAGTTCATAGCTAGGTGTCGTTGATGGTAGTATTTTAGGTAGATTTCATTAGAAAGCTAACTATTGCAATGGGTACCATGTATCGATTTCCGGAAAATTTCGACATATCTTCGCGTTTCACATCCCCCAGACCCCAAAACCACTGTCAGTTCAAAAGTTTATATATAATTTATATATATATATGTATATCAGTTTCTTGTGGACACGATAACTGCCGTAATTTTGCACCAATCACTTAGAATTTTTTACCGAATATGTATACCCATAAAAAATCGGTCGAGTTCGTTATTGGGCTAAATCGGTCGAAGGGAGTGAAAATGGGGGACTTTTTTCAAAAAAATGAAATATTGCTATAACTCTCTTAATACGGTATGTGAAATATCGAATCCGTTCAAAGTTCATACTATGTGTCAGATAATGCTCAAAAATTTATGTTTGAAACATTTTTTGATATCACCAACCATTGACCAAAGGGGTGGGAAAAAGTGGGGTTTTCTGGAAACATTAATCATATCTCTGTTAATAGGCACAATATCAAAAACCGTACAAAATGGACAATATTCCCCTAATAATTACCTAAAACTTTTGTCTGAAAGAATTTTTGATATGACCCACCATTACGCCAAGGGATGAGAAAAATGATTTCGGAATTATAAGAAAACTAGCAGTAGTACCCGGCTTCGCCCGGTGGAATGATAATAATATTTCAGTCTCCTTAACACTCAACGTCACTGATGAAGATGATACTGACGACGACTGCTATTGAACGGGTATAATAAACTTATACTCTAATAGAAATACATATTTTTAAATTACCGGCGAGGAAGACTGTGGTGTTGTCTAGTAGTATAATGGGCGTAACATCTAGGTCATTTGCCCTTTTGATGAGGATGATAATGAAGACGACGACTACTGAACGGGTATATCAACCTTACAAATTAATGGAAATACACATTTTAAAATCACAGGCGATGAAGACTGTGGTGTTACTTAATAGTATAATGGACGTAACATTTAGGCCATTTGCCCTTTTGATGAGGATGATAATGAAAACTACTGTTGAATTGACACGACAAACTTACAAACTACCGTGATAGAAATATTTCAAAATTCACAGGCGATGAAGACTTATTGTGTGTGGTGATTAGTGGTATAATGGGCGTAACATCTAGGTCATTTGCCCTTATGATAATAATAAGGTAATGAAAAATGACTACTAAACGAACATGGTGTAATTTTAAATCTGATATAGGCAATTCAGATTTCTACCTTCGATGTCTTCCAAAGTCTGAACGTTATTTTCTGGCTTAGGACTATACTCGATGCGTGTAGTGAAAGAGCTTATCGAGTACTGCTCGGGTCCAAGCTGCACGAATCGCAGATGATGACGATATATCATGACAGACGTTCGGGGGGGGGGGGGGGTTACCGGTCCTATTCACATTGACCGGTCAATCACTCATTCTTTCGTAACACCACAGTGGTTTGAGCAAAGACCCTGTATGAACATCAGCATTGTCAGCAATACCAGGTAACACGGCGGGGTCTGGACATTCCTCTCATGTCAACTCGCGATGAATCAGCAAGCTATTCTCACACCTGGCCCCCTCCTCCCCCCTACACCCACCAGGGTCTCTCAACTTGTGGGACGTGGGTTTGCGACCACGGGACCCCAGCTGAGTCCGGCATTGCTTCTGCTTACTGGTGCCGGGCTCCTTTCAGTTCTCTTACGTGTCAGCCTCCCTTGGTCAAACTCTTGTTCTCTTCCGACCCCGATGGTATCAGGGTATCCGAGGCCTAGCGACTCTTTCACTTTCCCGCCTTAATTGGCCCTTGTCTAATCATTCCTGATAGCCTCATTCATCGAGGTGTCAGCCTTCTTTTTCTTTTCTTAATATCTCATGTCTTCTGCTCAAGACCCTCAAGGAGGAAGGGTGTGTGTAGCCCCACCACTTCTGGTGCACCCTCGATAGTGCTACATCCTCAAGGGCTCATGGCTGGTGAGTTCGGGAGCTGGCAACCCTGAGGGTTTCCAGAGCGGGTCTGGTTTTACCCCTTTTTTCCATTGCCTTTGGGACGGACCCTGTCCTCTTTCCGGGAATGGAGTGGTCTGTCCGCAATTTCAAGCAGACAATGTTACTCGCAGGGTACCGAAGGGTAAGTATACAAATGTTGGTTCTGAACGGTGAAACGGTGTAGATTTGTGCCAAAGGGCCTAAATGAAGGGAATGGGGTGATCTGTCCGCAATTTCAAGTGGACAGGGTTACCCGCAGGGTTCGAAAGGGTAAGTATACAAATTTTGGTCCGGATCGGTGAAACGATATAGATTTTTGCCAAAGGGCTTAAATGCAGGAAATGGGGTGGTCTGTCTGAAATTTTAGGTGGACAGTGATATTCACAGAGTTACAAAGGGTAAGTATACACATTTTGGTTCAGATCGGTGAAACGGTGTAGATTTGAGACAAGGGGCCTAAATGCAGGGAATGGAGTGGTCTGTCCGCAATTTCAAGCAAACAGTGTTACTCGCAGGGTACCAAAGGGTAAGTATACAAATGTTGGTTCTGATCGGTGAAGCGGTGTAGATTTGGGTCAAAGGGCCTAAATGCAGAGAATGGGGTGGTCTGTCCGAAATTTCAAGTGGTCAGGGTTACCCGCAGGGTTGCAAAGGGTAAGTATACAAATTTTGGTTCGGATCGGTCAAACGGTGTAGATGTTTGCCAAAGGGCCTAAATGCAGGAAATGGGGTGGTCTATCCGAAATTTTAAGTGGACAGTGTTATTCACAGGGTTACATAGGGTAAGTATACAAATTTTTGTTGAGATCGGTGAAACGGTGTAGATTTGGGCCAAAGGGCCTAAATGCAGGGAATGGGGTGGTCTGTCGGAAATTTCAAGTGGACAGGGTTACCCGCAGGGTTCCGAAGGGAAAGTATACAAATTTTGGTTCAGATCGGTGAAACGGTGTGGATTTGTATACATAACAGACAGACAGACAGACAGACAGACAGACAAACATTGAGCTTTATATATATAGATGCCAAGAGCTTCAGTGTTTGCCATGGCAACACTACTAAATTGATGAGGGATGAGCCATCAGACGTTGCCATGACAACGCACTTGCGCAAGATCTGATTCAGATTTCCATCTGACTAAGTGTGAAGCGGCTTCGGTGACGTAACTGGTAGCATGCTGAATTTCTATGCCCAAGGTCGCGGGTTCAAAGCCGGCCAAAATAGTCGGGTTTTCTAAGAGCGCTAAAAATCCCTCATTATGCTTTCCTTTGGAGGAGAAGTTCCAACGTTCGTTGCGAGTTGCTGATTGCGGTGGCATCTAGTAGTCAAGTTCACAGCTAGGTGTCGTTGACGGTAGTATCTGGTAGCAACATTAGGAACTACTGCTTGAAATTGAGCGTCTGCATTCCTTACCTGAATTACAGACTAATACAGCCATCACAATTCACACCGTTTATCAGAGAGATTCTACATTCACCCAAAGTACACGGGGTTACATGACCGCGTTGTCGCAGCCCCTAAACTGAGGAACCAACCAACATCTCGGCGGAAGATATAATTTTGCGTGAAGAAGTAACAGACCGTTACATAGTTACACATCAGTGTCGAAACCTTGCATAAGGACAGTGTGACCACAAGTATAACAAGATGTTCAGTAAAGAACATATAGCCTACTTTCTCCTAAATGCATGGGTATTGTTATAACTCTTTGTCCTTTTCAAGGAGTATAGTTGAATGTTGGTTGTAGTAGCTTCTTGAAATACTGTACAACGTGCTATAGGGATATTAAACATGAATATGAGGTGCCCTTTGCTAGTGCTACCTCTGTAAAAAAATCATTCAATTCGGTTTCACCGCGTTTAAATTAACCTGGGGAATGGATTTGCACACATAAATGGCCGCTATTTGCAAACTGAGAGATCAAATTATTAGGATGGTCGAAATATGATTTAAGCTTTTAACATTTGGGTGGCCGTCATTCCGTTTCCGTCAAGATGGCGGCGATATAAAACATAACAATGAGGTGCCTTTTGCTAGTGCTACCACTGTACCAAATTTCGTTCAATTCGGTTTCACCGTGTTTGAATTGATAGGGGGAATCGATTTGCACACATACTTGCCCACCATCTGCAAACTATTGGGCTGATGATCTAGCAGTTTGGTCAGAATATGCTTCCCACATAAAGATTTGTTGTTGCAAAATTTGGTAGAGACTAGATTATTAGGTTGGTCGTAATTTCATTTTAGCCTTTAACATTTGGGTGGCAGCGATTACGTTTCCGTCAAGATGGCGGTGATATAAAACATGCACTGAGGTGGCCTTTTCTAGTGCTACCTCTGTACCAAATTTCGTTCCATTCGGTTTCACCGTGTTCGAATTAATAGGGGGAATCGACTTTCACACAAAGATGGCCGCCATCCGCAAACTATTAGGCTAATGACCTATTAGTTTGGTCAAAGGATGCTCCCTCCATAATGGTATGTTGATGCAAAATTTGGTAGAGATCGGATGATTAGGTTAATCGTAATTTGATTTAAGCTTTGAATATTTGTGTGGCCGCCATTACGTTTCCGTCAAGATGGCGGCAATATAAAACATGACACTGAGGTGCCCTTTGCTAGTGCTACCTCTGTACCAAATTTCATTCCATTCGGTTTCACCGTGTTCGAATTAATAGGGGTAATCGATTTTGACACAAAGAGGGCTGCCATCCGCAAACAATTAGGCTAATGACCTATTAGATTTGTCAAAGGATGCTTCCTCCATAAAGGTATGTTGTTGCAAAATTTGGAAGAGATCGGATGATTAGGTTAGTCGTAATTTGATTTAAGCTTTGAACATTTGTGTGGCCGCCATTACGTTTCCGTCAAGATGGCGGTGATATAAAACATGACACTGAGGTGCCCTTTGCTAGTGCTACCTCTTTACCAAATTTCATTCCATTCGGTTTCACCGTCTTCGAATTAATAGTGGTAATCGATTTTGACACAAAGATGGCCGCCATCCGCAAACTATTAGGCTAATGACCTATTAGATTTGTCAAATGATGCTCCCTTCTTAAAGGTATGTTGTTGCAAAATTTGGTAGAGATCGGATGATTAGGTTAGTCGTAATTTGATTTAAGCTTTGAACAATTGGGTGGCCGCCATTACGTTTCCGTCAAGATGGCGGCGATATAAAACATGACACTGGGGTACCCTTTGCTAGTGCTACCTCTGTACCAAATTTCGCTCCATTCGGTTTCACCATGTTCGAATTAATAGGGGCAATCGATTTTCACACAAAGATGGCCGCCATCCGCAAACTATTAGGCTAATGACCGATTAGATTTGTCAAAGGATGCTTCCACCATAAAGGTATGTTGTTGCAAAATTTGGAAGAGATCGGATGATTCGGTTAGTCGTAATTTGATTTAAGCTTTGAACATTTGTGTGGCCGCCATTACGTTTCCGTCAAGATGGCGGTGATATAAAACATGACACTGAGGTGCCCTTTGCTAGTGCTACCACTGTACCAAATTTCGTTCAATTCGGTTTCACCGTGTTTGAATTGATAGGGGGAATCGATTTGCACACATACTTGCCCACCATCTGCAAACTATTGGGCTGATGATCTAGCAGTTTGGTCAGAATATGCTTCCCACATAAAGATTTGTTGTTGCAAAATTTGGTAGAGACTAGATTATTAGGTTGGTCGTAATTTCATTTTAGCCTTTAACATTTGGGTGGCAGCGATTACGTTTCCGTCAAGATGGCGGTGATATAAAACATGCACTGAGGTGGCCTTTTCTAGTGCTACCTCTGTACCAAATTTCGTTCCATTCGGTTTCACCGTGTTCGAATTAATAGGGGGAATCGATTTTCACACAAAGATGGCCGCCATCCGCAAACTATTAGGCTAATGACCTATTAGTTTGGTCAAAGGATGCTCCCTCCATAATGGTATGTTGGGGCAAAATTTGGTAGAGATCGGATGATTAGGTTAATCGTAATTTGATTTAAGCTTTGAATATTTGTGTGGCCGCCATTTCGTTTCCGTCAAGATGGCGGCAATATAAAACATGACACTGAGGTGCCCTTTGCTAGTGCTACCTCTGTACCAAATTTCATTCCATTCGGTTTCACCGTCTTCGAATTAATAGTGGTAATCGATTTTGACACAAAGATGGCCGCCATCCGCAAACTATTAGGCTAATGACCTATTAGATTTGTCAAATGATGCTCCCTTCTTAAAGGTATGTTGTTGCAAAATTTGGTAGAGATCGGATGATTAGGTTAGTCGTAATTTGATTTAAGCTTTGAACATTTGGGTGGCCGCCATTACGTTTCCGTCAAGACGGCGGCGATATAAAACATGACACTGGGGTGCCCTTTGCTAGTGCTACCTCTGTACCAAATTTCGTTCCATTCGGTTTCACCATGTTCGAATTAATAGGGGCAATCGATTTTCACACAAAGATGGCCGCCATCCGCAAACTATTAGGCTAATGACCGATTAGATTTGTCAAAGGATGCTTCCAACATAAAGGTATGTTGTTGCAAAATTTGGAAGAGATCGGATGATTCGGTTAGTCGTAATTTGATTTAAGCTTTGAACATTTGTGTGGCCGCCATTACGTTTCCGTCAAGATGGCGGTGATATAAAACATGACACTGAGGTGCCCTTTGCTAGTGCTACCTCTGTACCAAATTTTATTCCATTCGGTTTCACCGTGTTCGAATTAATAGGGGTAATCGATTTTGACACAAAGATGGCCGCTATCCGCAACCTATTAAGCTAATGGCCTATTAGATTTGTCAAAGGATGCTCCCTTGATAAAGGTATGTTGTTGCAAAATTTGGTAGAGATCGGATGATTAGGTTAGTCGTAATTTGATTTAAGCTTTGAACATTTGGGTGGCCGCCATTACGTTTCCGTCAAGATGGCGGCGATATAAAACATGACACTGGGGTGCCCTTTGCTAGTGCTACCTCTGTACCAAATTTCATTCCATTCGGTTTCACCGTCTTCGAATTAATAGGGGTAATCCATTTTGACACAAAGATGGCCGCCATCCGCAAACTATTAGGCTAATGACCTATTAGATTTGTCAAAGGATGCTCCCTTCTTAAAGGTATGTTGTTGCAAAATTTGGGAGAGATCGGATGATTAGGTTAGTCGTAATTTGATTTAAGCTTTGAACATTTGTGTGGCCGCCATTACGTTTCCGTCAAGATGGCGGCGATGTAAAACATGACACTGAGGTGTTCTTTGCTAGTGCTACCTTTGTACCAAATTTCGTTCAATTTGCGCTCACCGTGTTCGAATTGATAGGGGGGGACCGACATTCAGAGTACACACACACAGACACACACACACACAGACTCACACACAAACATACACACACACAGACAGACACACTTTTTTTCGCCCTGTAGTGATCTCATAAGTCTACTTTCATTTTTTGCAAAAATCGAAAGTAGGCTAAAAATGGACTCCAAATGACAAGAAGGTTACCGTCATCATAAGACAATAGAATGTTTAAAATATGCATAAAATGACGAAAAACAAAGTTAATTAATCTCCAATTATAAAATACTTTCACGCAATAAATGAGGTCTGATTCTTCTACGAAAACCTGCATATTCTGCCTATTTTCGCCTATCCCCAAGTTTGTCCGGTGAAATCTACCTCCGCCTTCCGGCGTGCCGAGAGGACTTATATATATATATATAGCTGAAGTGCCCGTGCTTCGCTACGTGTCATAAGTAAATTAAAATGTGAAGGTGACAGTTAAAACAGGGGATAGGCGAGGTGCTGTGCAGAGGGAGATTAAGGATGGAACATTTTGTCCAACTACACCGCTCGGCGTTGACCGTGTTAATAGCACAAATTTAGGTTTTACTCGCTAACGGTTGGAGATACCTTTCGGATAGAAAATGTAATTTTAAACCTCGTATATGCCATCAAAAGTTTGCTATTTCTTAGCGTTCTCTTTTTATTTGAAATGGTAATATGAAAGTTTTAAACCAAAGGTTGTAGTGACGTCACTAAAATGGTCGCCATCTTTAAATAATGCAAAGTATTGAAATCAAAAGTAACCAATATGTTGACCAGGTAAATCAGCTACTTCCATGTAAAATTCATGTAAATCGGACCAGTGGTACTTGCGTGATTGAGTAATACACAGACACACTCCATCTCATTTTTAGCCTCGCTTCGCTTGCGTCATAGTCGTGTCATATTGTTATTCAATGAAATGCAGGTTTAACCCCGTTAACGCCCCTTTAGAACCTGAATATCCAAAAATCCCTCCTTAGTAGACGTTTTCGACACACAACAAACATATCCCCAAAATATCATTCTGCTAACATGTAATAGTTTGGGTTGGTCGATGAGAGTGAACATCCATAAATCCTTCCTTAGTGGACGTTTTCTTCCAGAATTTCACCCCTCCCCATAGGTCCCTTAAATTGGATTTATGAAAAAACGGTCGAACACCTATTTATTTTATTTATTTATTTTTAAGCTGATTGATTTCCTCCGAGTTTCAAACTCCTCGCCTATGTCGTTTAAGAGATACACGCTTCGATAAGTATCTTTCAACCCCCACTTTTCATCCCATTCACCTCATAATATACACTACATCGAATAACCATTAGACATGTGTCAGCTTATTTTAATTGATTAGTAGCCTATATATGCCAAGTATCACATCCCCAAATGAAACCACTCGTGAGATATTGTTATTCAATGAAATGCACGTTTACCCCCCACCCCCCTTAACACCAATTTAGAACCTGAATATTCAAAACTCTTTCCTTAGTGGACGTTTTCGACATACAACGAACATATCCCCAAAATTTCAAGTTTCTAACTTCAATAACTTTGGCTTGGCAATGATGAGTGAGTGAGTGAGTCAGGACATTTCCTTCCATTTATTTTTGATAATTTCACCCCTCCCCATGAACCCCTTAAATTGGATTTATGAAACAAACGGTCGAACACCTATTTACTTATTTAAAGCTGTTTTCGCCCTGAGTTTGATGAGTGAGTAAGTGAGTCAGTTAGGACACCTCCTTTCCTGTTTTCTTCCGCCAGAATTTCACCCCTCTCTAAGGGCCCCTTAAATTGCATTTATGAAAAAAACGGTCGAACACCTATTTACTTGTATTTTAAGCTGGTTTTTTTCCGCCGAATTTCAAACTTCTCGCCTATGTCGTTTAAGAGATACACGCTCCGTTAAGAATCCCTCAACCTCCAATTTTCACCCATTTCACCTCATAATATACACCACATCGATAAACCCTTAGATATATGTCTGATTATTTTTAATGATTAGTTTATATACCGAATATCACATCCCCAAAGAAACAACTCATGAGATATCGTTATTCAATGAAATGCACGTTTACCCCCTTAACATCTCTTTAAAACCCGAATAAACAAAAATCATTCCTTAGTTGACGTTATCGACATACAGAGATCATATTCCCAAAATTTCATTTTTCCAACTTTAATAGTTTTCGCTGGGCGTGATGAGAGGGTGAGTCAGACAGGACATTTTCTTTCAATTATTTTTACCAGAATTTCACGCTTCCCCATGGGCCCCTTAAATTGGATTGATGAGAAAACTCTTGAACACCTATTACCTTATTTTTAAGCTGTCTTTTTCCTCCGAGTTTGATGAGTGAGTTCACTATTCACCCCTTTCACCTCATAATAATACACCACATCGAAAAACCCTTAGACACATGTCTGCTTATTTTTAATGATTAGTTTATATGCCGAGTATCACATCCACAAATAAAACCACTCGTGAGATATTGTTATTCAATGAAATGCAGGTTTAACCACCTTAAGACCCCTTTAGAGCCTGAATATCCAAAAATCCTCCCTAAGTGCACGGTTTTGACATACAACGAACATATCCCCAAAATGCCATGTTTCCAACTTCAATATTTTTGGCTGGGCGATGATGAGTGAGTGAATGAGTCGGGACATTTTCTTTCGTTTGTTTTTCTTCAGAATTTCACCCCTCCCGATGAACCCCTTCAATTTGATTGATCAAAAAAATCTGTCGAATAGCTATTTACTTACTTTGAAGCAGTTTTTCCCCCTGAGTTTGATGAGTGAGTCAGTCAGTCAATCAGTTAGGACACTTTCTTTCCTGTTTCCCCCCCCCCCCCCAGAATTTCCCCCCTCCCCAGAATTTCACTCCTCCCCATGGGCCCCTTAAATTGGATTTATGAAAAAACGGTCAAACATATATTTACTTATTTTCTATGCTGATTTTTTCCGCTGAGTTCCAAATTCCTCACCTATGTTGTTTAAGAGATACACGCTCCATTAGGAATCTTTCAATCCCTCCTTTTCACCCCTTTCACCTCATAATATACACCACATCGAAAAACCCTCAGAAACGTGTCTTCTTACTTTTTAATGATGAGTTTATATGCCGTGTATTACATCCCCCAATGAAACCAATCGGGAGATATTGTTATTCAATGAAATGCAGGTTTAACCCCCTTAAGACCCCTTTAGAACCTGAATATCCGAAAATCCTCCCTTAGTAGACGGTTTTGACATACAATGAACATATCCCCAAACTGTCATGTTTCTAACTTCAATACTTATGGCTGGGCGATGATGAGTGAGTGAGTGAGTGAGATGTGTCAGGACATTTTCTTTCAATTTTCTTTTTTCAGAATTTCACCCCTCCCCATGAACCCCTTAAATTTGATTTATGAAAAAAAACCTGTCGAACAGCTATTTAATTACCTTAAAGCAGTTTTTCCCCCTGAGTTTGATGAGTGAGTCAGTCAGTCAATCAGTTAGGACACTTTCTTTCCTGTCCCCCCCCCCCCCAAGAATTTCACCCCTCCCCATGGGCCCCTTAAATTGGATTTATGAAAAAAAAACGGTCAATCACATATTTACTTACTTTCATGCTGATTTCTTCCGCTGAGTTTCAAAATCCTCGCCTATGTCGTTTAAGAGATACGCGCTCCGTTAGGAATCTTTCAATCCCCACTTTTCACCCCCTTTCACCTCATAATATACACCACATCGAAAAACCCTCAGACTCGTGTCTTCTTATGATGAGTTTATGTGCCGAGTATCACATCCCCCAATGAAACCAATCGGGAGATATTGCTATTCAATGAAATGCAGGTCTACCCCCTTAACACCCCTTTAGAACCTGAATATACAAAAATCCTCTCTTAGTGGGCATTTGTGGCCCTTGTAGAAGCAGCATACCAAATTTCATTCCAATCCGTTCGGTGGTTTCTGAGGTTTCGTGATGAATGAATGAGTGAGTGAGTGAGTGAGTGGTATTTGACAAATATATAGTAGAAGATAGTGTCAAGTCTTTGTTATGCTAAACTCGGTTGACAGTGCTGTGTGAGTAGGTGAGTAACTAACGGGATTTCAAGTAAAGATGCTCATTTTCTATACCGGTAGTGCAGAGCGCTACTGGCATCCAAACGGCCGTGTCTCGACTTGAGCTAAGTTGCCATGGAAACTATCTATCTTGCCATTCCTTCATGAGTATATTATGATTTGATTAGCATGTGCTTGAGTGCAAAAGGGCCGAAATCAGAAGAATGAGAAAGACTATCGAAAATTCATGTAGCCAGCGGTTCCTTCTGGGTCCTAAACTATGTGTATGCAAAATTTGGTTGAGATTGGTGGAACGGTGTAGATTTGTATACGGAACCAACCCACCCTCCCACATACATACATACAGACTTTCACTTTTATATATAAGAAGAAGATATATAAGTATATATGTATATCAGTTTCTTGTGGACACGATAACTGACGTAATTTTGCACCAATCACTTTGAAATTTTTACCGAATATGTATACCTATAAAATCTCGGTCGAGTTCGTTACTGGGCTAAATCGGTCGAAGGGAGTGAAAATGGGGGGCTTTTTTTTCGAAAAAGTGAAATATTGCTATAACTCTCTTAATATGTGAAATATTGAATCCGCTCAAAGTTCATACTATGTGTCGGATGAAGCCCAAATATTTTTATTTGAAGAGTTTTTTTATAGCACCAACCATTGACCAATGGGGTGGGAAAAAGTGGGTTTTTCGGGAAACATTAATCATATCTCCCTTAATAGGCAAAATATCCAAATCGTACAAAATGGACAATATTCCCCTAATAATTACCTAAAACTTTTGTCTGAAAGAATTTTTGATATGACCCACCATTACGCCAAGGGATGAGAAAAATGATTTCGGAATTATAAGAAAATGCAAAGAGCTATCAGAGGTTGCCATGGCAACACTACTAAATTGATGAGGGATGAGCCATCAGACGTTGCCATGACAACGCACTTGCACGAGATCAGATTCAGATTTCCATCTGACTAAGTGTGAAGCGGCTTCGGTGACGTAACTGGTAGCATGCTGAACTTCTGTTCCCAAGGTCGCGGGTTCAAAGTCGGCCAAAGTCATCGGATTTTCTAAGAGCGCTAAAAATCCCTCAGTATGCTTTCCTTTGGAGGGAAAGTTTCAACGTGGTTGCGGGTTGCTGGTTGTGGTGGCATCTAGTAGCCAAGTTCACAGCTAGGTGTCGTTGACGGTAGTATCTGGTAGCAACATTAGGAACTACTGCTTGAAATTGACCGTCTGCAGTCCTTACCTGAATTACAGACTAATACAGCCATCACAATTCACACAGTTTATCAGACAGATTCTACACTCACCCAAAGTACACGGGGTTACATGACCGCGTTGTCGCAGCCCCTAAACTGAGGAACCAACCAAAATCTCTGCGGGAGATATAATTTTGCGTGAAGAAGTAACAGACCGTTACATAGTTACACATCAGTGTCGAAACCTTGCATAAGGACAGTGTGACCACAAGTATAAAAATGGACCCCAAATGACAAGAAGGTTACCGTCCCCATAAGACAATAAAATGTTTAAAATATGCATAAAATAACGAAAATCAAAGTTAATTAAGCTCCAATTATAAAATACTTTCTTGCAATAAATGAGGTCTGATCCTTCTGATTTTCTAAGAGCGCTAAAAATCCCTCAGTATGCTTTCCTTTGGAGGGGAAGTTCCAACGTTCGTTGCAAGTTGCTGGTTGCGGTGGCATCTAGTAGCCAAGTTCGCAGCTGGGTGTCGTTGACGGTAGTATCTGGTAGCAACATTATGAACTACTGCTTGAAATTGACCGTCTGCAGTCCTTACCTGAATTACACACTAATACAGCCATCACAATTCACACCGTTTATCAGAGAGATTCTACATTCACCCAAAGTACACGGGGTTACATGACCGCGTTGTCGCAACCCCTAAACTGAGGAACCAACCAAAATCTCTGCGGGAGATATAATTTTGCTTGAAGAATTAACAGACCGTTACATAGTTACACATCAGTGTCGAAACCTTGCATAAGGACAGTGTGACCACAAGTATACAGTATAAATGGACCCCAAGTGACAAGAACGTTACCGTCCCCATAAGACAATAAAATGTTTAAAATATGCATAAAATGACGAAAAACTAAGTTAATTAAGCTCCAATTATAAAATACTTTCTTGCAATAAATGAGGTCTGATCCTTCTACGAAAACCTGCATATTTGCCTATTTTCGCCTATCCCCAAGTTTGTCCAGTGAAATCTACCTCCGCCTTCTAGCGTGCCGAGAGGACTTTTTTTTTGTGTGTGTACCACTTTAAGAGATAAGAATCTCTCGCGTACCACCTAATGGTTGGGAGATATAGTTACTATAACCCCCACCACTACTATGTAACAGACCAAAGGATGGATTGTAAATTGTGTTTGTTAGAGTTAGACTCTTAGAGTTAAAGTTGAAATTAATAAAAAGTGTGTCCAGTTGTTTTATTATTTGTTACGATAAGTATTCAATTCAAATATTTAGAAATGGCACTGTATAAATAATATTAATAAAACAACTCATAATAATGAATCATAAACACCAAAGTTCAACTAACAACTTCAGTGTGAAGGGTGAGCTTGAAGATTAGAAGCCAACTTAGGAATGTCTGGTTTAAGATTGCTTAGTCTCAAACGAAGATCGTTTTCCACTGTAAGGAGCCTAATCCGGTTTTTATTCTTGAGATGAACAAGTGAAGAATATGCAGTCTCACGCAAGTACAAAGTAGTGTAAGGCAGTAAAAATCTAACTGCTTTGTCAGCTATCTGTGCATAGTCTGCACGCATTTAAGGGCAGATGACCTGGTAGTTCCACCCCTTAAAACAACAATAACTAACTAGGCTGCACGCCACTCAACCCAAAAGTTCACAAGAGCCATTTTTGAAAAAGTTTCCCTTAGTTCTGAATCACAATTCAATTCATAAAACTGATCCTTATGTTTGGTCTTAAAGTCCTCCGGCAACATATCAATGTTTTTATATTTTTGAATTTTATATTTTTATATCCTTGTATTTTTCGCAACGTATCTAATATTTTTATATAGTTCGTAACATCACAGCGTACTCTACCCTAAAATCCGGAAAGGAGCCTGTTGGAATATCCATTGCCCCAGCTGGATCGCCTATTTCTAACAGCACCGGCAAATTACTACATTAGAAATCGCTCCCAACATGGCCTTTAGGGATTTACATACAGCAGTTACAAGAATATTGTGGATCAACAACCAACTACACGGGGCACACCTACCTTTACTTACCTTCTCGGGGACTGGGAATTCAGCTTCGCCTACAATAATCCACAATACTCTAGTTCTTATATTTAAAATGAATCACACGCCAACAACAACAAATAACGAAGTGAATTAAATTTATCAACAATGGTGTAAACTAACCTAGTATAAACAAAATGACAATAAACTAATTTAACAATCAAATTAAAATAAAAAAACACGCAATCATTCACACTTCCTTTCTACTCCACATCTTATTACAATGCTGTAAAAAAAATGACGAGCATAAGATTCTTGGCTTGTATTAGGCCTACACTACGTAAAATGAAAACGTTTAATGAATGCTCTTACATTCGTGGCATTCCTGACACCTGATTTCGTTCACTAGCCTGCGTTTGTAGAACGCACGTGCGCTAGCTTGTTTCATCAATGAAACCCTAGCACCACGCAGCACTCGGAACTGTTTTACATATTATTCAAGGCGGTGAGACTTCACCTGTTCATTATGTCACCGCTCTCCAACTGTAACAGTGAATCATTCTAGCCAGCCCACACCGAGACTGCTTTTGAGTGCGTTTATAAAACACGTAAAATTAACGTTTAGATCTTACAAAAATGCACATAACTTCTATGTTTCTTAAACAATCATTCTGAAAATTTTATACACTCTTTCATTCGCACCCCGCAATTGTTCTAGATCAATTCGGTTCCACAATCACTCTTAACAGTGTACAATCATTCATACCAAAAACATCCGCTCATAAAACACACGCTATTCCAAAACAATTGATTAATAAATCCTACTAAATTATTTAACTAATTAAATCATTTCCAAAGAATTATTTACATGTAATATGTTCATAATAACATACATTATTTAGTGTTGCTAACACGATACTTTAGAGATTCTGGCTTCTCGGTTACAATACATCTCTCATTTAATTACACATAACCATTCTCTAACATTCCGTAGTTTTGATATACTGCTTACACATCGTCTTATATAGGTTTCATTACATTGTCGGTATAATACAGTCGACTAATTAAGGTTAGCTGTACGTAATTACATAACTTCGGGTTTAATAAAATTTAATAATTGTATTATTGACATAAGTAGACAATCGTTCTCAAGTTGTATTTCCGCTAAAATCCTCCTGTCAACACAGCTAAATCGTTAATTCATGTGAACTGGACTACTTGTATACAATGGCTCTTATCATGATCCATGCCTTCTTATCAAAGAACAATAATACTTTGACTTCCTTTAAAATGCGGAACCCCCTTCGCACGAGCCTTCTTCATAGCTCTACAAATCCTCATATAACAGTATAAATGGCATAAACAATTATCATCCACTATGTTAAACAATAACCAAAAACGGATTAATTGTTATTAACATATCTTCTGTTGAAACTTCTCTCAAATAAAGGCATGACCCTCAGTATCATTCCTCATGACTACTGGTCTACAATTATACATGCTTAAGTTCTTCAAACGAAGCTTCCAATTGTAATGAACGATATTAGAGAGTCATGATTAACCTCCTAAAGTTTACTCCACAACAAGATAATTAACTGTTAACTCGTCTGTCGCAAATACATGTAATAAAAATAATACTCCTGTCTCACCTCACTTGTCAAGCTTTAAATTGTTTATCGTTGTAATATCTGGTCCATAAAATGACGTGATGTTACACAAATAGTGTAAAATAACACACACGTTATTTATAGTATCAAATAGAATTCAATCTTGACCGGGATAAACTAGCTTTGAATTCCTAGATCTTCTATCAAAAGGTATTTCCTCTAACATATTAAATGAACAAAGCTCTCAGCTTTACAAATAATAGAAAGGTTTGTCAACGTCGTAATGTTTTTCCACTGTACACAAAGAATGTTTATAGGGATTAAGACTTCGGTCTTATCAAACGACTAGTATTTCTTAGATCGTCGACAGTTTATGTACAATAATGATATAACAATATCATTCGATGTTTCTTCTGTTCTTGAAGTTAGATTTGGTTACATTAAAGTGCTCAAATTAAATTTAATAAGAATTTAATTTGAAGCTATGACACAATGTCAGAATACTTGGTTTAAATCAAATTATTAAAATTCGAGAGTCGAAACGACTAGTCTTCTATGAGGCAATATGATTCCTCAAACAAAATTTTTCAATGGCAGTTCCACAACTGATCCGTAGAATAAAATTTTAAAAAATAGATTAAAGGCAATCATCTCCTACATAATCTTGAAGCATAAAAACTTAGCACACATCTGAAGTGTAAAATACATGACAACACTGAAATACATGAAATGTGAAAATAAGTAAGTATGGAAATATGAAAATATGAAGTGAGATCGTTGGCTCAGGATGTCACTAATCAAGCTCTATATTATAAATGAGAGACACTGCTACCTTATTTGGACGAAAACTTGAAGATCTATGTAAGTAATCCCACAATACTTTAGATGTTTCCTCAGTTCAAGATACTGAGATGGATCTGCATTCGAACCTCGAATCTGCGACCTCAGAGATAGGAAACGTCCCTCTCTGGAATTCACCAACATTCGCCTGGGCTCGAACGACATCCTTCTGGCAAATTCTTCTGTGTTGCTGGGCTACCCCTAGCATCTTGACAAATCTCTTCTGTAGAATCTTCATTCCGTCGTAAATATGTATCAGCCTCATCATTGGAATATAATTTATAGAAATATTCATATAATTGGTGAATGAAATATTTCCATTGCTAATTGATGTTACATTAGTGTTCGTAGACTGACGAAAATGTACAAGATGGACCGTACACTACATCTGTATTCAAGAATACGTCGTCTAACGAAGTTCCATCGTTGTATCTTAACTCCTGTTATCGAATATGTCTCTGGCGCATGCCTATTTAGTTAATGTTAATTATGTTGAATGAAGACACTTGAAGAATAATGATAGTCATTCTGATACTGTTTATATACTGCGCCAATGTTACAAGTTCTTCGCTACTGTTCACTTGAACTGCGTTCGCCAACTTCACGTTGCAATTTAAAATGATATTCAGCTTTATTTCCAACACATTGGAAAATCTGTCTTAACAGGCTTACATTGTCGAAACGGTAAGTTTTAGAACGCTCGACTTTTCACAGAATATAGTATTCAACCCGTTCTTTATATATATTCGCTTAGTTAAATTCAGATCTCAATTATATAAGAGATATAATTAAGTCAATATTCCTCACAACTTCACATAAAATGGAAGTGCGGTAATCTCCTACGTTCCACCTAACTATCCTCGCGACTCCACAAGTCGACAGTCGTCGCACTCGGACAAAGCCTTGGGATCTCGGTTAACCCAGTAAAAACACTTCCTCACTCTTCAAAGACTGCTGGAATAAGAACCTCGATCCTTGGATCTCCCCCTCCAAGTCGAAATTTTGGCGGCCATATCAATCTCCCACCATAATTTTAGCGCGTAGATTACTAATGCTTATTACTGCGTAGATTAATCGATCTGCGTTTTTAAAGTATCAGACATGATTTCTTTTAATATTCTCTTCATTACCGAATAAGAAAATCTTCTTCTAAGGGCCTAAATGCATAATTTCATCAAATTATGTAGTTGAAGTTGATCCCGTCTTCAATAAGACCTCTTCTCATTGGCTCTGGGCAGGGATCCAATAGCATAATTTATAACAATATTTATAATATTAATTTCCAAACTTGCTGTTGCTATGCTAATTTTAGCCTTCTAGATGCGTCTATTTTGCAATATATCACGTGATCGGGCTCTCCGACAGCCTCGAGCTTGTAACACTACCCTCCTGTGTCACACTTCCAGAAATTATATTTGCTGGTTAAATTTTATCATGGGGACGGAAAATACTCTCATTTTGTCCCAAAATAATTCAATTTACGGGGGCAGTGCCACTGCAGCAGTACGTACGTACCACTAGTGGTACGCGTACCAAAGGTTGGGAAACGCTGGTCTAAAGTATGAGATATAAGACATTAGTAACATAACACTACTTGTAGTCTGTTGTTGTTTCATTTGAGGGGTTTGGACATTGTGGTCATTCAGTCCCGTGTACTTGAATGTGTGAGTGTAATTTTGTATGTTAACCTGTGTTACTGTGATAACTGTATGAGTGAGTGTATGTGTCATTCAGATTAGGATTCGGAAACCACGGAGAACCACTTCCTAGATGGCTGAGGTAGGAATTAAACCCACCTCTTCTTAATTTTGCCTCAACAGGCTGAGGGAATTTCGTTCCAATCTTCAAACCAGAATTCTTGGCAGAACCTTGAATCGAACCCAAGACCTTTGGGAACGGAGCCTCAATACACATCCCGAGACCACAGAAGACAAAACTATCGTCCTATCTGTATGAGATTTTAAGGAGTGGCGTACTGAAAATTGATTACATTAGAGAAAGCTCCATAGACTATTTTTCTTTGGAGTGGGAGGGGCTAGACCTTCCCCTCCCTATAGTCCACGCCACCTAAAATAAGTTACTAAACGATTAACATGTATCAAACTTTAACATCCATCCCCTATGCCCACGCGCATGTTGGTTTGTGATCGAATTTCTTGAAGTTAAGTTGCTTTTTGTGTCAGCACAATGTCGCCAACCCCGCTTAAAATCTCGCCATCTCCAAATACAATACCACTAAGATTTCTTGCCATACAGTTGCCAAATTCCGGAAGGAGGTAGCGCCCGAGATGTCCCATAATGTTTAAGATAAATGTGACCAACTATTTTAATTGCGCTCCCCCCAACGCGCGTACTCTTCAGTTAATTGAATATATTTTCGTATTTCATTGGAAAACTACGTCTAGTGCATTTGTACAAGGTAAGTGATACTAAAATACATCAATTAGAACAGTAATTATTGGTCATTATAGACAAGATTTTGTATTATGTGTGTGTTGGTTATCAGCCGCCTGAAATGTTTGGAAACTTATAATTAATTAATTAATTAATGCGTAAATTAGTTCGAAACATGGAATCCTTGTGATCAGCGTTCATTACAGTGGTGAATACTCTTCGACATACAAAACAAACCTAGCCTTAGGCTTATTCCCCAGACCCCCTTGCTTGTAGTGCAATCAGTAATTTTCGTCCAGACAGTCGTCTAACCTAGTAGCGACCGATGGTTTCGTCCAGACAGTCATCTAACCAAGAAGGGCCCGATTATTTCTTTTTTCACATAATTCCAACGTTACGTGTGGCGTCTAATGTATTTTCTATCGGATATGCTGGCAACTACTGACGTCAATGTGTGCGCCTCGTTGTGAGCGCTCACTGCGGCAGTTTCACATACTAAATACGCTGTCGAACATGGCTGTGGTTGTTAAAAACAATACAAAAACACATATTTACGTGATTTAGCACAATATCCAGTGCAGAAGTGATCCCCCCAAAGATGAAATAAGGTATGAAAATGATATATTATCAAAATGAAAGCGAAAAGGAAAATTGTAATACGTAGTACACAATTAATCTGAAATTTCACTATTTAAGTCGTGTTATAAAAAGGGAATAGCGGGTGGGTTATAGACAGCGAAGGAGAAAACATATATTAGGAGATCATTTCCACAATTATTATTCATCATTACACAAGGTATTTCGGCTAATTTAAGTATTCTACTTGGTATCGTTTTGCCTTGAACATTTTTGCTTGAAGATGGGCTATTATTTAATTTAAAATATGCACTGAAAATTTTCAGCACTTGGATTTTTTGGAAACCATTTGAGCAACACTATCATAAAATGCTATTAATATTATGACCATGTAGAAATGAGTGGAAGTGTGGAGGACGTACGCACATTGTGCGCATAGCCAGCAGCATTCGCGACAACGCTGCCTTCAGTTCAATGCTTCTCCGTCAAACTGTCAGAATGCTTCTCTGGAAGAAACAACTCTAGGATATACAAAACTATTGGCCGCTACTAGGCTAGGTGGCTAACTGAATGAACATTACCGCTTGTAATACAAACAACGGGTCTGGGGTGTAACCCCAGGTTACAATTTTGTTTAATGTAAAGCCTTGTTCCGCATTTACCACTTTCAAACTAAGCGACAAAACGAGCGCCAAACAATAATGTTGGCACTGCTAAAAAATATAATAACACCCTTTAGCGATAAAATGTTTAACTCCTGTGTCTTAGTCACATTACGTATTACTGTAGAAAATTTTCTGGATATTGGTGGAGGCTGACACCGTAGCCTATTCTTATATTCCGCTCTCGCAACTAAAATATCTCAGCTCTCCACAAAAAATTGTTTTGTGTTGTTATCTTATAATTATAATTTTCGAGATATTACTCTGTCGATAAAGCTGCCTTTCAACGCCTGTATTCAATTCGTCAATTTGTCAGTGAATTCTTGCTTTTTATGGAACTAACCTTGGGGAGGTGCTTTTAGTTTTCTGCAAGTGAATTTTAATGCGCCAAGGACGAGAGTCAGGAGAGTATTCTACCAACCATCTCGCGCTGTGCCATAACAGTTTTTGGCAGTTGGTCCAGGTTCGATTCCCGGCTCCGCCAAGAAATTTTAACTTTGGTCTGAGGGATGGAACAAGGTACACTGAGCCTCGTAAGGCAAAACTGAGAAGAGGAGGGTTCCATTCCCATCTCAGCCATCTTGGGAGTGGTTTACCCACTTCTACTCCAGTCAAATGCCGGGATGGTTCCTAATTTAAGGCCATGGCCGCCTCGTTACCAATCCTCATCTGAATTACAAATGCACACACTAATACAGCCATCAAAATAACACAGGCTATCAGACAAATTCCATACGCCCAAGTAAACGGTCTACATGAGCAAGATGTCGCAAAGTCCCAAAATCAACCAACAACAACTGCATTCTACCATTTCAAGAAGAAATCTTAGAGTTGTCATTGCAGTCTTATGCCCCTAAAATCCACGACTAGTTCGAATGGTTTTAGGCCTAAGCATTGGAGCAACCATCTTCTTGCATCTCAATAGGGGTTTGCCAATAGGCTTTCACGGCTTGTCTCAATTCTGCCTCCATATAATTATGTAGGCCTATACATGCAAGAAATGAGTACTTTTCAGAAATAAAGAAATAATAAGCTAACATGTATCCTATTATTCTATTTCTCTCCTACTCCTGAATCCTTCCCTGAACCCTAATCTGAAAATAGAATGGTCTGAAATTTTGGACCAATTATAACAAGTAGTTCCGTGAAGAGAAGCCTCCGTGGCTTAGGCGGCAGCACGCCGGCCTCTCACCGCTGGGTCCGTGGTTCAAATCCCGGTCACTCCATGTGAGATCTGTGCTGGACAAAACGGAGGCAGACAGGTTTTTCTCCGGGTACTCCGGTTTTCCCTGTCAAAATTTCATTCCAGCAACACTCTCCACTATCATTTCATTTCATCTGTCATTCATTTACTCATTGCCCCAGAGGAGTGCGTCAGGCCTTGGCAGCCGGCACAGTCCATATCCTCGCCGCTAGCTAGGGGCTTCATTCATTCCATTCCTGACCCGGTCGGAGACTGGAAGCAGGCTGTGGATTTTCATTTCAGTTCCGTGAAGAACTATACAGCCTATTTCCATTTATCATACTTATGTTAATTGCCTCTATCTGCATACAAAATTTCAGTTTGATTGCTGTAATAGATTCGTAGATATTGAGAACCGACTAAATATTGCGGATGGTCGCTATGTTGGATCTTATATATGTTGGTCCTAGAGTTATGTACTGTTACATGAAGATTACTGTGTACGTGTAGCATTCAAATTTCAATCGTATGATTAGGACACAAGAAGTAACAAGGAGATTTTAAAATTTCACTCAGCTGCCATCTTATGGTTAGGGAAACAATTCAAATAAATTAGATGCCAGTGGATTAACATTCGAATAAGGATTTACTGTACCAAGTTTCACTGCACTCGGATGGTTAAATTGCGAGAAACGTCCATGTGAATATTTATAATTCGCGTCGCCGCCATGTTGGATTTGTGATCACCAGGTTATTTAAAGTCCTATAGGTGAACTTATGCTCATAGCCCCTATGAACATTAAAAAAGTCAGTTTGATTGCTATAATAGATTCGTAGATATTCAGAGCCGTCTAAATATTTCGGATGGTCGCCATGTTGGATTGTCAAATGTATACGCCAGAGAGTCATGTACCATTAAAGGAGAATTATTGCGTAGGTTCATTATTCAAACTTTCACTTCGATCGCATGACTACGACACAAGAAATAAAAACTTAATTTTAAAATTCGCACAGCCGCCATCTTGAGGTTATGTAAACAATTGAACTACATTAGATACCAGTGCATTACAATGTGTATAAACATTCCTGTACCAGATTTCATTGCGTTTGGAACATTAAATCGCGAGAAAGGTCTATTTAATATTTTCGAATTCGCTTGGCCGCCATGTTCGTTATGTAGTTAACCGGTTTTTGAAAGTCATATAGATGAACTTCCAGTAGTTCCCTTTATCTCCGTACAAAATTTCAGGGTGATACCGCTAATAGTTTCAGAGATATAGAATGCCGGTGAAATATTTCGCACAACCGCCATCTTGTGGTTATGTAAACAATTGAACGAAGTTAGATGTCGGTGCATTACAATGTGTAAAAACATATACTGTACCATGTTTTATTGCGTTTGGTTGGTTAAATCGCTAGAAACGTCTATTTAAACGTCGCAAATTCGCGTGGCCGCCATGTTGGTTTTGTAGGTACCAGGTTTTCAAATGTTACATAGGTGAACTTCTAGTAGCTTCCTTTATCTCTGCAAAAAATTCCAGGGTGATATCGGGAATTGTTTCGGAGATATTGAATGCTGGTGAAATATTTTGACCAGCCGCCATGTTGGATTAGTGAGACGTAACAAATTTTCAAGGGCACGGTCAGGGTCGTCCGGAATAGCGCTATGAACTTACCGAGTTTCATTGAAATCGCTCCATCCGTTTAGAATTTATTAGGGACACACACACACACACACGGACAAAAGGTGATCTTATAAGCCTATTTTTTTTTTCAAAATTGAAAATAGGCTAAAAATGTAGCCTATAAGAAGAAATGCATATGCTCATCTATAGCTCCCCAGCAAAACTGGAAAAACCTTGAGTAAGTATTAATGTTTCTGTTCTTATGCATTTTATATGACGGTTTAAAAGACAATCTGGAAGATCTAACTTAAGTTAGGTTCACTTCCATAATACTGCTTAAGAGTTAGACTGTTGAGGACTGATGACCAAGACGTCCCTAAATTGAGGAAGATTTGCTTTACAACCCGACGTGAAATGTTATTTTAGGAAGTGGGCCTTTACTTGATTTGTAGCATTTGCGATACGTGTTGCATGGGTGTGTGAGGTGTCTTTTTGGAGTTAAATGATGTCAGTTGGCAACACCACATGTGGCAGCCATGTTGATTTTTAGTAACATATTTAGGGTGGTTTTGATATCATGTCCTTAAGGGCTACTGTTAAATAGCCATGAGTTCTCTTCCAGTGTTTTGCTTCGCAAGGGAGTCAAATTAGTGGCGACGCTATGCGGCTGATGAAGGAACTAGATCGGCGCTTGTGCTCGAAGGAGAAAATACAGAACTTTGAATGCTACAGTCTTGCAGTGAAGTGATGCTGGTACGGACGGATCGCTGAGTCCATCACCCAGGCCATCTTAATTCACAGTTGCACAAGCTAGTGAACAATTGCACATATTTCACAAACTATTCAGTACCTCTAAATTTATAGACGTTTTGTAAAGCAAGAATAAAAGTCAATAAAAATGTATAAACCAATAATTGTTCTTTTCCGCATTTTCAAAAATATGCTGTCCTATTAAAAACAATTAGTTCCCTGAAGAACTATACAGCCTATTTTCATATATCCTACTCATGATAATTGCCTCTACCAACATACAAAATTTCAGTTTGATTGTTGTAATAGATTCGTAGATGTTGAGAACCGACTAAATATTGCGGATGGTCACCATTTTGGATTTTTATATCAAATGTAGGTCTTAGATTTATGAACTATTACATGAATATTAGTGTACACGTGTGGTATTCAAACTTCAATCGCATGATTAGGACACAAGAAGTAAACCGGGATTTTACAATTTCGCACAGCTGCCATCTTGTTGTTATGTAAACAATTGAACTAAAATAGATGCCAGTGCATTATAATGTGTATAAATATTTACTGTACGATATTTCACTGCGCTCAGATTGTTAAATAGCGAGAAAAGTCTATTAAAATGTTCCAAATTTGCTTGGCTGCCATGTTCGTTTTGTACTTTACAGGTTTTTGAAAGTTACATAGATGAACTTGCAGTAGTGCCCTTTATCACCTTACAAAATTTCAGGGAGATATCAGTAATAGTTTAGGAGATGTAGAATGCCGGTGAAATATTTCGCACAGCCGCCATCTTGAGGCTATATAAACAATTGAACTAAATTGGAAGCCAGTGCATTGCAATAGGTATAAACATTTGCTGTACCAAGTTTCATTGCGTTTGGATGGTTAAATCACGAGAAAGTTCTATATATAGGGACATCAATTACTGTAAAAAATATAACGCTGCATTTTCCTGAGGTGCTTTGGGGACAAAAGAAAAAACAAAGCAAACAAAAAAAAACAAGAAATGTACAAACGGTCGACGAAAATTCTACTCGCCTCCGTGGTGTAGTGGTCAGCCTGATTAGCTGCCACCCAGGAGGTCCGCGGTTCGATTCCCGGCATTGCCACGAAATTTGAAAAGTGGTATGAGGACTGGAACGGGGTCTATTCAGCCTCGGGTGGTCCAAATGAGTAGAGGGGGTTCGATTCCCACCTCAGCCATCCTCGAAGTGATTTTACGTGGTTTCCTACTTCGTCTTCGGGCAAATGCCGGGATGGTATTTAACGTAAGGCCACGGCTGCCTCCTTCCCTCTTCGTTGTCTATCCCTCCCACTCTTTCCATCTTTTCATCAGGCCCCTGTTAGCTTTGCAGGTGTGACCGCCTGGGAGACGAGCTAGTCACACTCCCCAGTTGTATCCCCGACTCAGAGAGAGAAAGAAAGAGAAAGTTAATTGATTACGTCATCATTTTGTTTACCCCTCCCCGTTCAAGTGAAGCCCTGAGTGAGGGCGCTGCCAGCGCGAGCGAGGGAGAGAGGAGGGTGAGCACGTGGTGGGAGGGGAGAGAGAGTGACACCATTAGTAAATCATCCTCACGTGCGCACTACCCAGCGCCAGTTGGTTTCTGTGCAAGTCACGCCTTTCACATGCAGCAAATAGCAGTAGATCCAGCAACATGATGACAGGAGGGGCAAGGGGAAGCGTAGTAGTTCGCATATTTTCCTGGGCTTCAGATGAAGTTGTCGCGCTGTACATGCAATATATGGACGACTCCTGAGAGGTCTGACGATAGCTTGTGACTGCTATGCAGTAAACAATATTATGAGCACTATGGTGTTTGAAGTCATTTTTCAGTGTTGCCTTAGTAAACAAAAGTTTGGTGCTTTTCAGTCGGTCAACACGAATGTACCCAAATGAGATGGGTTAATCCCTAATCCTGAAAAAAAAATGACATGAGATTAATAAATAACATGGATGACCAGTTTTGATCGTCAAAAGCGATCATCATCAGATCCATTACACTTAGGCTATAAAATCTATGTCTGAAAATATGGGTTAAAATATTTACAATATGTAAACTTATTTAGTTGCAGTATTAGTTGTGCAACTCTTCAATATGTGTTAGTTGTAGTTTATGTGATGTTTTGTTGAGATACTGGAAGTGGTGATTGACCTCCGGAATTTGCCAGTTTGGAGTGAATATGTGGTTGTTGTAAATGGTCAATTCCGATTGTACTGTACTGTACAGGCTGTTTATCTGGTTAGGGTCTTGCGCAGTCCTGTTGAGAGTGGTTCAACTGGACACTTATTGCACTCGACTGACTGAAAATACCTGTGTGTGAGGGTCTGTTGTCTCCCTCGGCTGTTCCTGGTGCAAGTGTACATATTTTAAACATTTTCACCCATATTTTCAGACATAGGTTTTATAGCCTAAATGTAATGGATCTGATGATGATCGCTTGACGATCGAAACTGGTCATCCAAATGTATTTATTAATCTCAAGTAATTTATTTCAGGATTAGGGATTAACCCATCTCATTTGGGTACATTCGTGTTGACCGACTGAAAATCACCAAACTTTTGCAATATTGTGAGCTCTGAATTGGACAGCGTTTGGCAAACATCTCAAGAACAAACAACTTCCCATTTGTAAAGGAATAGACTATCTTGCAGAGAGTTCCATTAAGGAATATCGAACAGAACCTTAAGAGCATCGTCGTGTCTTAGTAACTCGTCCCCAGTGCAGACGTCAGCGCGAAATTACATTTCCAGCGGGGAAGAGAAGGAATCAGGAATATATCGCTCTGCCTTTTAAAATAAAGTAAGAATATCGTTCTGCACCGCATTTGATATTGCTATATAATTCATGAATACGAGAGAGACTCAGAGTGTTCGGGCCAGACGTCATGACAGAACTATGGGATTGGAGATCTCAGCATGCCATCTTTTGTGCCGAAATAAGTCGACCAGGGTATTTGTTCACGTGATGACTACTATCGTTTTTTTTTTAAATTATGGATACTCGAGTTTAGGCCTTAATTACAAACAAACCAATAAAACTACTGAATAATGAGTTATACCAATATTTTCCTTGTTTGATTCTGCGTTAGGCTATATAAGCCAATTATTCTCAAGTTTAATAAATATGTTTTTATTTGCGGTTGTATGATAAATTGTCCGGGTTTTTGACGTCATTTCTTGGAACCGCTCACTTAAAACTATATAGCCTACATGAAAAACTACTTGGCTGAGGGTAATGACATTTTTATATGTTATAGCCACAAGTATTGGCAGTTTTTCAACTACCCAATAAAAAGTTATTAAACTTTTTCTAAAGTAACGTTTTCTCAGCCCAGGATTAACGTACAGCAGGAAACTTGGCATCATTTTAATGTGATTGCAGCAGACATTGTACAAATACTTCATGAAACCAATGTAAAGCTTATAATGTATGTAGATGATATGGTGTTATTAGCCAAGGATCTTGTCATCCTGTAGAATTGCCTAGATAGATTCCGGTACCGGGCGAAGGATAACTCCATGAACATTAACAGCGGGAAAACAAAAGTTATGAAATTTAGAAGGGGTGGGAAACTGTGCGTTTCGGACAAGTTCACCTGTGGCGAAGATCAGCTTGAAATCGTTACCTCGTACAAATACCTGGGAATCACTCTGCAAACTGCAGGAACAGCCTTTACTACACACATTAAAGAAAAATCAGCAGCAGCCATCAAAGCAATGTATGAAATTCCTAAAGCTTACAATCTGTCATTAGCTACAGCAATGGCACTATTTAAAATTAAAGTGGCCCTGTAGCAACATATGGTATTCATCTCATATCGAATGATCTTTCGGTAACAAACTTAAAACGACTTGAAAATATAAAAGCAAGGTACTTAAAACGCATTCTACAGATATCCAAGTTTTCGGAAAATCGAATCGCATTATCTTCTTGGAAATGAAACATTCTTTCTGGAAGATATCAAATCGCTCTTCAAGCTACCCAACACGGCTGCCTTGGACGCGGTCTTGGAAGAAAGGAAAACGAAAGCACGTCAAATTCCTAGGGAATTTTTCGATACTGATGCAATGAAAAATCACGAATGGAAAGGACCAAATTACAAGTTACGCCACGTCTTCACGCTGCACATGGTTTTCATAGCAAAATATGTACAAATCCAAAATTTCACAAACCGACAGAAAAGTGCATATGTGCCAAACATAATCGGCATCTCTTTATGAAGTTTCTGGTTACTCCGGTTAACACTACTACAGTCATCACTGAAATAGGTACTGATGAACTCGATGTCCCAACCTCATCAACTGAGTTAAGAACCACAAGAACTCAGCACTAATCATTATGCGTTATTTTTGGTTATCATGAGATGTTCCAATTTCGAAGAATAATGGTAATTGTTTTAAGGTGCAAAACATCCGAGTTATCGATCCTCCATAAGATGGCGGTACTGACGGAGGATCCTGACTTAAGGATCCCGGCCGATCGGAGAATGAGGTTATGAGAAGATTGAAAGAGACATGAAAGACCGGAAAATAATGGCCTCTGACACCCTATTGTCATCAGTGAAGAAATATGGTGGAGGTGATTGCTGCTTTAGGGGCGGATCATCGTGTCATCTGCTCCTAATGAAGGTAAATTAATAAGATTGGTCAACGCGTTGGAGGGAAGGGAAGGCCCTTTAGAAGGCGCTATGTCGGCCTTTGCCTGGAGTTGAAAGGGGGAAAGCACAGAAAACCATCTCAAGGACGACCCACTCGTCTCCCGAGTACGGAGTACCCCTTTATGGAATAGTGGTCTCTATATTAGCCACCTGTCATAAGGACAGTTTATGCTTTCAAAGATGCTGATAGTTGAATCTTTCAGCCAAATTTCGAAGATTTTTCATGCCGAAGTTCTAGTATTCCTAAAAATCAAATAGGCCTATTATGTACGGTACGAATCTACTTGACGTAATATGTTGGATAAAATTTAAAATAAAACTAAAAACATTAACAATTGAAAATGAAAATCCACAGTCTGCTTCCAGTCTCCGACCGGGTCAGGAATGGAATGAATGAAGCCCCTATCTAGCGGCGAGGATATGAAATGTGCCGGCTGCCGAAGCCTGTCGCACTCCTCTGGGGCAATGATTAAATGAATGACAGATGGAATGAAATGATAGTGGAGAGTGTTGCTGGAATGAAATTTTGACAGGGAAAACCGGAGTACCCGGAGAAAAACCTGTCTGCCTCCGTTTTGTCCAGCACAGATCTCACATGGAGTGACCGGGATTTGAACCACGGACCCAGCAGTGAGAGGCCGGCGTGCTGCCGCCTAAGCCACGGAAGCTCTAAAAAAAAAAAAAAAAAAAAAAACATTAACAATTAAAGTGTAAAAATAAAATATCAATATAGAAATAAAAATCATAAAAATTAAATGACAATAATACAAGAAATATAAAAATTAATGTAATAAACATAACAATAAAAGAATTATGAAAATAATTGTAAAAATCAATTCGAAATTAGTTAATTATTTAATTCAATAAAAATATCAAAATTAAGTCTATAAGAACATACATTGAAAATTAAGAATAAATATATTAACATTAAAATTAGAGAAACAAAAAATAACATTATTTATAAATAAAATAATTAAAATAAATTAAAATGTAGAAACACATTAAAGTAAAAAAAAGTTTTGCCCTCTAAACAGAACTACGAGGTTAACACACAGAACTACGACGCTCAGTGGGTAGAGAGATTGTAAAGAGTTGATCGAGGGAGATTGGGCAGAAACAAATGATTGGTGATTGCCACAAGTAAGAGGAAGCCGTTTCAGACTCAGCTACAATGACGAGGTTGCCAAATCACATCTTTGAGTCCATGGGGAATTCGACAGTACATTGACACAGTAGGCCTAATCATATAAGGATCATCCAGTTCATGCCCACCCATGAGTATTATTGTTTCAACAAAACAATGCCCAACCTCTCTCGGAAAGCGTATGCATGGAAACTCCTTACGGTACGGTTAATTTACAGTGGCCCACTAGGTCACCGGATGCTACTCCTATTGCGCATGTGTGAGAAGTCAACTGAAATATTCTCCTTATTAATAAACTGACACTCGCATATTAAAAAAGCGTGGTATTTCATTTCCCAGATAGCAATGCATTGGTGGGAATTCGGGAGAATAATGGAGCTTTATGATGATAACAGCCTGTATTGGTTTGAGTTTTAAAATAACCTTAAGCATAGTAAGTGTTAAAAGAGAATAATATGAACCTCAATTATTTACCATCAGTATTGAGGAACAACTCGTCCTTTATGTCTAATTTCTATTCAGTCACCCCTAACCTTTCTGGTGATGCTATTTCCAATTTGAATGCTGTAACTCAACTGATTGGAGGTAAATGGACACTCCAATTCAGTCCAGTGCTCTCTTGCTCAAACTAATGGATTCATTGCAAAGTTTGCATGTAAGGAGAAACTTGTGGACTTGACTAGATCAATAGTAACCTGGGCAGAGGATCGGAAGTTGCCCTAGCGCGCTGCTCGCTGCAAGGACCACGCCCTGCTTTTGTTTAAATGTCTCCGGGTTCACTCTGTCAATACTGGTGTGTGTTTTAGCATAGCTGTACCTGCTTTTATAGCCGAGCGCATATTAATGCGAAAAAGGAAGGAAGATTGTAGTTTTACATGACCGTTTATCTCGCGATCATGAGCAACGGGACCTTCATATTTAAGTGGAATCTGAACCACAGGACGTGATATTTCACGTCGAAAATCTCCCATGCATTGACAAGGAATGGAACTCGGTCCACAGTGCTGAGAGGCAAGCGGCTTGATCAACGCACCATTACGCTTCCTCCCTTCATCCACAAGGGAAACGTATAGTCTATACAGGGTGATTCTTATTAACGTTTAAAACTCTCTGTAGCGACGTAGATGGCATTGAGACGAGTAATTTGATATAGGTCACTTAGTGTCCCAAGTGTCCGGAAATATCTTAAAAGTGAATCACATCTGTTAAACATATGACGTCATCAGGTGACGGCTCAGCACAAGCGGCCAGGTCAGGCCCTTGCTCCCTTACGCACACCAAAGCAAACGTTGAATATCATATCACTCTGGTTCCGTGTCTTGCTTCCACTTGAAAGGAGAAGAGAGAGAACAAAGAAAGCTGATGGATAGGCCCCGGATTTGAACCTCGAACCCCACGCGCCCAAGTCTCACACGCAGACTTGGAGCCAGAGTGATATGACATTCAACGTTTGCTTTGGATGCTTTGGTGTGCATAAGAGAGCACGGGCCAGACCACTCGAGCGTAGCCGTCACCTGATGACGTCATATGTTTAAAAGTTGTGGTTCACTTTTAAGGTATTTCCGGACACTTGCGACCCTAAGTGCCCTATATCAAATTACTGGTCTCAATGCCATCTACGTCGCTACAGAGAGTTTTAAACGTTAATAAGAATCACCCTGTATATGACGTGTTATGCCCTTAGGCAGGTCTTCACACAGCAACTCTCCATGCAGTCCTGTCTTCAGCCATTCTCTTAGTTTGGTGGAAATTTCCTGCTATCTTGACACTGTCCACCAGCTGGTACCTTCTCCGTCCTCTTCCTCTCTTTACGTTTACTGATCCTTCGAGAGCATCCCTCAGCAAACTCTCATCGCAGCCAGTATGTAGTGGCGGATCCAGGACTTGCGGCGCCCTGGGCGATATGTTAAGGTGGGGCCCACAACAATAGGAAATTTAAAAAATCAATTCAAATGGAAAATAGTTTGGTAATAATAATAAAATAAAGAATAGTTACAATATTTTGAATTCACTACAGTACATTTTTTTTAATAATATGAAAGAAACCTTTAAGTCGCCTTGAAGAAGATTATGTAAACCATGAAATATTAAAATATTACGTTGCGACTTATTTCCCAGCTGAAGTCTTTTATCATTTCACTGAAATCTAAACTTGCTAAACCGTCACGGGAGGTCATAGCCACACTGAAAAAAAAAAGAATATGAATTATAAATTAGTATGAAAGGTTTGAAAAATATAATTAATTAATCAATTAAATTAAAAATAATCCATGGCGCGGGCCACCCCGGACCGCGGGGCCCTGAGCGGTCACCCTCCCCTGGATCCGCCCCTGATGGTATGTAACAGCCTCCTATTTTCTCCAACTCGCTCCAATACCTCCTCATTCCGAACCCTTTCCACCCAGGATATCCTTTACATTCTTCTCCATAACCATATTTCAAACTCTTCTAGCCTTCTTTCATCATCCTTCCTTAGCGTCCAGGTCTCGGATTCGTATAGTGCCACACTCCAAACAAAGCATTTTGCCAGCCTCTTCCTTAGCCTCAAGTCCACACAATAGTCTCTTCTTTCTGTTGAAGGCTTCTTTAGTAACGGCAATGCGAGTTCATAAGGGAAATATAATAATTGCTTGATGTACGGACTTGGACATCTTGGTTATTTTGGTGCTTGTATTTGTAAGAGAAGTGAGGAATGGGAACGAGGCAGCCACAGAAACCATCCCAATATTTGCATGGATTAGAAGTAGGAAACCACGGAAAACCACCTATTGAATGATTGAGGTGGGATTCGAACTTACCTTTTGTCAGTTCAGCCTCGCGAGGCTAAGTTTATCCCCTTTCGGTCCTCAGACCACAGTTATTATTACTGTTTGTCAGAGACGGGAATTGATTCCTTACACATGGGTGACAGCCGGGAATGCTAGCCTGTACAACACGAGGCGGTCTTAATTAATGGATTGTCGGATCGAATCTTGGAGCAGTCAATTCGCATTTGAGGGTGGGCAAATGCGAGGGAGCCGTGCCAGTAGACTTACTGGCATATTATAGATCCCTTGCAGTGTTGCCAATTTGGTGTTTTTAGCACCAGATATGGTGTTTCTGAAGTTCGTCTGGTGCCAGAAATGTTCTAATAGCGCCGTAGCAAAATACTGGTGTTATTTAAATAAAACCAGTGCCAAATCTGGTGCTTAACGGATTTTTCCATGAAATTGTCTCCTATGACAAATAAGTAAATCCTGGATGCCATGTAATAGTTTTAATAAAGTTAATCAATTAATTAAGATAGGCAATGTTCAGCCCTACACGTGTCAGGATCAACACTCCAACAGGGGAAGTCTCTGAAATTCTCATTCGCGTGCCTAAGTGCTAAGTAAGCGCAACATGCAGGGCTCGGTGCAAGTGCACTTGTACAAAGAACCGACCTATCATCTATTTTCTTCCCAGATCCCAGGGGATTTCCCAGTTTCATGCGAAGGCAGTTATGTACTTTCGCTCCCTCACTCTAATGCAGATGTAGGGAGAGTGTTTAGCCAAGTTTAATTGGTGAAAACAAAGGAAAGAAATCGAATGAAAGTTCAAAAATTGCATTCCATTCTGTGTGTTCGATTAGGACTAAAAACAGAGGGAAAATGCTATCACGACTACGAACATCGGAAGGATATAATAGTGGCCAAAATTGGAAGTGTGCAGAGCTACAGCAGTAGGCTAATACACTTTCCTGCTCTAAAGATGTACTAGCGATAGCAGACTCCACTAGTGAAGAAGACTACTTTTAATGAAAGAAATGTAAGTAAAAAGCCGTTTATATATTTATAATTTTTGGTGTTTTTCTAGTGTTTTGAATCATAGAGTCCAGCTGGTGCTTTTCTGGTGTTTTAAAGCATAGGGTTTAGTTCTTTCCAATTTCAAGATTTGGCAACACTGATCACTTGGGAGAGAATTCCCGGGTCGGGCCACTGTTTGATGATGTCTTAATTTCAGGATCCAGGTTAAGGAATTTCTATCGTATGTATTTCTTATCATATTTATTACATAAACACTTATTAACGTATTTAATAATCATAATTACTAACATGAATTTCAGAATAGTTGCTGGAAATTTCTTCATTTTCTAGACACGCGTTGCACCGACGTAGGAAGTTTTGGTCAAGTCGCTGTAATTCATCCTCACTGATATTTTGTATCAGTGCAGTTATTTCGTTCTTGAAAACCTCCAGAGTACCTACGAGGATTGTTTCTGTATATATTTTATTTGAAGTTCCCCCACAAGTAAAAATCGCACGGCGCTGAAACGTACGAACATTTACTGTAAGACATTTTCTTGCGAAGATTAGTTTCCACTAGGAAAATTCGTTGTTTGGTTTTATACCTAACCGTATTCAAGGGATACGAGATAGGCTACAATACTTCACCACAAGTCTTAATTATCTCAACTAAGGTATCGTCCCAGCTGCGTATGTATTCAATGCTATGACAGCACCCAGGGCACATGTACAGCTCGAGTTTAAGCTGCGTGAACCTGAGAGGAATGTGCATCGCGGACTATGAGAAATGGTGTTGACGAGTGATGAGGTTTCTCGGTCCGTGCATAGTACCGAACCAAATACATTGGTCGGTGACTCACTGTCTTATTCGTAACACCACACTGGTTTCAGAAAAGACCCATGTTAGCAGTACTGGAATAGACCAGAATGTCAGGTAACACGGCGGGCTGTCGACAGGCTTCTCAATTCACGCCTGCTCCTACGCTGCCTCTGCTCTTCATCCCGCAAGTTCATAGAGCTTAGAACCGAGCAGTACTTGTCCGGCTGTGACTCTTTGCAACCCACCCACCTGCAAGGCTTGAAAGATCTCACTGTATAATATCGCTCATTTGCTACAACAGTGAGATAACTCAAAATATGATATCTGAGAGAAACTGTTCAAGGCTGTTACTAAACTGTCGATTATTTCAATAATGTCACGGTTTTGACGCCATATTGAATTGGGGATGTATTACTTTGCTTTAGATGAGTGTAACAGACACCAACTCAATTAAGAATTACACTGGTCTACACAAGAACCTTTTTTCAGTTACAAAAACAAAACAAGCTGTTTTTGGAAGATATTTTGTCCCTGAATCCAGATCTAATCTCAGAATTTTATGTATCGGCCACAGTTTCCGTGTTATTTTGAATTTTGTAAATTCTTGCGTCAGCCTTTATATTATATGTATCTGACAAAAGGAGAACAGAACAAATCTGTTTTAGTACACAAATTAATCAAACAAATGAGCTATATTTGAGTAAGAACAGTGAATAAACAATAAACAACGCAACAATCACCAAACTGCTACAATGTGTCGGAACATGACTCATCCGCCTCATTCGTACTCTGGCGGTGGGTTTCGGAACTGATGATAATGAATGGACGTCCTTGTATATCTTAGACCATAAATCCAATAGATGGCTGATGACGTCACATTGTTGAGACCAACATTTCGATCAGCTGACTGAAGGGAACTGTATTCTTTGACGTTGCTTTGTTAGCATTAACCATTAGCCCATTACCCTTCAGTCAGCTGATCGAGATGTTGGTTTCACGTCACAGTACAGGCGCAGTGTGGCAATGTGCCCTCTATTGTATTTATGCTCGAAGTTGTATATATACATATACATATATATATATATATATATATATATATATATATATATATATTTCGATTGTTTTCCAACAATTACATCCGGAAAAGAAAACTGAAAGCAAATTAATTAAGCTATACCAACGTTAAAAAATGCAGCATTTTGAAGATGTTTACAGATAGAGGGTACGAAAACTAAACCCGATAGACGAAAACAGATTTCATTTTTGAATGCAGCACTCGTGACTTAGCTAAGAACACCATCAACCTTCTTTGTAACCAAAATGCTGTTGACCAGTGTTATCAGTGTTCTTGATGTAATCTAATTGCAATATACTGAATTTAGAAACTGGCACTATGAATTATGTAGTCTCACGTTGCGAAGAAAAACGACACTCGTCAATAGTTTGATAGGCCTAATCAATTCAGTATTTAGTGTGAGCTCTGCATAACAGCAGCAGGCTTCATGGTCCCAGCAAAAACTAGCTGCTGTACTTTGAAAACCTCATTTACTGTATGCTTGGCTGAGGCCTGGTTTTTATACACCGGATGGAGTTATTTGCTACTGGCATGAGGAGTCATGTTAACACAATATTTCCTGTGCCACATGATTCGTGATGGAAATCAGCCAGTTTTCAATCTCGAGCATGTCATTGACTTCGCTTTGTTTCATTGCCAACACTGCTTCCTTATGAGTGGGTACATTGACACAAAACTAGGGTAGCAATTTCCCCCCGAGATTCCAACAGAGTCCAACATTGCTTCCACTTTATAGGATTGGGCTCCTCCCCTCATCTTCCCTGTCGACCTCCCTTAGTCAACAATTCTTCTCTTCCAGCCCTTAAGGCAGCGGTTCCCAAACTTATTCTTTCCGTGACCCATTTTAGCCCATACGTTTTAGCCGCGACCCCCGTTTTAGCGCAGGTGTCTGTGAGGGGGGGGGGGGGGGGGACAAAGTGGAGGGATAAAATTACTTTGGAATTTAACTTAAGTGACCGGTAGGTTATTCGTTTAAATGTTTATTTATTTACTTTGTTCATATTTTAAAATTTTAATCTCGTATGCGCATGCGTCAGCCGCGCTTCAAGCTGCCTGGCTTGTACTGTACGTCTCTTGTGTTTTGTTCGCTCGCGTATTGTTTGATTTTTTTCTAACTATGGATAAGTTTGTTAAGCGTGCAGGGCCTTCGACTTCTCGTGATGATCATGAACAGAAGAGGGTAAAGGTGAGAAAGTATAGTGACAGTTATATTAAGTATGGATTTACGGTGCTCGGAAATCGGCCACAGTGTGTTATTTGCAGCGAGTTGTTATCTGCCGAGAGTATGAAACCTTCCAAGATGATTCGCCATTTAGAAAGTAAACATCCCAGTTTTAAAGATAAGCCGGCAGATTTTTTTGAACGTAAATTAACTGCTTTAGATTACCAGAAAAATGCAGTAGTACAGTTAAGAGGAAATAATATGAGCAAAAGTGCTTTGCTAGCATCGAATAGCAAAGAAAGGTAAACCACACACGATTGCTGAAGAGCTCATTCTACCTGCTGCTCAGGATATGGTTTCAACTATGATCAGCCCAGATGCAGCTAAGAAGCTTTCCACCATTCCTCTGTCGAACAACTCGGTGGGGAGGCGCATTACCGAGATGGCTCAAGACATAAAGGATCAGTTGAAAACAAAGTTGCAGAAAAGTGAGTACTTTTCCATTCAAGTTGACGAGTCTATGGACGTGTCGAGTTTGGCGCAGTTTATGTGCTTTGTTCGTTTTGAGGGTGACGGTAGTGTGGAAGAAGACATTTTATTTTGCAAACCTTTGCCTGACCACGCAACAGGTGAGGAAATGTTTCAAATGTTCATGTCTGCAACCGATTCGCTTCAAATTGACTTTCAAAAGTGTATTTCAATCTGCAGTGATAGTGCCAAAGCAATGACTGGGAAAGACAGCGGTTTCGTGAGACGGATGAAAAATGTCATGCCTAATGCCACTTGGATTCATTGTTTTCTGCATCGCCAGGCATTAGCTACCAAGGTCATGCCAACTGAGCTAAAACAGTGTTGAACGAAACTGTTAAGTTGGTTAATTTTGTAAAAAGCCGGCCATTACAGTGTCGACTGTTATAACAGTTATGCGAAGAAATGGAGGCACAGTACAAATGCCTCTTGCTTCACACAGAGGCAAGGTGGCTGTCACGAGGGAAGGTGTTTTCTCGAGTGTTCGCTTTGCGCTCTGAGCTTAAGACATTTTTTCAAGTTGCAAACAAAGACCTTGCCGGTTTTTTGAGTGACAATGAATGGCTGTTAAAACTTGCTTATTTAGCGGACATATTTCATCATCTGAACGATCTCAACGTTTCCTTGCAGGGAAGAGACAAAACCATACTTTTTGCACAAGGAAAAGTCAATTCGTTTTTAAAGAAATTAGCCACTTGGTCAACCAGGGTTGAGAAGAATACATTTGAAAACTTTGAACTGACAAATGAGCTTATCACATCCCTTGATCGAAGCGATGAATATTATCCCGACATTGACAACCTGTCCAAACTGGTTACTACTCACTTGCAAGGTCTACAAGAGCAGATCCTTAGCTACATTCCCGAGGATCAACACACCGGTTGGAACTGGGTGCTTAACCCCTTCAACGAGCAGGCTGTGAACGAGGCAGACTCAAACCCACTGATTCATGACAAACTCATCGAGCTATCCTGTGACATGACTTTGCAACTGTCCTTCAGCACCCAAAATGTTGACAAGTTCTGGCTACAAAGAAGAGCTGAGTATCCAAGCTTAACATCAGTGGCTCTGAGAATCATCATGCCCTTTGCAACATCCTACCTCTGCGAACTCGGATTTTCTACATTGGTCAACATTAAAACCAAGGCAAGAAATCGACTGGACGTAGAAGACGACCTTATTGTATGTGTATCTAAAACTAAGCCGAATTTTAAGAAACTTGTTGACAAAAAACAGGCCCATGTTTCTTACTAAAGAAGTCTTTTTTACTTAGAAATGTATTAACAATTACATATCAAAATTATTAAATGTTTCTGTTTTGTTTTGACAAAATCTGTAAAATATATTGATATTTTGTAAATGTACAAAGTTATTTAATTTAAAACTCCCGATGGCCATCTAAGTTCAAGTACATAGTTCACCATTATTTGTATACATCTCGCGACCCCTTTCCAAACGGCCCGCGACCCCCCTGGGGGTCGCGACCCCCAGTTTGGGAACCGCTGCCTTAAGGTATTGACGGTCAAGACCTCTTCTTCTCTACGTTATCGTCTGCCTTCTGCAAATTACTGTTAGGACAGATTGCTTCCTTTCTTGCACAATTTTACAAATTTCATCTATTAATCGAAATTAATTCTTTTCAGTCGGTCAACACAATTGTCCTACCCAATTTTAATGGGTGTTTCCCTAATCATAAAAAAGAAAAAGATACGAGCCTTACAGTAGTCGCATATGATGTGTAACATCTGACATGTTATCCTACTATGAAATTGAGATGAAATGTATGTGAAGTCATCTGACATGTTATCCAACTCGTATACTACACAGCTTGGAGATTCTTAAAATGTTCATTTACACTCCGTTTTCATACTGGTACTATGATGAATGCATAGATTGAATTAGAGATATGCTACTGTCACACTTGTTTGAACAAACATCACATATTATATTGTAAATTAAGAGGAGGAATGAGACTGTAGCAGCAGAGTATCAAGAAGGCAGTGCGAGAGTAGAAATATCAAGTAGGCAGTGATAAAAAATATAGTCTTGGAATTGTTATGTATTATTAAAGTATAAATAAAAAAGATATTTGTGTGTTGATTAGTGTCAGGAATAATAAAAACGGTAACATTTCAAAGACTCTCCTTTTTATCACTGCCTACTTGATATTTCTACTCTCGCACTGCCTTCTTGATACTCTGCTGCTACAGTACCACTGTCAACTGGATCGCATCCCACCTGGCTGCTAAAGCAGCTAGGAGGGTTGCGATCCAGCTGGCAGTGCGTCTTACACACTTCCGTCCGATCCACTTCCGTCCCATTTTTCAAAATCACTCCCACAAAAATATCCAGCAACCGAGTGGAAAGAAGTTACACATCAAAAGCTGAGATTAATAGATAATATTGTATGTAAACCGCCTTGTCAATACTAAAGATAGGCAAAACATCTCATGTCAAACTTTGCTCTTGTGAGCAGAACATTGATATTTGTAACATTAACGTATTTTCATTTATTTTGCCACTTCTTTTAATCATAACTAGCAACGATACAAAGAAAGAGGAAGATTATGTTGAATGCAATTAAAATGCATGGAACATAGTCAAATACAGTAAATAGGCTACTAGCATATATTTAGAAGTGTGTTGCTTTTGCACATGAGCAAAGCAACGTTTATGGAACATAATGGCCATTTATCATACTTTTGGGGCATAAACAATCGTGAAATAACACTTTCAACACAAGGACAAACAAAATGTTAAAATTTGTTAGTGTTATTTTTGAAATTTCTCTTTTTACTTATTGAGCTTTTGTGGTTGGTTAGTTACGCTAAACACTTAAACAAACTCTTGAATGAAACTGAGTTGACACTATGTTTTCGTAGACGTAGCTGATTTTCGGGTGTTCCTGTACTGATGTCCATTTCACTACACGCCCCACTGTGGAAAAAACATCGTATTTCCACCTGGAAGAATCAGGATATCTCTGCAAGTTGGAAATTATAATATTTACGAGAATTATTATATCCTCATCCGTCAGTTACGTGCAGCGGTGAGCCAACAAACACCTTTTGCCATGAGAAAACTTACCCTTGTCCAAAAACAAAACAAACATGGTGTATAGATAGAGTCGCCTTTCTCAAGAACAAATAGTTGACAGCACGGTCTAAGTATTCTGAAGAAGTATTTGAGACATGATCTCGCCTCTAAGGTTTCTGGAAAGTTGAGAGAGATTTATCGTCACCTGTCACACGGTTTCGTATGCCGTGGCGGTGTTTCCTTCTTCCCGTTATGAGCACCCATATGTCAAATGCTCGTCATGCTTCTGGAATCTCGATGTGAGCTACCAGAATGAATGTTCCTACCTACAGTACTGTGTGCATGGATGTATCACTTGAGCACACGATACGCCATGCCCCTTGCCGACTACAGATCCAGCACATATTATCTTGGAACCACTCATCCAACCTACCTCACTCTTACAGATATCATCTACAGCAGTGGTTCTGAACCCGTAGAAGTCTGCGAACCACTCAGCCTAAAATTGAATCATGTACGGACCGTACCCCCCCCCCCCCCCCCAGAACACCTTATCAGTTGTAACCGTTCTTCAATAACACGTATTTTAAAGATATTTCAATACAAAACCAGATAGTCATCGCTGCGAATACATTCGGACGATTCTCGTTCAACGCATATCGTTTTCGAAATCTCCGTTTATTGGCCACTTTTTTATACGTGCTGGTGGACCCTTTTCTCCCGCGGACCATTCCCGAGGCACTTGCGGACCACCGGTTATAAACCACTGATCTACAGTTACGAAACCCACTTTTCATGGTACCAGTCCTGTTCATTTTTGGAATAATAAACAAGATGTTCAGTAAAGAACATATAGCCTACTTTCTCCTAAATGCATGGGTATTGTTATAACTCTTTGTCCTTTTCAAGGAGTATGATTGAATGTTGGTTGTAGTAGCTTGTTGAAATACAACGTGCTATAGGGATATTAAACATGAATATGAGGTGCCCTTTGCTAGTGCTACCTCTGTACCAAATTTCGTTCAATTCGGTTTCACCGAGTTTGAATTGATAGGGGGAATCGATTTGCACACATACTTGGCCACCATCCGCAAACTATTGGGCTGATGTTCTTGCAATTTGGCCAGAATATGTTTCCCACATAAAGACATGGTGTTGCAAAATTTGGTAGAGACTAGATTATTAGGTTGGTCGTAATTACATCTTAGCTTTTAACATTTGGGTGGCCGCGATTACGTCTCCGTCAAGATAGCGGTGATATAAAACATGACACTGAGGTGCCCTTTGCTGGTGCTACCTCTGTACCAAATTTCGTTCATTCGGTTCCACCGTGTTCGAATTAATAGGGGGAATCAATTTTGACATTAAGATGGACGCCATCCGCAAACTATTAGGCTAATGACCTATTAGATTAGTCAAAGGATGCTCCCTCCATAAAGGTATGTTGTTGCAAAGTTTAGTAGAGATCGGATGGTTATGTTAGTCGTAATTTGATTTAAGCTTTAAACATTTGTGTGGCCGCCATTACGTTTCTGTCAATATGGCGGCGATATTAATCATGACACTGAGATGCCCTTTGCTAGTGCTAGCTCTGTACCAAATTTCGTTCCATTCGGTTTCACCGTGTTTGAATTAATAGGGGGAATCGATTCTGACACAAAGATGGCCGCCATCCGCAAACTATTAGGCGAATGACCTATTAGATTGGTCAAAGGATGCTTCCTCTATAAGGGTATGTTTTTGCACTATTTGGTAGAGATCGGATGATTAGGTTAGTCGTAATTTGATTTAAGCTTTGAACATTTGTGTGGCCGCCATTACGTTTCCTTCAAGATGGCGGCGATATAAAACATGACACTGAGGTGCCTTTTGTTTGTACTACCTCTGTACAAAATTTCGTTCCATTCGGTTGCACCGTGTTCGAATTAATAGGGGGAATCAATTTTCACACAAAGATGGCCGCCATCCGCAAACTATTACGCTGATGACCTATTAGATTGGTCAAAGGATGCTCCCTCCATAAAGGTATGTTGTTGCAAAATTTGGTAGAGATCGGATGATTAGGTTAATCGTAATTTGATTTAAGCTTTGAACATTTGTGTGGCCGCCATTACGTTTCCGTCAAGATGGCGGCGATATAAAACATGACACTGAGGTGCCTTTTGTTAGTACTACCTCTGTACCAAATTTCGTTCCATTCGGTTGCACCGTGTTCGAATTAATAGGGGGAATCGATTTTCACACAAAGATGGCCGCCATCCGCAAACTATTACGCTGATGACCTATTGGTTTGGTCAAAGGATGCTCCCCCCATAAAGGTATGTTGTCGCAAAATTTGGTAGAGATTGGATGATTAGGTTAGTCGTAATTTGATTTAAGCTTTGAACATTTGTGTGGCCGCCATTACGTTTCCGTCAAGATGGCGGCGATATAAAACATGACACTGAGGTGTCCTTTGCTAGTGCTACCTTTGTACCAAATTTCGTTCAATTCGCATTCACCGTGTTCGAATTGATAGGGGGGGACAGACATTCAGAGTACACACACTCACACACACACAGACACACACACACACACACACACACACACAGACTCACACACACACATACACACACACACACAGACTCACACACACACATACACACACACAGACAGACACACTTATTTCGCCCTGTGTTGATCTCATAAGTCTACTTTCATTTTTTGCAAAAATCGAAAGTAGGCTAAAAATCAACTAAACTTAAGAGAAAAATCTAAAATGTCAAGTGTATGACTTATTGCAGCGGTTCCCAACCCTTTATATCACCCTGCAATTGTGTACGGTGATAAAGAGCCCTGGTACAAGGTAATCTATGTAACTTTCAAAAACTTGTTAAGTACATTACGAACATGGCGGCCAAGCGAATTTGAAATATTTTAATGGACTTTTCTCGTGATTTAACCATCTGAGTGCAGTGAAATGTGGTACAGTAAATGATTATACATATTATAATGCATTGGCATCTAATTTAGTTCAATTCTTTACATAATCTCAAGATGGCGGCTGTGCGAAATTTTAAAATTAAGTTTTTGTTTCTTGTGTCGTAATCATGCGATCGAAGTGAAAGTTTGAATAATGAAGCTACGCAATAATTTTCCTTTAATGGTACACATCTCTATGGCCTATACATATAACAATCCAAACTGGCGAGCATCCTAAGTATTTAGACGGTTCTCAATATCTACGAATCTATTACAGCAATCAAACTGATTTTTTTTATTTTCATAGGGGCTATGAACATACGTTCACCTATATGACATTCAATTACCTGGTTAGCACAAATCCAACATGGCGGTGACGCGAAGTATAAATATTTAAATGGGCGTTTCTCGCGATTTAACTATCCGAATGGAGTGAAACTTTGCACGTTAAATGCTCATATTCATTTTAATCCACTGACATCTAATTTATTTCAATTGTTTTCTTAACAACAAGAAGGCAGCTGTGCGAAATTTAAAAATCTCGTTTTTACTTCTTGTGCCCTAATCATGCGATTGAAGTCTGAATACCACACGTACACAATAATCTTCATTTAATAGTACATAAATAAAAGTAGATAGAGGCAATTAACATGAGTAGGATATATGAAAATAGGCTGTATAGTTCTTCACGTAACTACTTGTTTTTATATTTATTGTTTCTTGAGTACTGAGACGTTATAAAATAAAGCGTTATATGGTGCTTTTTGCAATGGAAATTATATATTAAAAAAAAACGACATTCTCCACCGGAGTGATATCTACCAGCCTTCAGTTGTACTATGCAGAAACTATAGATTCGAGCAGCGCTCTATACCGGCCAGTTAGTGAACCCAGTCTTAACGACTGCTAGGAGTAATAATACAGTAACATTCGTTTATTCCTTGTGCACAGAGGCGTTGTTGATAACCTCAAAACTTGCAATATGGATGATTTGGAGATGGATTATTTTGTTATACCGTGTATTTAAGATTAGCCTATAAATTAACGGGTTGCGAAGTTACTTCACTTAGTCCTATATCATTCGTACACGACTCAGAACAACAACGTGACGTCAGTTTAAAATCTGCTCTGATTGGCTATTACATTGCTGCAGTCGGGTAGTTGGCAGTCAAGGATAACTTTCGTGACTGCCAACTGCCAGTTACCAACTGTAACTTCATGTTGTGTATGGTGCCTATAGTATACACGGAGTCGATCGCGACTGCCGACCGAGGACTACCAACTACGGACTGCCGACTGCGCATTGTAGATGGGCCTTATTAGAGCAACGAAGTTTCAATTATTGTAAGTAGTCGGTGTTTGGAGTGTTTGCTGATGAAATTGCAAAATGCTGGGGTAAATTATAAACTATGGTTTGAACGCCACTGTTCAAATCCTGTGTGCCAATTTGCACTTCAAATAGGAAGAAATTAGGAGATGATAATGACAGAGAGTTATAACTATACCCATACATTTAGGAGAAAGTAGGCTATATGTTCTCTCCCGAACATCTTGTTTAATCATTCCGTGACCATCTACAGACTTATTATATAATACGCTAAGGTGTAGCCTATGCTTCACAAAACTCAAGCTCCCAAACCAGAGGGAGTTAGAAGAGTTGGTTTGTACCAAAATCATCCGAATCGTCTCAATAGTACAGGAAAAATCTTGCATTTCTTGAAAAGTCAACGGAAATACAGTATATTTATTTGTTTACATAGTGCTTTTAAACAAATAAACAAGACGATAGCCCCTGGAAGAACTGAATCGCGTACAGCCTGCATAACAATAGATACATGCAGGTAGTCTGTACACATGGTACACACACAACCCATTATGCGAGAGTTCTCGCACGGGTCTGCTAGTTGATATATAATACGCTAAGGTGTATGTTTCACAAAACTCAAGCTCCTAAACCAGAGGGAGTTAGAAGGTGTGGTTTGTACCAAAATCTTCCGAATCGTCTCAATAGTACAGGAAATAGTCAACGGAAATATATTTATTTGTTTAAAGAGTCTGTTTAAACAATCAAACAAGACTATAGCCCCTGGCAGAACTGTGTCGCGTACAGCCGCATAGCACTAAAGCCGGGCGGGTGGTCTATACACATGCGAGAACTCTCGCACGGGTCCGCTAGTTTATACATATTTATCTACAAATACAGTGAGTCCGGGAATGTTCTCCGCAGCGCCTACATGCGTCTGCGAGAGCTAGCTACAGAAGTTACGTTGGCAGCACGGCTGCCGCTTGCATCATATTACCCTTTCACGAAATGATTGCCGGCGGTCGAGATGGGAACTATTCTTTGTTTACTTGTGTCACACGTCAGCCTGCTTCGTTGACAGGTACAGTTGCGCGAGTAGGATATGACTCAGCTCAAGTAGCCTCTGTCATCGTTTAACTGTCCGTGGTGACATGAGCTCCTATGACGCGCAATGCTGCATTACTTATGTGCAGAATGCATTCTGTCATCGCTGTGTTCCCTAATAACAAGCAAACAGTATACTTTGTACTCACCACAGCCATTCATAACAGATGCTGGAAGTGCTGATGACACATACGCTCGCTAATTGTAATACACACTGACGATATCGACAGGCTACAGCCCACACGTGTGGGATTCACCCTGTCAAAGACACCGGGCTACCAACTAAACCGATGACGCAACCACTCACAGCTGCACGTAACCACTGCGGAGAACATTCTCAGGCGCACTTTAGTACCCCATTATGGTGTTCTCTCTCTCTCTCTCTCTCTGTGGTTAACAGCCGTGAGGCTGGTTGGCAGCAGCTCGCCATTCTTCCCGGCTCTCAGTCTTCCTCTTCAGTTCACAGTATGAGCCACAACCCATATCTTTCAGTATTTGACTCATGTACTCCAGTCTGGGTCTTCCTCTACAATTCTTGCCGTCTACTGTTCCCTCGATTATAAGCTTAATCAGTCCATTGTGTCGCAGTATGTGGCCCACGAGGTGATTCCTTCTTCTTTTTAAATATTTAAGGGAGCATCTTCTCTCTCCCACTCTTCTAAAGACTTCCTCATTTGTGACCATTTCTCTCCAACTGATTTTCATAATCCTTCTATAGCACCAGGTTTCAAATGCTAGTAGTCTTTTCCTCTCTCTCTCTCCGATTGTCCAAGATTCGCTGCCATATAGCGCGACGCTCCATACATAGGTCTTCAACATTTGTTTCCTCACATCAAGACTTATGTTCCTTGCAGTAAATAGGTTCTTCTTTTTATAGAAAGCGTTCTTGGCTTGGGCAATCCTACTTAATATCTATCTGCTGCTTCTTTCATCATTCGTTATTTTACTTCCCAGATAATTAAACTCATTCACTTCTTGTATCTTTTCATTTCTTAACTCTATTGATGTCTGGTTTTCGCCATGTCTACTGCAGACCAAATTTTTTGTTTTATTTGTATTTATTCTCATATTAAATTCTTCCTCCATTATTTTGTCCATCATGCTCAGGATCTTTTGTAAGTCTTCTTCGCTTTCTGCAATTAGCGCTATGTCATCAGCAAACCTTATCATGTCAACTTTTTCTCCATGAATATTCACTCCTGTGGCAAATGTTTCTCTAATTTGGTCGATCGCCTTTTGTACATATATATTGAATAGGTGTGGGGAAAGGGAACAACCCTGCCGTACACCCTTTCTGATGTGTGCTGTTTCTTCCTTGCTACCACAACAAACTATTCCAACTTCTTGCTTATAGATATTGTAGATGAGTCTTCTGTCTCTAAAGTTGATACCTGTTTGATGAAGAATGCTGAATAGAACATTCCAGTTCACATTGTCAAACGCCTTTTCAAGGTCGACGAACGCTAAGAAGGCAGGTTTGCCTTTCTTCATCTGCTTCTCTATCACTTGCTTCAATGCTAAGATTGCTTCTCTTGTTCCTACTCCTTTCCTAAAACCAAATTGATCATCAGATAGGTTTTCATCGATTTGTTTTTCTATTCTCTTCATAATAATTCTGGTGACTATTTTTGATGCATGACACACCAGACTCAATGTTCTGTATTGTTTACATGACCTTGCATTTGATTTTTTAGGTATAGGTACTATTATGCATTTCACAAAGTCTTCAGGCAATTCTCCAGTCTTGTAAATAGTACATATTAAGTTGTACAGTTCCTTTTTTAACTTGTCACCTGATTGTTTCAATAGTTCTCCTGGTATGTTATCAACTCCAAGAGCTTTCTTTCCTTTGAGGTCCTGTAATGCCTTCTCAAACTCTTCCTCCATAATAGGTGCCCCCAAGTCTCCCTCTGTTATTTCATCTTCTTTCTGAATGGGCAAGTTAACACAGGTTCCACTGTATAGTTGTTCCAAATATTCTTTCCATCTTTTCACTATCATTTCGTCATCATATATTAACTTCCCATCTTTGTCCTCAATGCTCATTGTTTTTGGCTTCCTTGTTTCAAAGGACCTTTTAATATCTTTATAGGCCATATCTATTTGTCCAGATTTCATGTTGTTATTTATGCCTGCACAGATTTCCATTAAATGCTGTTCCTTGTCTTGTTTTGCCCTCTTATTTATCTTGTTTCTTATGGTCTTGTATTTTTGCTTTTCATTCTCATCATTTGAGTTTTTATACTGTCTTCTTTCCTTTATCATATCCACAACTTCTTGACTTATCCACTCTTTCCTATTTTCTTTTTCTTTTTTTCCTAAAACAGTTTCTGTTGAGTCTAAAATGCTCTTCTTTATTTTGATCCACTTCTCTTCTACTGCCAAGTGTTCTTCAATGTCTCTTATGTTATTGTTTGTTTCATCCATATAGAGTATTTGAGTGGACTCATCTTTAAGCTTAGAAATATCCCAATGTTTATTTTCTTTCTTCTTTAATCTTTTGTACTTTAATTCACAGCGTATGACGACTGGGTTATGGTCGCTGTCGACATCAGCTCCAGGGTAACTTCTACTATCTTTCATCTGGTTCTTAAATCTTTCCTTTACTAATATGTAGTCTATTTGGGCCCTTCTTAGGTCTCCCGGAGCTTTCCAAGTGTATCTCCTCCTTGGATGGTGTTGGAATATAGTATTCGTTACAACTAATTTATGATGTATACAAAACTCTACAAGTCTCTCGCCTCTCTCATTTCTTCTCCCCAATCCGTATTTACCAACAACATTTCCTGCAGTTCCTTCTCCGACAATTGCATTCCAGTCACCAAGTAAAATAAGGTTTTCTTCCCCCTTTATTTCAGCTATAAGTTCACTTAGATCTTCATAACATTTCTCTACCTCTTCATCAACCTCTTGTGTTGTCCGCATATAAACTTGGACTATCACAGTATCCTTTGGTTTAGTTTCGATCCGTACTAAAATTAATCGTTCATTATATTGCACGAATTCCTTTACTCTGTTTCCTAGTTCTTTATGCAATATAATGCCTACTCCACCATATCCTGGTTTATTATTTGCTGTACCAGAATGAATTATCCTATAATTTCCACTCCAAAAGTCTCCTGCATGTGGCCATCTCATTTCTGCTATACCCAATACATGTAAATCCATCTTTTCCATCTCCATGATCAAGTTCTTTAACTTTCCAGTTTGGAGTAAGGTCCGTACATTCCAGGTACCGATTCTTCTCTGCTTATTTCTTAAATTGGCTTCTTTATCTGTCCCCCTCCGGAGATCCGAGTGGGGGATTATTTTACCTCCGGAAAAATTTACTGTAGAAGCTAACATCATCTTGAGCCGCTGATACTTGGGATATCCTAATAGATCTTTAATGAAGTGGTTTCCCTTTGCCTTCTTCATCCTATGCCGTTGGCCAACTAGTGGCCCATCCGCCTTTAGGGGAAGTTTCCTGCCCCAAGGGCTTGAGAGAGCCCTGGGCCTCTACCCGCTCATCCGCTCTCTGAGGAGACCGTTGGCACTTGGTAGAAGGAGACTCCTTATTCCGGGAGTCACTCGGTGGGACATAATAATAAAGGATATATATTTAAAAAAAAGCTTCATATAAAATGTTATATCAATACAAAAGATACTTATGGTGTTAAAAAAGTAATATTTTAAAACGTTTAATATTTAACGGGCAATATGTATATAACTCAATGGTGAGCGCGATGGCGCAGTGACTTAGCTGCTCGTCCTTCACCGGGACGGCCGGGCTTTTCGAATCCCGGTGACAGCGGATGGAATTTCCACCTGAGAAATTACGTGGCGCCAGGAAGGGCATCCGGCCTAAAATACCCAGCCTGAACGAAAATGAGCCTGGTTGGCTTCGGCGACCCTAATTAATTGGGAAAATCCGAAGAAAGTTTATTATGTACATAACTCAATAAAAACATTAATAATAATAATAATAATAATAAAATATAACTTACAACTATTTATTCACTTATTTTTTTAATAAAGTATAACTAATTAAAACTCAGCAATTTTTCTAGGTTTGTGCCGTGTATCTGTAGGTGTAGGCGCCTCGGGACTTGAAATAAGGTACTATCCCAGCATTTGCCTGGAGGGAGTACGAAATAAATGGGGAGAAACCCCACCCATGATAGCCACTGTCAGCGTCGGAGTTCAAACCTCCGACCTCGCTGCAGCTGCCCATCACAGTCGTGGTGAGCTACGCCGTGGAGTGAAATGAAGAAAGAAAGTTGTTGATTCATTTAGGGGCTTTGCGACATCGTGGTCATGTAGCCCCGTGTTCTTGTGTATGTGCAGAATATTTCTGATAAGCTATGTCATTGTGATGGCTGGACTAGAGAGAGTATTTATAGTATTGGGGGATAGGATTAGGGCGCGAGGCGGCCGTGACCTTATCGTACGAACAGTTCCAGAATTTTCCTGGAGTTGAAGTGAGGGAAACAAGGAAAATCACATATACAGGGAGCGGCAAAAAGATCTGACGGTTTTTACATCACAACAACACAAATATTTTAAATGATACAAACTCTTTTATTACTTATAACAGCAAGGTGAATATGTCAATTAATGGAAAACATGAAAGAACAATAGATTTTAACTTTTAAGATTTGAAGATAACGTCTTTCAAATGATGGCCATCTTTTGCCATGCATTCTTCCAGTCTTGCACTGAAGCTTTGCATAGTCATTAGGCTTCAACTGCTGGGCAATAACCATTTTATACGGATGAAAATGCAAATCGAAACGCAATATTCGTCTCACTGTTCGATCAGACATTTGCAAAGCAGCAGCTTGTTTACGAGCCGGCCGCCGTGGACTGGTTTCCACAGCTTGTCTCACTCGCTCAACATTTTCTGGTGTCCTGGCTGACCTTGAACGGCCTGTTGACGTACGTTTTAAGGCTGAACCTGTAGCTCTAAAATTACTCACCCACAACAAAATTGTGTTACGAGATGGAACGCGTCCTCTTCGACCCACATTAAAGTGTTGACGGAACTGACGCTGAGTAACGACGCAAGACTCACCACTTTTAAAAAATGCCTCGACAACAAACGCATGTTGTTCACCTGTCCACAGCTCCATGGCTACTGAAATGGCATCACGTAGGCTCATCATCGCGCCAAACCCCACTACCCCCACCACTAACTCGCTCAGCCATACAACGACATAAACAGTCATTCGAAAGACGTTATCTTCAAATCTTAAAAGTTAAAATCTATTGTTCTTTCATGTTTTCCATTAATTGTCATGTACACCTTGCTGTTATAAGTAATAAAAGAGTTTGTATCATTTAAAATGTTTGTGTTGTTGTGATTTAAAAACCGTCAGATCTTTTTGCCGCTCCCTGTAGAATAGGTCAGGGGGAAATTGAACCCTGCCTCACGTGGCTGAGTATATTGTGTTCCAGCCCTCAGAAGACCAAAATTAAATTTCTTGGCAGAGCCAGGAATCAAACCTGAATATTCGGGGCACATTTTCAAGTCATACTCAGCAGATAAACTAATCCAGTCACCACACAAACGCAGGTTATCAGACGATTTCAACATACACTCAAGTATACGGGGCTTATGACGTAGAAACCTCAAAATTGTGGATGAACTATTAAACAATATTAATAAGTTGTTATTCGCCCACAGTAGTGGCTACGCTGGCTAAAGCGCAGCGTACGGTCATGGGGCCAAGCTCTCTGCTGACTCGGTAGACGCGTGGGTTCGAGCCCCACCGTCGGCCGTCCTTGAAATGGTTTTCCGTGGTTTCCCCCATTTTCAACACCAGGCAAATGCTGAGACGGTACCTTCTGACAGGCCACGGCCGCTTCCTTCCACATCCTTGCCCAGTTTCATTCATCTCCATCCATTCCATCTCTCATCCCGACGCGCAGTTCACCCACAGGCGTCGACTGGAGAGACCTGCACTCGGCCTCTCAGGAGGCCACATGACAAACAAAAGTTGTTATTTAATGAAGGGACTTGTAGCATTGTGGTCATCAGCCCTATTAAAGTGGATATGTCTGAAAACTTATGATAATATGGTGGCTACCTTTCCATTCCTTTTGGGCTAAAGGGTTAAGAGACATGGAAGTAAAGGTAATATGCAAGCCTGTGTTCGTGGCAGGATTGCCCAGACGGGGTGGGGGAAACGAGGCTATAGTTCTGGGGCCCACACTTGCTGAAGGGGGCAATGAAGTAGAAGAACTCAGAGTAGATCAATTTACTCAATTAAATTTCCAACTAAAATTGAAATTCTCTCATACGCCCTTTTTCAATAATCTAAATCAAGTGAGTAGAATACAAAATATTATAGAGGTAATATCAAATCTATTTCGTAAAGGACTATTATGTTTAAATCTTTTTAAGCAGAGATATTCAAGTTTTGAAGTTGTCAAGTCTTTATAGGGCGGAAAGTATTTCAATAGATCTGAGATCTAGGGACAGTAAATCTTTTGGTCAGATACAACGATATTTAAAATGCACATGAACAAAACATGACACTGAGTTGTCCCTTGCTAGTGCTACCTCCCTACCAAAGGTGGTGCGATTGATAGGGGGGATCGATTTGCACACATACACGACCGCCATCTTCAAATTATTGAGCTGATGGCCTTGTAGTTTGGTCAAAAGACGCTTCCCACATGAAGGTATGTTGTTGCAAAATTTGGTAGAGATCAGATGATTAGGTTAGTCGTAATTTGAATTAAGCTTTAAACATTTAGGTGGCCACCATTACGTTTCCATCAAGATGGCGGCGATATATAATATGACACAGAGGTGCCCTTTGCTAGTGCTACCTCTGTACTAAATTTCGTTCAATTCGGTTTCACCGTGTTTGGATTGATAGCGGGGGGACATACATACCAAAGCACACACACACACACACACACACACAAATAAACAGACAGACACACAATAGTTTGGCCCTGTGCCGATCTCATAAGTAACGTTATGTGTTGAGTCCTTCCTGTAGTAGTAGGTAATCTGTGTTCCTGTACTGTTATAAACATAGTCTTTTTAAATGTTAGAGGCAATAATAATAATAATAATATCGTATGGCTTCGGGTGCCAGGTGCAAGCTTTGTAATTTGACACCCAGAGGGTAGCCTGCATGTCTAATTTCGTTGTTCCTTGAATCACTATGAAAGTCAAGGAGGTTAGATATCTAAGCTCCTTGGACACTATAGTGCTTTCTAGTAGAGAAAAGAGGAACTTTGTGATGGCGGAAACTCCCGAGATTAATTTTGCCATTATGAACACGGCCTACTGAATTCAAATGGGTTCTTTGACATGCCAACATCGTATGACATGCGTGTCGTATTTTTGCCGCCTTTCAAAAAATCACTTACCACGGCCAGGAGCGAATCTGCAATCTTGGGGTTGGTAGACTGACACATTAACCACTCACCCACCGTGGCAAGCTAATGTTAGAGGTTACCGTTAGTTATTAAATTAACTTAATGGATGTCCCCAGAAGATTACATCTAGTGTGGCGTGTATTCCAGGTCTGTCCTACATGCTGTAGCTATAAAGATAAACTTTATACAATGTTGAGATGGAATCTTCCCAGTTCTTCTCGATTAATTAACATTTTTAATCCCACTAATGCACGGTGCAGGTCGGCCAGCTGTCCAACGTACTCAGCCTCGTGAGGACAATTGAGTAGCTGACTGACAGTGAATCAGCGCCCCAGTCATGGAGACCAAGATTGACGGATGAGGGTACCATACACACTGACCTCGCTTCACCGCATAATCTACAGGCCAAATGGCTGGGCAGCGGTCGATTGGTAGGCCAAGACCTTTCATTGGCTGTAGTGCTAAAGGGGAGGATTATATGACATAACTTTCTAAGGTTATTCATAATAATTAGTTCTTTCATTTTGTACAAGTAATGTATTAATAAATGCAAAACAAAAATATTGGAATGCAGCCGAAATAAATCAGAAACCTTTATGGACATCAAATTGGCAGGTGAAAAACTAAAGGAAGTAGGATACTTCTGTTACTTAGGAAGCAAAATAACCAGTGATGGACGAAGCAAACAGGATATAAAAAGTAGGTTAGCTCAGGGAAGGAAAGTACTTCTACAGAAAAGGAATCTGTTGACATCGAATATAGATTTAGGTATAAGGAAGTCATTTTTGAAGGCCTTTGTCTGGAACGTCGCACTCTATGGAAGTGAAACTTGGACTATTGGTGCAGCAGAAAAGAGGAGAATTGAAGCATTTGAAATGTGGTGTTACAGAATAATGATGAAAATCAGATGGGTAGATAGGGTTACAAACGAAGAGGTATTAAGACTAGTGGGAGAGGAGAGATGTTTCTGGAGACTGTTAACGAAGAGAAGAGATAGGTTGGTAGGACACATACTAAGACACCCAGGAATAGCAAGCTTAGTTATGGAAGGAAGGGTCGAGGGCAAGAACTTTAGGGGTAGACCAAGGTTAGAATATGTTAAACAGATTGCTTCAGATGTAGGTTGTGGTAGCTATGTAGAGATGAAACTATTAGCTGAGGTCAGGGAGGCATGGAGAGCTGCATCAAACCATTCAAAATACAGATGACTCAAACAACAACAACAATGTACTTCCTATTTCCTTTAGCAATCATTAATAAATTTTACATTTACAATATTTACTCGTTCATTTTTATTAATTTTAGTTCTGTTTCAAGGTGTTTTATCCTCAACTGTATTTTTCCTTAAATATACGGTCTGTACATAAGTCAGTGCCGTTCTGCATTGGGTTGGCATGACTGCATTGTGTACCAGGTGAGTTAGCCGTGGCCATTATTTATTTATTATTTATTTATTGTTGCTTTCTCGTGGCGAAGTTAGGGCACTAGGTCCTCTCTTACACTTAAACACGCATAAAGCAACTTACATCAATACTCATAATACAGTATGTTACCCTAACCTACCAAACTTAAATACTAGGAAAATTTAAATACTAGAATTAAAGTGACAACTGTGTGATATTAACTAAGCTTTAAATATTGCATACAGTAATAACAATACATGGAGTTTTAACATAGTTCTCTTAGAAAAAATTAACAGGGAAGTTGTCTGAGGCGTGTTTCACTGTCCACCACTCCTAACAGGACGTGAAGGGAAATATTGTCGAAATGGGTCAACCTGAGCTGATCTTCACGGTTCTTTTTAGCCTACTTTTCACATTTTGCAAAAATGAGGAGAAAGTAGACTTATGAGATCGGGCAAATGTGTATCTGTCTGTCTGTCTGTCCTTCTGTCTGTCTGTCTGTCTGTCTGTCTGGCTGGCTGGCTGTGTGTGTGTGTGTCCCCCTATCAACTCCTAAACGGCTGCAGCAATCGAAACAAAACTTGGTAGGAGTAAAGATCTATACCTGAATATCTCACGGCCATATTTGAAAATGATGTCAGTGCTACCAACTGCTGAAAAATCGCAATTGAAATTTGAGCTCCATGTTGGATATCTTGGAAGGTATGAATGGGAGCTATTTCAAAATTGGCACACGTATAGATAATAATATTGCAGTTTAATTTCCAGGAGGCCATACATGGCAGTGTTACCAAAATGATTATAAGCCTGCTGATAGTTCCAAATTTTAAATGCATATAACGTCTACACTATCAATTGGATTTCAACCAAATTTTGTATGTGCTATGTATACATAAACAGATATGACCAAAAGTATTCTTAAGAGCCACCAGGGCTGCCAACTGTTAATAAATGCTCTCATTTTTTTAAAATCCAAATACCCATATATCAGAAAGTATGCAAGCCGACAGCTTTAAACTATGCACACCTATAATACCCGACATTCTATATTAATTTGGAGTAACTTATATACGTCAGTGCTACCAACATGATTCTAAGCCTGCTGACAGGTCCAACTTTAAATACATGTAACTTCTATACTATCATTTGGATTTCAACCAAATTTCGTGTGTGCTATGTGTACCATAACAGATATGACTATGCCGATTCTTAATAGTAGCCAGGGCTGCCAACTGTTAATAAATACTGTCTCTATTTTTGTTACCCTAATATCAATATATCAGAAAGTATGCAAGCCAATGGGCTCTAAACTTTGCACACGTATAGTACCTGGCGTTCTAGATTAATTTGGAGTAACTAATATACGTCAGTGCTGCCAACATGATTCTAAGCCTGCTGATAGGTCCAATTTTAAAATGCATGTAACTTCTATACTAACTGATGGATTTTATTCAAAATTGACACAACAATAGATCATATTATTTCAGATTATTTTTGACCAATACATGTATGTCATTGTTGCCAACATGATTTTACGCGCGCTTTTAGATCTAATGTTTAACTGCATGTAACGTCCATGCTATCCATTGGCCTTCAACCAAATTTTGTATTCTGTACCTTAAGAGATGGAACTAAGAATATATTCAGTCACCAGGGCTGCCAACTGTAGTTCTCTATTAGGCTACTTTATGCCAGGTATACAGTATTTCGAACTAATTAGAAATTTCGATATTACCAACTTAATTTCGTCATTATTCTAGATAGATCTATATAGATTAATCATTGGCATGAATCTTAAATTTTAAGAAACGTAGGCCCTTTAGTTCTTCACGGAACTTCTTGTTATTATCTACTTTTGTTATCTCAAAGATTCTTTAACAAGTTTTGGGATTTTTCCAGATTCCAGGATTTCTTTAGCCTTGCATATAAAGCTCAAATTCGGTAATTTACTTAGTGATTCAGTTACTTTTCAGATCTGCATATTTTACCTTTATGTTGTAGCTTCGTAAAATTTTCCAAATTCCAGGGCACTTACCAAAAATCTCTGATCCTAACAATTACAGCTACATTCACTACCACAGACACCACAGAAACACGGTTTATTAGGCAAATCTAGTATACATGCCCCAAACCCATAAAATGAATCAACAACAGTAGATAAGTATTGCAAGTTGGCGTACGTCAGGGTTATTGTTGGGCTGTGGAACACGATTTAACGAGCAGCAGGTTACGCTGGAATTTCTGACGCTGCTAATCATATTTCAAAGGCTGTAACGCCTGAAGATATATGATCAAGCGAGAGAGCTGAATTTATAATCGCAAATGATATTATCACATTGAACACAAGAGGAGTCACTGGAGTGTGAACATTGATTACATTCTTGGCAGGATGAGCAGCAACGGGATTCCTCGGGAGACCTTGGATGTAATTCCTGATCCACCATGCTGCAAAGCAACAGCAGTAAAATCGCGGGAAGAAAGTTATCATGGATGTAAATTCAAAGGCTTAAGTTGTTATTGGAATGCAGCCGAAATAAATCAAAAACCCCTATGGACATCAAATTGGCAGGTGAAAAGCTAAAGGTAGTAGGAGACTTCTGTTACTTAGGAAGCAAATAACCAGTGATGGACAAAGCAAAGAGGATATAAAAAGTAGGTTGGCTCAGGCAAGGAAAACATTTCTACAGAAAAGGAATCTGTTGACATCGAATATAGATTTAGGTATTAGGAAGCCTTTGTCTGGAGCGTGGCACTCTATGGAAGTGAAACATGGACTATTGGTGCAGCAGAAAAGAGGAGAATTGAAGCGTTTGAAATGTGGTGTTCAGGAGAATGATGAAGATCAGATGGGTAGATAGGGTTACAAATGAAGAGGTATTAAGTCGAGTGGGAGAGGAGTTCTGATTCTGGTGACTGCTAATGAAGAGATGAGATAGGTTGGTAGGACACATACTAAGACAACCAGAAATAGCAAGCTTAGTTATGGAAGGAAGGGTCTTGGACTAGAACTGTAGGGGTAGACCAAGGTTTGAATATGTTAAACAGATTGCCTCGGATGTATAGGGTATGGTAGCTATGTAGAGATCAAACGATTAGCTCAGGACAGGGAGGCATGGAGAGCTGCATAAAACCAGTCAAATGACTGAAGACTTAAACAACAAGTTGTTTCAAGTTTTTATTAAAGTACATAACAGGTTCATAGACCCAATGACGTTGCTGTGCGCGTTAAATCACTCACCATGACTGCGATGAGGAGCTGCAGAAAGTCTGGAGATTGGCAGTTCGAATCCCGGCGCTGCCTACTGATATTTTGAGTGTGAGTTTTCCAAACTCACTTCGGACAAATGCCTGGATGGTACCTTATTTCTTGTCCTGGGTCACCTTCCCTACTCCCGATCCTTACAGTTACACACATTTCAACAGTCATCACAGAAACACAAGTTAGCAGACAAAAATGGTGATCGGTAGTCTGAATCCCTGCGCTAACTCCCATCCTGAGAAGAAATAAATAACAGGTGTACATAGGCCTACCTTATTCGATTTCAGCTGCAAATTAAAACAATAGTATATCAAAACTCTGCAATTTTTCTAGGTTTATGCCGTGTCTTGTGTGGGGTTAACCTAGGAACACCAAGCTGGTTCATCAGCGGGCTCTTGGCGTCCGCGCCCGGACCTCACACAAGACATAGCATGAACTTAGAAACATTGCTGAGTTTTAATTCATGGGCCGTGAAATCCAATATACCATCTTTTTGGAAGTCTTTGTAGGGAGGTAAAAGGCTGTTTGAGCTTTTAGCTCTCACAGTTAAGAGGCGCACGCGCGCTTCATAAGAAGGGAGGTAGTGCACAGTTCGCTACTCCAGTGGGGTTCGGGCGTGGACACCAAGAGCCCGCTGATGAGCCAGCTTGGTGATCCTAGGCGAAACCCCACACAAGGCACGCCATGAACCTAGAAAGGAGACAGCAATGTTGCTATTCAGAGTAAAAATTCTTCCATAATGACCTATGGCATTGAAATCATCTGGACACATTTAACAACGAGGAACCTATCCACCTTGGAAAGGGTGAAAGCGAACTACATAAAGAAGGTGATAGGAGTATCAAAAACGACACGATCTAGACTTGTTTATCTCCTGGCAAAGGAATCTTTCCTCGTAGATGACCTCAGGACAAGCATACCCCTACCGAGCACCAGTGATTCAGAGAAACTTATGGCAACGTTGACGGAGAAGAGAGAAGAAGTACAACCAGACTTCTATGGTACAGGGGCCATGATAGACCGCTCGTGGACAAAAGCTAATTTCGAACTAAGACATGTCATTACGAGGTTGGCAGTTCACGGTTTTCACCACCAACTCTGCAAATCAAAACACTTCCATGACACAAGTATAGACAGTGAGTGCACATTATGTGGAAAAGTGTGTGAACGGTACCACATAGAATTCTGTACAAGAATAACAATGTCTATAAGTGATTATGCAAATATGTAACTTATCAATGTAACCTATATTTTAAGTTATGGCTATTTGGCTGCATTAAATATATTATTAAAAATAGCTGAGTTCTCTATCACTTTTACTCTCGTGTTAAGAGCAACCTCAACGCTTACTTCGAAGCCATAATGACTACTTCTGAACTTTGTCAGTTATGCGAGTTGAGAAGTGCTCAGTTAAAAACTGAATTCTGAGCTGATTGACAAGGGCCGAGACGAAGACAGGCATTTGTTGATTGACAGTTCGTAAAATCAAGCATTGGGAAAAGCTTGGGGAACAATTAGCCATATACTTTGACGTGCAATTTGGTGAATAAAAGAAGAAAGACCTATTTACACATCTTGTTATAGTAAAACCATTATTACTTCCGACTTGACGTTTCAGTGTTAGGCTAGAGTTTTGTTCGCTAAATCGTGACATCGCGAACGGAACTCACTTTATTGCGATATATTGATTTGAATGACTGCCTGTGATTGTCTAGTTAAAGTGATTTTCCTTCTGACCGCTAGATAACTCTAGGGTAACAGTGAAACGTCAAGTCGGAAGTAGTGATGGCTTTACTTTAGCTACAGAATCAACTGTTACAGCGGACAAGGCAGACTTCCAAAGAGTGCATGAAAATGTTCTAAACACTGCATTCCGGAACTTGGTAATGGTCCGTTAAAATGCGTACTTTGATCTCCGTTGTCCGCGTTACACAGTTCCCGTTTAATGAAGGGAATTGAACACGCTTTTCACCCGCAAGTTTACTGGACCCTCAAATATTTCCGTTTAAGGCAATTTTCCGTTTAATAAAGACCACAGAAAGACAGGTTATCAGACAAATCCGACACACATCTACGTACAGGAGTCTAATGACCAAGATATCCCAAAAATGAATTATTAATAACAATAAACTCTGACGAAACTGGAATGTTCTATTTTAGAAATATGTCTAATGATCTAATTGTATTTTGTGACCAAATCCAGACCTACGCACGGTGTGTCAGTTGGGAGGCCCCGAGAGGGCGTGGGACCATCAATGTCTGCAGTATTGATTAACTGCTGCCATCTATTTCTGTTCGAATTGTTCTCAGAAAGAACAACCATCAATCCCGAAGGAATGCTCAAAGTGTCTCAAGACAGCAGAATGGTAATTAGTGAGAATAATGAGAGCTGAGAGTGACGTAACGACAATTCTCTCTGGAAGGTATTCTTCTAAGAGTTACGTCTCTTTATTAATATGATAACGGACTGATGTTGCCATAAAATGCTATGTAAATATCGAATTCAATACCCTTAAAATTCAGGAAAAGTGCTCTAAGAACAATATAAATCACGTGTGTTGTGTTGTATTCCAACCTCTTTGACATCAGTAGACCTACTTCAAAGTTAACATGGCAGTCAGCTATGTAGCAAAACCATTCCAATATATTTGACATCAAGACTTCAAAGCTAATAGAAGAATGAACTGCGTAGCAAATGCATTCCAACCTCTTTGAAATCAAGACTTCAAGGCTAGCATGGCAATCAGCTGCGTAGCAATAGTATTTCAATCTCGATACTGAACCCTTCAGAATAGCAGTGTTTATATACAAGAATCTTGATCAAGGGGTCGCGCTCAGTTCCTAGTGTGATGTTTACGTTCGACAAACAACATGCTCTACTGAGGTAAGGGTCATAGGATTAAAACTATAATTAAGAAAGAAAGGTGACAAGACGTAAAATAATAACATGATTTAATGACTAATAGTGCATGAAAAAAATATATACAACAATAATAACAAATATCCTCCCTGAATTTTCCCATGACAGGAATATCTATCAATGATGACGAGTCAGACGGATCTCCCCCTTATAAAAATGTGGATCCTGGTTCCACTAAATTGCATTTGGATTTTTTGTACGCGTAATGACTAACTACGAGGAATGAGTACTTGGATAAATGTTCGTTTACAACGGGTTAACAGCTACGATGCATACGAACAATCATCTCGTAAATCAACGTTTACGGATATGGGACATGACACTAATAAAAACCCTTAAAAATTTTATGCTGACACACACACTAAAAATCTACTATTTACAGGAATCTCCCTCGAGACCCTCCATTAGCGCGATGACGCACTTGACAAAATGAGCTGCCAACTCCGGCCAATTGCTCAATACACAAACAAGGAAATACAGCATCGCACGTGACTTCACGGGTCACTGAAATGGAATATAAACATGGACTAAAACCAACAACAACAAAAGCCTGCCCGGATGAGATTACATTATATGAACAAAACTGCATGTTAAGCTAACGCTTCGGAGATTATCGTGATTCGTAGGCAACTCCCATTTATTTAAACAATTTTTTATCATTGATCAGTTCTTAAATCTGTATTTCAAGTAATTACGGAGTCAACAAGCACTCCCCACTAATGACCTCGCTTGCAACCTTCAGTCCGCCTTGTGAAACAGCTCCCCCTTCCTCAATACTTGTCATTGCCCCAACTCCAGTGTGTGAAAATAACTGACCAGCTGTGCCGTTATCTCAAAGAATCAACAGCAACAAATCTCAACCACCTAAACATATGGTCAGACATTAATCAAAATAGCCACAATTGCCCTCGCAAGGTAACAATATGGACTTGGCACCAAGCTGACAGAAATCAGTCTACGCTGAAATTCCCGCTTGTAATGACCACAAAAATACACTCACACACACTGCTGGGAATGACTTGACGTTTTTCACACAGGTCGGCTGAATAGATGCTCACAAACTATTAAAAAATAATAAAACCTACGATAGAGCTGACTGCTCTTCGTCACAAATCACATTGCTCCAAAGGCAATAATCTCACTGAATCTGATCAATAATAAACCTTAAAAATTTTAATTACCCTCCAATCTACTGTATAATTATATTAATTCTGTCCTACTTCTGAAACACAACATATCTCCGAGAGACGTTTTTAACCGCATTGCGTAACATATGCAAACACGGCCGTCCACATAGCTACGTTAGTTAAACAACAAACAAACAAGAACCTTCTACTAATAACATTTATGCGAGCTGTTTCCATGCAAAAGGTGTGTCAGACCAAAACTAAATATACTACGTTAATCACACAAGCAAAATATTTACAAAAATATGTCCCATATACCATAAGTTAATCTATCAGATAATAAGAATATTATTTTGTACTCATCCTCGGCCAGTCACCCGTCAAAGGACATCAGCTGCCATCTCCCAACTGAATGCTTCTTATCTCATCTCAACCATCTGGACGGAGTGTTGATAGTTCCAAACTTCTTCCATGGTAAGCGATGTCATCTCTCGTGCTGATTCAAAAAGTTAAATTATTATACACTCGATATATGACTACTAAATTCGCCGTTTCAGGTACTACTTTCCCCGGAACAGTCTGTTGGCGAATTTTCGATGCTACTGTCCCTACAAAATATAGTACTGTGACTATCTATCACTGAATTTAACACATTTATTAATAATTTCTGTGTCCTCATGACACGCAAAAGTATAAGTGTCTACGTCCTTAGACGCGCAAAATGTAAAGTAACCTGTGTCCTCGACACACAAAATGTAATGATAAACTTGTGTCTTCGACGCACCAAATATAATAAGCTTGTGTCTTCGACACACCAAATATAATAGCCTGTGTCTTCCGACACACCACAGTATAATAAGCAATGTCTTGGCTCTTCACGCCACTTATAAATGAACCGGCCCTAGGTATTGATAGAGGGGGAAATTATATAAACATTTCTCAAAATAATAGTGGTACAGGAATGAAATAAATATCACTGAACTCGTAAAATTGCGCAGGTCAAGAATATGCCCATTAATCCTAGAATCGATCATAGAGATGTTGTCTAGCCGATCTCCCGCGTTAATGCTAGCCATCGCGTGCCCAAGCTAGACTTGCCGCGCTCGTAAGCATTCATCTCCCATTGGTTCCACATTTTCTGTAACTTGGCGGTTTTTATCAGACCTTGGCCTCGTAGGAGTGTCTAGTATTTTCATCAGCCACTCACGTTACTGCATCATATTTTTTCTAGGCGCGAATATTACAATGAACATACCATAAGCGTGTCTCACTGCTCGTCCCTTCTATTTTGAGGTAGCCACCACCTGTCCTTCTGAAACATTTCTAGGGTCTATCTTTTCACAATCCTAAGTATTTAGCCTTTTGTCAAACTGCTGCAGGTATGTCCCCATTGTCTCCAACAAATGCTTGAAATTTCCTCATCTCCGTCAGGCTATTTTCATGATGCTGGTGGAAATATTTATTAATTGAAGAAATAAAACATCGAATCATTTATCCATCAGAGGATAAAGGGTTCAATACCAAGACTCCAAAGCTAGCATGAAAATCGGCTGCGCAGCAATAGTTCTCTAGTTACATACCCTGCCCGGTATCAAACCAGGGACTATGTTTCCCTAGAGATTCAACTCGCGAATCTCATTATTATTATTATTAGTCTATTCTTTACTACTGCTGAAACGAAGGCAAAGTGAAAATTCACCACAAATCGTGTGTATAACTTTAGGAATGTAACAACTCCTTAGAGAGCAATGTATTTGTTATCAACCTTAAGTAAACCACCTTGTAACAGTACCTAGGTATAAGGGCTTGCCGAACCCTTCTCGGAACAGCCAGGTAGAATCGATGCTTCTATTTCCTGGTTAACAGGAAATGACTCCGTGTAGTTTAAGTAAAGATGAATGTAATATAATTAGAGCTTTATCCGAATAACTGGGGAGCAGGCTAGCCTTGTAAACAAGAGGGAGTCCTTTACAAAACATTAATAATATTTCAAATCCCTACCACTGCTTCATTTAAAAGCATTGTTTCCTTTCCAGAGAATACTGGAATACGATTGATTAAGCTAAGGGCGTTTTCTCACTGTATTGAGGTCAACACGCCCATGAAATAATCTTATTTAAGACTTAGCTCTTAGAAACTAGGAGCACTTATTCTACAATCTGTCGCTGTCATGATTGAATGACACTAACGTCAAGCCCAATGGCTTCTGTAAATAATCTGTATAATTATAGCCTAAGTTCTAAAAAAATAAATATCAAGTATTCTACCAAGTTGGATTTCTGCATTTCTATTGAATACGATATTACTCAGCGTTCAGTGCGTTGCGAATCCGAAAGGACTTTAACTTAACCAACAAAACGAGCGAAGTACGCTTGTTAAGCTAGAAACTTAACTCCCCAACCTTGTTGATATCAAGACACCTAAACTAGCACGACAATCGGCTACGAAGCAATAGTTATCCAACCATGTTGATGTCAAGATTCCAAAACTAACATTACAATTGGCTGCGTAGCAACAGTTCTCCAGCCTTGTTGACATCAAGACCTCAAAACTGACATGCCAATCCGCTGCGCAGCAATAGCTCTCCAACCTTGTTGATATCAAGACTCCAAAACTAACATGACATTCGGCTGATTAGCAATAGCTCTCCAATCTTGTTGATGTCAAGACTTCAAAACTAACATGCCAATCCGCTGCGCAGCACCAGCTCTCCAACCTTGTTGATATCAAGACTCCAAAACTAACATGACATTCGGCTGATTAGCAATAGCTCTCCAATCTTGTTGATGTCAAGACTCCAAAACTAACATGACATTCGGCTGATTAGCAATAGCTCTCCAATCTTGTTGATGTCAAGACTTCAAAACTAACATGCCAATCCGCTGCTTAGCAATAGCTCTCCAACCTTGTTGATGTCAAGACTTCAAAACTTACATGCCAATCCGCTGCGCAGCACCAGCTCTCCAACCTTGTTGATATCAAGACTCCAAAACTAACATGACATTCGGCTGATTAGCAATAGCTCTCCAATCTTGTTGATGTCAAGACTTCAAAACTAACATGCCAATCCGCTGCGCAGCACCAGCTCTCCAACCTTGTTGATATCAAGACTCCAAAACTAACATGACATTCGGCTGATTAGCAATAGCTCTCCAATCTTGTTGATGTCAAGACTTCAAAACTAACATGACACTCGGCTGATTAGCAATAGCTCTCCAATCTTGTTGATGTCAAGACTTCAAAACTAACATGACACTCGGCTGATTAGCAATAGCTCTCCAATCTTGTTGATATCAAGACTCCAAAACTAACATGACATTCGGCTGATTAGCAATAGCTCTCCAATCTTGTTGATGTCAAGACTTCAAAACTAACATGACACTCGGCTGATTAGCAATAGCTCTCCAATCTTGTTGATGTCAAGACTTCAAAACTAACATGCCAATCCGCTGCGCAGCACCAGCTCTCCAACCTTGTTGATATCAAGACTCCAAAACTAACATGACATTCGGCTGATTAGCAATAGCTCTCCAATCTTGTTGATGTCAAGACTCCAAAACTAACATGACATTCGGCTGATTAGCAATAGCTCTCCAATCTTGTTGATGTCAAGACTTCAAAACTAACATGCCAATCCGCTGCTTAGCAATAGCTCTCCAACCTTGTTGATGTCAAGACTTCAAAACTAACATGCCAATCCGCTGCGCAGCACCAGCTCTCCAACCTTGTTGATATCAAGACTCCAAAACTAACATGACATTCGGCTGATTAGCAATAGCTCTCCAATCTTGTTGATGTCAAGACTTCAAAACTAACATGACACTCGGCTGATTAGCAATAGCTCTCCAACCTTGTTGATGTCAAGACTTCAAAACTTACATGCCAATCCGCTGCGCAGCACCAGCTCTCCAACCTTGTTGATATCAAGACTCCAAAACTAACATGACATTCGGCTGATTAGCAATAGCTCTCCAATCTTGTTGATGTCAAGACTTCAAAACTAACATGACACTCGGCTGATTAGCAATAGCTCTCCAACCTTGTTGATATCAAGACTCCAAAACTAACATGACATTCGGCTGATTAGCAATAGCTCTCCAGTCTTGTTGATGTCAAGACTCCAAAACTAACATGACATTCGGCTGATTAGCAATAGCTCTCCAATCTTGTTGATGTCAAGACTTCAAAACTAACATGACACTCGGCTGATTAGCAATAGCTCTCCAATCTTGTTGATATCAAGACTCCAAAACTAACATGACATTCGGCTGATTAGCAATAGCTCTCCAATCTTGTTGATGTCAAGACTTCAAAACTAACATGACACTCGGCTGATTAGCAATAGCTCTCCAATCTTGTTGATGTCAAGACTTCAAAACTAACATGCCAATCCGCTGCGCAGCACCAGCTCTCCAATCTTGTTGATGTCAAGACTCCAAAACTAACATGACATTCGGCTGATTAGCAATAGCTCTCCAATCTTGTTGATGTCAAGACTTCAAAACTAACATGACACTCGGCTGCTTAGCAATAGCTCTCCAATCTTGTTGATGTCAAGACTTCAAAACTAACATGCCAATCCGCTGCGCAGCACCAGCTCTCCAATCTTGTTGATGTCAAGACTCCAAAACTAACATGACATTCGGCTGATTAGCAATAGCTCTCCAATCTTGTTGATGTCAAGACTTCAAAACTAACATGCCAATCCGCTGCTTAGCAATAGCTCTCCAATCTTGTTGATGTCAAGACTTCAAAACTAACATGCCAATCCGCTGCGCAGCACCAGCTCTCCAATCTTGTTGATGTCAAGACTCCAAAACTAACATGACATTCGGCTGATTAGCAACAGCTCTCCAGTCTTGTTGATGTCAAGACTCCAAAACTAACATGACATTCGGCTGATTAGCAATAGCTCTCCAATCTTGTTGATGTCAAGACGATGTCAAAGACAATCGGCTGCTTAGCAATAGTACTCCAACCTTGTTGTCATCAAAACTCCAAAACTAACATGTCAATCCGCTGCGCAGCAATAGTTTTCCAACTTTGTTGAAGTAAGACTTCAAAACTAAGATGACAATCGGCTACGTAGCAATAATAAACTCCAACCTTGTTAACATCATTCTCCAAAACTAACATGACAATTGGATACTTAGCAATAATACTCGAAAATATTTGACGTCAAGACTTCACAGCTAACATGTGAATTAGCCGTTGGTGGAGTAAAGAGGTAAGATTACCCATTGCAATTCATTGGCTGAGAAACAGTTGACGGTCTCGAACTTGTCTTATCATGGCAGCATTCAATTCTGGATATCCCACTTATGAGTTAATAGTATTCTAGCCTCTGTAATATAAGATGACAACGTGACTTATCAACACAAATTGGTGGAAAATCAATAAATAATCTTTCAAAAATAATTGGGCATATCTTTAGCCTACGTTGTGAAAATGCGTTTGCCACTGTGCATCGTTCCAAAGTTTATACAATAAATTGAAATTTCTTGTACATCGTCATTCTAGATATGATATGTGGTCGGTGTTTTTCTGATACCCATATTTTCGTTGTAACTGTCGTAGTGTGTGCAGCCGGTACTGTTTCGGTCTAGTATGTGCTCCTGGACTTAAAATGAGATACCACCACAGCATTTATGCGGACTGTGCGTGTGTAGAAAGAAACGAAAACGGGAAAGACTCAGGATGGCTGTAAACATTAGTTATCGAAGATGAGATTTCCGAACTTGCAACTCTTCTATGCAATCGAAGAGAACGTATTTACGCTATCGGCTACACTGCTCGGCTGTTAGTGAGTGTTGTTTTAAAGGTTGTAACCTCAAAGTTGGTAGACCTAGTGGTCATCATAAAATAGTATAAATATCTCGAGAGGATCGGGAGAGCTTGGGTTCAAATCCCACCTCAGCCGTCCTGAAAATGGTTTTCGTGGTTTCCCATTTTCACCACCAGGCAAATGCCGGGACGGTTTTCTTCCCTGACCCGTCCTCAAAAGAAAAGTACATGGCTATTGGCTATATTAATAAAATTATTATAGTATATTGCAGTGGGAGATTCTAAAATAACTTAAAATGGCGAATGTAAGAATTAGGTCTTAAAGAATCAGCTTCCAGTTCAATAATTGTCAGCAATGTGTCGTATGCATGTATTCAGATAACATATAGAGCTTAATACGCAAGCAATTCAGTTTCAGAGGCTTTTATTGTACTGTTTAATTTTGCTTTAAAGAGATGGCATTTTGAATGTAATAGGCACTTACAGACAAGACTGAGGTAATCAAACCAAACTATTTCTATTTCTATGCCCTGCAGTCACAAGTTTTATTTTGTACCAATATTATCTTCATTCCAGAACAGTGTGAACACAGCAATAAAACGTATTGGTTGGCTTTGATAACTGGGAGAGAGGCGAAATCAATCCTGTTCATTCTTTTCGAAAGTCTTTTTTTTTTTTACTTTTCAAATAGACCAAAAATGTAGGTGTTTGTTTTTGTTGAATCATTTAGGAAATTAACGACATCGTGGTCTTGTAGCCCCATGCACTTTGGTGTGTGGAATCTGTCTGATAACCTGTGCTATTGTGATGGCGTGTGTATTTGTAATTAAGGATACGATTCGTGTATGAGGCTGCCGTGGCCTGAATTTGGGATCAATCCCGGTATTTACCTGGAGGCGATACGTGAAAGCACGGAAAATCACTTCTAAGATGACTGAGGTGGGAATCGAACACCACTTCTCAATTTTGCCTCACTAGGCTGAGCCTACTCCGCTCCAGATCTCAGACTAGAATTAAATATCGGGAAACGGACTCGGACTTTAGGGGTGACAGCTAAGATTGCTACTCACTACACCACAAAGTGGCTCAACAACATGTTCTTCCAAGATCGTGGGTTCAAACCCAGCCAAAGTCATCGGATGTTTTAAGAGCATTAAAAATCCCTCCTTATGACTTCCTGCGGACGGGAGGTAAAGCCCATGAAATAGATTTATGGCATGTAAAAGAACCTTCCATTAGCTAAATTTGTAGGTTAGAATTGATTAACGCTATAAGTTCCAACGTTCGTCGCCAGGTGCCAGTTGCGGTGGCATCTAGTAGCCAACTTCACTGCTAGGTGTCATCGATGGTAGCATTTGGTAGCAAAAGTAGGAGCTACTTGAAATTGATCATCTGCAGTCCTTACCTGAATTACAAATAACACAGACTAATACAGCCATCACAATTAACAACGGTTATCAGACAGATTCTGCACACAACCAAAGTTGGCCTACACGGGGCTACATGGCCGCGTTGTCGCATCCCCTAAACTGAGGAACCAACCAACCAACCAACATGCTCTTCATTCAAAAACAGCGTTCATCAACTCAAAAAATAAATTTATATTATGCAATTGGCTAACTTTGGTGACCCAGAGCGGGGGCAAATCAATTCAGGTCACTGTACTCATAGGACTTCTATTCTTCAAAATATTGAAAGTAGTCCTAAGCTGTAGAGGAGCAACGATGAACGTTTATATGTATACAGTAGAAGCTCAGTGCAAGTTTAGTTCAGGAAAATTAACTCAGACTGCGTGTTCCTGCTTATTTCCTCTGCAGACTCATTCCCGAGATGCAAGTTCCCCCGACTACAAGGGCACGGCCAAGGGAAGGAAGCATGTGTTGTACACACGTTGAGTCCGGAAGTGAGCGTCTGTCAAGAAACTCATCTCATCTCTCGACAGTGGCGTAGCCAAAGACTCGCAAAACTCCAGGAACATGCTGTACCATCCTACTTATTCCTCTGGGTGTACATAATCTGTTTACACCTGATGATGATCGCTTGACGAACGAAACTTGTCATCCAATTAACCCCCCCACCATTTGCTAAAGAAGTGTGTTAATGTATAAATAATGTATGTTGGCTCAATATCCCACATGTCAAACTCGTTGACACCCAGTTGAACAACACCATGAGGCCAATCACTGGTTGTATAAGAACTACACCAGCATATTGGCTTACAGCCCTCAGCAATATTCTTCCACCCCACCTTCGTAGAGAAGTTGCCTTGCTACGGGAGTACTACAAAATTATGGATCACCCTACACTACCTATTCATGAAGACATCCCCTCTCTTCAAATAAACAGGCTCAAATCCAGGAAGCCACCCATTTGTCATGCCCAGAGGCTTGTAAGAAACCATTTTGATTCCAGCATGCAGTGGATTAGTGAATTGACACTAAAAGCTTGTCCTGAGTCGAGCTCCTTCCTGAACCCTACAAGAACATCCATTCCAGGTTCCGATCTGCCTAGGAGGGCTTGGGCAACTCTCAATAGGATTCGGACAAACCACGGAGTCTGCAATGGAACTTTGTTCAAATGGGGAAAAATTTCGTGTCCTCAGCGTGATTGTGGTGCTCCTAATCATACCATCCAACACATTACAACTGACTGTCCTCTGAGGACATATGGAGGGGACTGGATCGACTTCCTGTTGGCGACACCTGACGTGGTCCAATGGATAGACTCATTAGACCTGAGACTGTAAATAGTGTAAATAGTAGAAATAATGTACAGTAGATTTTAAAGTGATTATCTTTGTACTCTGAAATTTTGTATTGATTATATTGCCAAACGATAAATAAATAATAATGTAAGTACAATTCTTTCAGAAAATAGGGTGATAAAATAAACATCACTTTCTGCCCAATCTATTTGTGCATTCTTATGTTGACTGACTGAAGAGCAATCCAGTAGATAGAAATGCTTTTTACTAAAATACAGATGTTATATTTTTCCGTGTTTTCCCACAGAAGCTGACGTATTTGCTATCAAATGGAAGCATATATACAAGTGGTGTTTTTTTAAATCATTTTAAATTATCTTGTCGACTTCGTCGTTACGCTGAGGTCTGGCGTTACGTTACGGTGACGGGACGAAATGTACCTAGAAAGCACTGAGGTGTGTGACGTCATAGTACGATGTAGCAGCCGAGTACCAAGAAGGCAGTGCGAGAACAGAGTTTCAAAAAGGCAGTGCGAGAACAATCAAGTAGGCAGTGAAGAAACAAAAATAGAACCTTGAAACTCTGTTCTCGCACTGCCTTCTTGGTACTCGGCTGCTAGCATTTAAAATGATATAAAGTCCAGTTTTTCAGAATGACTATCGGTGTCTTTTACTACTAAATGTTTGCTTGATTTATTCTTATGTCTCAACATAATCGCAAAACGGGTGAGTTAGCCGAGGTCGTTGCGGCATGACTGTTGGCAGTCGCTCACATCCGGGAGGCGAGGAGGTTCGAATCCCCCCGCCGGCAACCTTGAAGATGGTCTTCTGTGGTTTCCCATCTTCCTTCCAGGCAAATGCCGGGGTTGGTCCCTAACTATAGGCCACAGCCGCTACCTTCCAACTCCTCGACCCTCCCGTCCAACATTCCTCCCCAACGGTACTTGTAGCTCACCCATTGGGTGTCCGTCTCGAAGCAGCTACAAAACTGGCGAGCCGAACATGTCCTCGGACACTCCCGGCACTAAAAGCCATACGCAAAAAAAAAAAAGAAAAATCGCAAAACGATTGAAACATTTGTCGTATCGTTACACCAGTTTTCCAATGCCCTCGTCCAAAAATTCTACCGCCAGTGAGGTGGGTAGGTCTGGACAGTCTCCTGAAGTGTTTCCTTTTCGGCGAGGCGTTGCCGCCCAACCAAACCTTCAATTCTCGAAAAAGGTGAAAATCGTTCAGTGCTGGTTTGGACTGAACGGCAGATGGTCCAAAACTTCACACATGAATTCTTTGAAAAAGTATATTGTAACGTTGGCAAAGTGCGGTCGTGAATGATTTTCACCTTTATCGAGAATGGTATGGCTGGGCGAGAACGCCTCGCAAAAAAGGAAAAACTTCAGTAGACACTCCAGACCTACCCACTTCAGTGGCGGCAGAATTTTATGCCGCGGGCTTTGGAAACCTGGTGTAATGATATGACAAATGTTTCAATCGTTTTTGCGATTATGTTGAGATATAAGAATAAAACAAGCAAACATTTAGCAGTAAAATCTGTTTGGTATGTCAATCTGTTATTTTTATACAGTGCATCGGAAATTGGAAAAGAAATACCAGTCCTCGTAGTTATACGAAATTATAAAGTAACTCGAGGGCCTGCGTGAGAAATCTCGCTTGTGATAAACCACCCGCCTGGCTCTACTGATATGCGGGCTAGGCACGACACAGTTCTGCCAGGGGCTATCTCAGAGTGCAATTCATCACTGCAGCAGGTAATTCTGTCTCTTTTGAATGATCAGTTGTTACGATCAGTTACTTGTGACGCCCCATCTGTATAGACTACCCGCCTGGCTTTACTGTTATGCGTGCTTTACGAGACACAGTTCTGGTAGGGGATATCACCTAGTTTATTTCTTTAAGCCGTTATAAAAATATAAATATATTTCCGTTGACTTTGCAAGAAATACAAGTTTTTTCCTGTACTATTGAGATGATTAGAAAGATTTTGGCACAAATAATACCTTATTACACCCACTGGTTTAAGAGCTTGAGTTTTGTAAAACAAGTTAGTTAGTTATTGTTGTTTTAAGGAGTGGAACTTTTGTAAAACTAACACCTTAGCGTTTTATATATGATGATGTTTATACGATATTAATCTGCCAGTAGGGGGTTGGTTGGTTGGTTGGTTGGTTGGTTCTTAAGTTTAGGGGCTGCGACAACGCGGTCATGTAGCCCCGTGTACTTTGGGTGTGTATAGAATCTGTCTGATAACCGGTGTTAATTGTGATGACTGTATTAGTGTGTGTTGTCTGGTTTTTTTAAAATTTAAGTACTGGAACTTAGAATTTTTCAAGTAGTTCCTACTTTTGCCGCCAAGCGGCAACGACTACTAGACCAAGTTCAGAACTTAGCTACTAGACGCCACCGCAGTCGGCTCTTGGCAACGAACGTAGAAACCTAGGAGCGTTGTTTACATTCTTAACCTATCCAATTTAGCTTCACACAGATGCAATTAGTGGAAGGTTCTTTAACATGCCATAAATCTATGACATGGGACCGCCGGCTTTACTTCCCCTCCGAAGGAAGGCATACTGAGGGATTTTTAACGCTCTTAAAAATCCGATGGTTTCGGCCGTGTCTGAACCCGCTATCTTGGGCATAGAAGCTCAGCATGCTACCGACTATGCCACCGAAGCCTCCCCAGTGAAAATGAAAATCCACAGCCTGTTTCCAGTCTCCGACCGGGTCAGGAATGGAATGAATGAAGCCCTCATCTAGCGGCGAGGATATGAATTGTGCCGGCTGCCGAGGCCTGACGCACTCCTCTGGGGCAATGATTAAATGAATGACAGATGAAATGAAATGATAGTGGAGAGTGTTGCTGGAATGAAATTTTGACAGGGAAAACCGGAGTACCCGGAGAAAAACCTGTCTGCCTCCGTTTTGTCCAGCACAGATCTCACATGGAGTGACCGGGATTTGAACCACGGACCCAGCGGTGAGAGACCGGCGTGCTGCCGCCTAAGCCACGGAGGCTCTTAAGCCTCCCCAGTAGGAGGGAAAATACTTTGAGTAGATTCCCAGTCTTCTCGGGAAGTTTAAAACCCTATTCTACATTGCTGAGGGCATACCTCCTCCTCTAATGTATGTCTGTGTATGGAACTCATGAGTTAATATGCTGAGGAACAGTAGAGCATGTGACTGGAAGCAACTCATAATGTCTGGTAGTTGCTGTGGAAGCCTGTTACCAAATGTGCCTGATAATCAAAGATGGAAGGTAAAATTCAACTGTATCGATTACTATTTCAACAATTGTTGCTTATGACCACAATACGAGATCTGGCTCCGCTCTTGCCATACCTATAAACCGTACTGCTGTTTACAATCGCTCGTTCATAATCTCTGCGTCCAGGTCATGGGATTCGCTACCTGCGAACATTAGAGATAATCCCTCTCATCTCAAGTTTAAAGTGGCTTGCTGTGAGTATTTGCTGGGAGGACCCCGCTGACTCCATGGATAAATGTTGAATGAATGAATGAATGAATGAATGAATGAATGAGATGAATGACTGTATTACTGCAGTTACGTCATTTAAGTGTACTCTACTTTGTGTATTTTAAAATTAAGGATTCTATCATTATTCATATTATCACTACTCTTGTTGCTATTAATATTATTTGTGCTATTGGTAATTGTAATTATAAGTCATGTAGATGTATACTCTTCTAGTGGTTAAGTGTAAGAGAGGGCCTTGAGCCCTAAGTTCGCCACCAATAAAGGCATTATCTATCTATCTATCATATCATATTCTCTCATATCATATAGTATCATATAATATCGATGGCTTAGCGCACACCCAATTTTTGAATAAATTGTGATAAATGCACGATGAAAATTATGGGTGGCTTATCTTTGGTTGGTTGGTTGGTTCTTAAGTTTAGGGGCTGCGACAACGCGGTCATGTAGCCCCGTGTACTTTGGGTGTGTGTAGAATCTGTCTGATAACCGGTGTTAATTGTGATGACTGTATTAGTATGTGTTATCTGCTCTTTAATTTAAGTACAGACTGCAACTTAGAATTTTTCAAATAGGTCCTACTTTTGCCGCCAAGTGCCACCGCCAACGACTACTAGGCCAAGTTCAGAACGTAGCTACTAGACGCCACTGCAGTCGGCTCTTGGCAACGAACGTAGAAACCTAAGAGCGTTGTTTACATTCTTAACCTATCCAATTTAGCTTCACACAGGTGTAATTAGTGGAACGTTCTTTAACATGCCATAAATCTATGACATGGGACCGCCGGCTTTACTTCCCCTCCGAAGGAAGGCATACTGAGGGATTTTTAACGCTCTTAAAAATCCGACAGCTTCGGCCGGGTTTGAACCCGCTATCTTGGGCATAGAAGCTCAGCATGCTACCGACTACACCACCGAAGCCACCTGGCTTATCTTTAATGTGCACAAACGTGGAAAGTGAAAGTCAGGAATTTATGCAAGTTTATGAAATGGTATTATGTTTTATTTACGGTACCCTTTCACGCAGATGTGATAAACGCACTTAACGTTCAGGATATCTGGTACATAGGCCTAAGCTAGAGGTAACTGGTATGTGGGTATGTTCACCGCTGGGTCAAATAGATGGGAGCAATGGCAAGAAGGAGCCCGTAATGAAGAGATAAAGACTAGGTTAGAAATGAACACGCTAGATGAAGCTGTTCGTATGGGCCGACTAAGATGGTGGGGTAATATGAAGAGAATGGAGGAGAGATTACCTAAGAGTTTAATGAATTTGGCCGTAGAGGGTAAGAGAAGCAGATGTAGGCCTAGGAGGCGATGGTTAGATTCAGTGTTGAAGGATTTCATTGTGAGAGGTGTAGAAGCAGAGGAGCCCACATTACTAACTGCTAATAGGGGATCGCAAAAGCTTACAGACCAGCATGGACGCTGGAAGGTAAAAGAGTCTCAAATGAAAATATGTGCAGGCTATGTAAAGTATGTATGGAAGATTACGAGTAATTATAGGCCTATTGCTTTCCCAGGGATGTGACCTTTACCGCCTTGGAAAGGCCAAAGATCAGTTTCTCTGTATCGGCCTTGTAAATAGTGAATGATTCACTCCCTCCTTGAGGTATCCGGCCTCAAAGATGTCTCACGTATAAGATCGGTTCAACCATTTGACTCCAGTGGCATGTATGATGCTTTATGTTCGACCCTGATTATTGTATGTCAGAAAACTGTACAATAATAAGGCTCATTATAACACTATTTTTCATTATGAAACAGTTTCTCCCTCCAATCAGAGCTCAAGAAACAGTTGTTTGACCAATTAGATGAGGATAGCATCGCTCCTGCGCTGAGTTCCACGGCCTTCCAATTTAAATTCCATTGCGTGGCCTAGTGTCATAGTAGGGTAATCGAGGAGGCCATGGTCATATACAAGGCATTCTCTGCGTCTCATGCGCTCTGTTCAGTACATAAAACTGGCGAAATCTCGACAGATATTTATGAATATTTATGTTCGAACATAAGATAGTTATAATGATTATCGTCGAACATAAACAGTCTTATGCAACTCGCCTATAATGGTAATTAAGACACTCGTATGGAAATGATAAAATTCGCGTACGCTCGTTTTATAAACATACTCGTGTCTTAATTATTGCCATTATAGGCTCGTTGCATAATGTACTATTGTCTCATAGAAAAGGAACCTTCCGCTACAATAGGCAGTGTGTAGCTAAATTTGTAGGTTGATTAGAAACGCTCTATCAAGTTCGAACGTTCGCTGCTGGGTGACAGTGGCGTCTGGTAGCCAAAGTTGGAACTACTTGAAATTGAACTTTCATTCATATTCATTCATCTTCATTTCTCATTAACTCCTCTCGTGAGGTTAACATCAGGAAGGGTATCCAGCCGTAGAAACCATCAGTCACGTGGAATTTCACCGCATCTCATCCCCGACCCCGTTGGAAACGGGAATACTAAGGGGTGGACATAGATAGGTTGCAGCCGCTGTAGACCAAATAGGAAGAGAAATCTACGATAGGAAGAACATATGTAGTAATAATAATATCGTTTGGCCTAGGGTGTCGAGTGAAAGCTTTGTTTTTTGACGCCGAGAGGACAGCTTGCATGTCGAATTTTGTTGTTCCTTGGACCGCTATGAAAGTACTGCTCGGGTCTAAGCTGCGTAAACCTGACAGGAATGTGCATCGGGGACTATGAGTAGTGGTGTTGACGAGTGATGATGTTTCTCGGTCCGTGCATAGTGCAGAACCAAAAACATTGGTCGGTGACTCACTCACTCATTCCTAACACCACAGTGGTTTGAGCAACGGCCCAATGTTAGCAGTGTTGGAATAGAAAGGAATACCAGATATCACGGCGGGCTGTGGACAGATCCTTCTCTTCTTGCCCGACCCTTCCCTGCTTTTCCCCTCACCCCGCAAGTTCATAGAGCTTGGACCCGAGCAGTATATCTAAGCTCCTTGACATTATAGCGCTTTCTAGTAGAGAAAGGAGGAACTTTGTGTTGGCGGAAAATCCCGAGATTAATTTTGCCATTATGAACACGGCCTACAGAATTCAAATGGGTTCTTTAACATACCAACAACGTACGAAACGCATGCCGTAACCACTCACCCACCGTAGCAAGCAACATATGTGGTGAATAAATGCAGAGAGATCTTTAATTTCTATGAATCTGAACATGCATTCGGAACGCCCCTCGTATGAAAGTGAGGTCCGATGATTACGCTGAAGTTCATTCAACTGTTGGCCTCTATTCCTCTGTCCCACAAGAGGGAAGAGCTCAATTGAGAAGACGCGAGGCGAGGGTTGGCAGAGTGTGTGTGATAAGATCCCCGCCCCCCACTGTACTTGTGTCCTCTCAATTGTTCCACCCGCGTCCTTCGGCCTGCGCGGCACTTCAATGAGGGAGACATTTTTATATTTCTGGAACACAATGTTAAAGTGTTTCCCCAATATTGAGGTACAAGGGTCTATCTCTCTCCCAAGGGCAGGCTCTTAAGATCCATTAGAAACCCAGCACCCTTCGCTGCCCGGCCCGCACAAAGAATACGGCCATTTCCTGCCTGGTCCTTGGATTGGTTTACACTTGTTCGTGGCCATGGGAAATAAAGTGAACAACCCCAGCAAGTGTTTAGAAAGCGTAAGCAGTGTTGCCAAAACGAGGGCGATCCTGTTAAATGCACATCGCGGGTAGGCTATGATGGAAATAAGATTCTTGATTTTCTTCTCCTTAAAATAAACTAGACTTACTAATTCCAACATCCGCTTCCTGGCTAGACTAAGGTTAGAATATGTTAAACAGATTGCTTCGGATGTAAGGTGTGGTAGCTAAGTTATTATTATTATTATTATTATTATTGCCTTTATTGGTGGCGCGGTTAGGGCTCTTGGCCCTCTCTTACACTTAACCACATTAATGCAATACAATAAACATATCATGACATTTATATAACTGACAAGTCGCCTCCGTAGCGTAGCGGTCAGCATGGTTAGCTGCCGCCCCGGAGGTCCTGGGTTCGATTCCCGGCTCTGCCACGAAATTTGAAAAGTGGTATGAGGATTGGAACGGGGTCTACTCAGCCTCGGGTGGTCCAAATGAGTAGAGGGGGTTCGATTCCCACATCCGCCATCCTCGAAGTGGTTTTCCGTGGTTTCCCACTTCGTCTTCGGGCAAATGCCAGGATGGTACCTACCGTAAGGCCACGGCCGCCTCCTTCCCTCTTCCTCGCCTATCCATCCCGTCCCTCATGAGGCCCCTGTTCGCTTTGCAGGTGAGGCCGACCAGATGTTCCAGGCTCCAGGACACTGCCCATAGAGGCGGTAGTGGTGAGTTCCCTCGCTGAGTCCGTGGGAACCACCAAACTAGAGGGTAAATTGACTAAATAAAATAAAATAAAAATATAACTGACAAAATTAAACAATAATAATTGATATTGATAATGACATTCACACTCTCATTCACTCATCCAGTCACACTTGTTGTCGGTCAGCAGTGTTCAGCAGGCAGCCCCAGCAGGTGGTCTTGAATTTAGATAGTGAGGTGGTGCCCCTGACACTGGCTGGAAGGGTATTCTACAGCCTAGACCCCACCACATGAAAAGAGTTGTTGTATATAGAGGAGCAATACGCAATACAAATACGACACATGTTATATGGAATTTTTTATTGCAATTCATCCACACTACCACCTCCTAAAATATTTACAATTCCTCCTGAAACACCCAAAAAGAGAGGTCAGCTGCTTTCATCTGAGCAACAGACAAGCCAACTACATTCCTAGCGTGTATTATTACCATGGAAAGAAGACAAGTACTTGAATTTATTTTATAAGTATAGTGGTCTATCGTCAGACAATAATTGGAAAATCTGGACAAGAATGTGACATGATCGACGTAGTTCAGGTTTCAGCCAAGAAAGAGCGCAATAATAGGGAGTGATATGTTTATCATAGCTCATATCGTAGATAAATCGTATACAAGAGTTGAGAGATCGTTGAAGTTTCAAAGTAAGTGTTTTGGTTGCGTCTACAAGAATAACGTCACAGTAGTCAAGAATAGGAAGTATTAGTGTCGGTATGAGTAGGATTCTTACTTTAAATGGTAAAATATCTTTTTTTCTTTTGAGGGAGTGGAGCGTTGCGAAAATCTTCTTGCATACACTCTGTTATGTACAGTTCAAACGATTAGCTCAGAACACGGCGGTATGAAGGCTGCATCAAACCAGTGAAATGACAGAAGACTCAAACAACACCAACAACATGTGGTAGTGGTATACATTTCAGAAGTAGTTTTGTTGTTGTTAAGATCCATCTTCCGGGTAATGTTAGGTTTAGATGTTGTATCTCCATATCGACAGCTGGGTACTGCACCAGAGTCACGCAGTGTATTGTAAACACTCTTGAATCTGGTCGCTTGCGGTTAGGATATCGTATTCCGTATTCTCTACAAGCAGCAGCAGCGTTTCCATTACAAAACCCACACACCAATACCATACCGGCATACTCAGCATGTGTAAAAACGTGCGGCATGTTTAAACTGTACAGTACAGACCACTTGATCAACAAAGCACACTGACAGGTGAACACGTTCAATGGAAACTAAAACACAACTTCACAACGTGAACAACAACACACGGCTGTTGACAATCGTTAAATACGCCCATAGTAACCGGTGTACCAACACAAGAAACGACAGCTGCCCTGGTTACATACCAACACCTGTACGCAATACAAATACGACACATGTTATATGGAATTTTTTATTGCAATTCATCCACACTACCACCTCCTAAAATATTTACAATTCCTCCTGAAACACCCAAAAAGAGAGGTCAGCTGCTTTCATCTGAGCAACAGACAAGCCAACTACATTCCTAGGCTTCAATACCATGGTCATCTACTGAAATTCAATCCTCATCCTAAATATTTTGGCGTCATTTTGGATCGATCCTTGACTTACAGTGAACATCTAGGCAAAACATCTGCTAAGATCCAAACCCGCAACAACATCCTGCACAAACTCACAGGAACGGGCTGGGGGACCCAACAGCATCCACTCTCAGAACTTCAACACTTGCCCTAGTGTATCCAGTAGCAGAATATTGCTGCACTATGGCTTAACAGCACCCATGCAACGTAGATAGACGTACAGCTGAACGACACAATGAGGACTGTATCAGGAATCATCCAATCTACACCTTTGGGATGGTTACCAGTACTCTCCAACATCCCGCCTCCTCATCTTCGAAGACAAATGGCACTGAAGAGAGAATGGCTTAAATGTTGTGACAACCCTCTCCTGCCAATACATCTAGACTGCTCACCTAAAGATCTCAGGCTTAAATCCCGGAATCCTTCTTGGAGACAAGGAAGGAAGTTGGTCCAAGAGCAGTTTCAAGTGAATGAAGCTTGGCGCAACGAGTGGCTGACTTCAAATGCAGACAGATTAGGTCTTATCTCGGATCCAGTTAATCAAGCCCCTGGTTTCGACCTTCCCAGGAAAATCTGGACGTCGCTGAACCGTATAATAACTCAACACGGTAGATGGCAGTTCTGGAAGCACACATTTAATTGCCGAGAATCCTTTCTGCAACTGTGCAGATGTGCCTCAGACCATCAGTCACATCGCTGTGGATTGTCCACTCTGAAGGTTCAATGGTCCAATGAAGGAGATTCATCAAGGTAGTGATGAAGCTTTAGGATGGTTAGAGAAATTAGATATCCAGCTCTAACAACATTGAAGTTACTTGCAGATCAAAGTCTCAATCTGTATATATTTGTAAATACTGTATATAGTAATGTAAATAATTGTATACTGAATCTTCATGCCATACAAAATATATACTAAAGCAACAAAATTAGACATTTGAGGAAAACGTCGTTCCCTTAGGCTTTGTATGTCATGTGCTATGTCTTAAATGAATGCTTTACAGCCAGAATTGCAACCCTTTCCTGTTCGGTGTGTTAATTATGCTTAATGACATACTTTGAATCTGGTCAGCTTAAATCAACATCTTACATTTGTTTTGAAAAAAAAAACATTAGGGAAAAATATGATATGTCATAAACATCCGGGTCCTAATTCTTCTTCTTCTTTTTCTTCTCCTTCGATTCAGCCAACTAGGGACCACGTCAGTTCAACTGTCTCTTCTTCCTAGCTCTAACTACCACCCAGTGTTCACGCATTCGTCTCCGGTGTTGTTCTTTAATCATTTTAAATGATCTTGTCGACTTCGTCGTTACGCTGGGGTCTGGCGTTACGTTACGGTGACGGGACGAAATGTACCCAGATGCACTGAGGTGTGTGACGTCATAGTACTGCTTGGTGCATGTGTTCCCCGACAATGTCTACTTCGTTAGTATAAGACAAAAATCCCCGATTCTTGGATGTCACGGGTAATCTCGAGAACCACTGGATGGATTTTGATGCGGTTTTCACCATTCTGTAAAGGATATCTCGAGGAAAATTTCTGTAGAAAATAATTTATGTATGACCAAAGGTAGCCAAGCAGTAACGATTTCAGTGAAAACGTCGAAAACGAGCTTGGGGTCCGTGCGCTTCTTAAGCTTACGCTGGGCAAACCGTTAAACATATCAATATACTATGAGCGTAAGAATTGGTCAGCATGAAAAGTTCTACAAAAAATTCCGCGAGAGCATATCTCTATCTTCAATACATCGCCCACTTTAAGTGTTTTTAGACTGGATGGAAGGGGCACGTCCCCGCGCGCTCTGGTGAGTGTGACGGAATCCCGCGCGCTTGATCTTGCTTTGCCCTTGGTTTGCACTTGCCGTTCGCGAGTAATTTGAAACAAGATAAGCAAGATAAGTATTATGCAGATAATTTTCTAATATGTCAAGAGTGTTTGGCTTCGAGCCTTTCTAGCATTTTTCAGCATTTGTAGCATTTAAAATGATACAAAGTCTAGTCTTTCAGACTGACTGTCACTTTTTCTCTCTTGGGACCACGCCTTCCCTGTCTTCAGTTCGGGTTGTATTCTAAACAATACCCGCAAATTTTCTCCAAACGTTATCCGCAGCTTATCCACTATCCGCACAGCCATGCAAACTATATCCGCATGGCGAAAATATTGCGTATTATCCGCATCCGCGCAGGGCTTTAACTATGGGTCCATGTGGCCACACTATGACACCCTCAACCGAATTACCTTAGATTTGGACAGTGGGGCGCTACTTCTGAGCTGCTCCATTGTTCTGGGAAGTAGGCCTAATACATAACCTTTTAAACATTATATCACGTAAGGAGAAGCCTGGCACAAGTAGTCTACTGCCGTCGTTACTCAATCACTCCGTTCCAATAGAGTTGAACACAAGATTTACTGACGAGAAAACAACCAAACACAATGACAGTTTGACGTACTGGGTTAATGAGGAGAAATGACTTCGTCCCAACTCGGGCATGGTCGTAAATCATTCCTCTCGTAGCGTAAGAATCTCAGGTCAGCGCAAGTCTCTTCAGTTCAGTGGATGAACAACAGGGTTCATGAGTTCAAACCTCACAGGTAGTGACAAATAAAAATATTAACAAATAGGCTACATGTACTTGAACGTATGCAGACGATATCGATGTTTCTACGTCTCATAAAACAATGGCTGCAAAATGCTCGATTTTGAAAATTAATTTCAGAATTCAAAAGTGAAATATGGATCTTTTAAATACTAAAATCCATAAACTCTAGCAATTGTAACATAGGTCTTGTATCAAAACTAATGCAGATCGCAGAGTTCAAGTACACGAAGAGCACTTCACCAAAATGACTTACCATTACGACAGTTGGCGAAACAAGCACCACATTACTCCTCCAAGGGAGTGTTTTGTCACCGGTCGGTGGTGTTATTCCACCGTTCTCAAAATGCAGACATTACATATGAACTATAGTAGGCGTTATGTCACATGCTAGGACTGGCAAAGACCATATTGTGGAGGATTCAGTCTTCAGTGTTTCCTCTTGTTACATTGCAACTTGGTGGAAGATAATTATTATCCTTGAAACAGCCACTCCGTTACTTACCTGCAAAGAAAGAAGACAAAGCTTTAGAATTTAAATCTTTGATCGACTATTTTTATTTATATTCCCTCCTCGACTAACGAGGCTCCAGATCACAAAGCTTAACAGCATTCATCACAAATAAAACAGTAAGGACATCGAAAAAGTCTCATAAGTTTCATCTATTCGGATCTGCAAAGGCAATAACAGTAACCAAGGAATAAGAAATATTATTATGATTATAAACCCTAACAAGTAGTTCCGTGAAGAACTATACAGCCTATTTTCATATATCCTGCTCATATTAATTGCCTCTATCAACATACAAAATTTTCAGTTTAATTGCTGTAACAGATTCGTAGATATTGAGAATCGTCTAAATATTTCAGATGGTCACCAGGTCGGATTTTGATTTTTGTACTATTACATTAAGATTATTGTGTACGTGCGGTATTCAAACTTCAATCGCATGATTAGAACACAAGAAGTAAAAACGAGAATTTATAATTACGCACAGCAGCCATCTTGTGATTATGCAAACAATTGAAATAAATTAGATGCCAGTGGATCAACATTTGTATAAGCATTTAACGTGCAACGTTTCACGGCACTCGGATAGTTAATTCGCGAGAAACGTCCATTTAAATATTTATACTTCGCGTCGCCGCCATGTTGGATTTGTGCTCACCAGGTTACTCAAAGTCCTATAGGTGAACATATGTTCATAGTATCTATGAACATAAAAAAAATCTGTTTGGTTGCTGTAAAAGATTCATAGATATTGAGAACCGTCTAAATATTTCAGAAGCTCGCCATTTAGGATTGTTATATGTATAGGCCATAGAGTTATGTTCCATTCAAGGACAATTATTGCCTAGGTTCATTATTCAAACTTTCACTTCGATCGCATGTTTACGACACAAGAAATGAAAACATAATTTTAAAATTTCGCACAGCCGCCATCTTGAGGTTATGTAAACAATTGAATTAAATTAGATGCCAGTGCATTACAATAAGTATAATCATTTACTGTACCATATTTCACAGCGCACAGAGAGTTAAATCACGAGAAAAGTCTATTAAAATGTTTCAACTTCGCTTGGCCGCCATGCTCGTTTTGTACTTTGCAGGTGTTTGAAAGTTACATAGATAAACTTATAGCAGTGCCCTTTCTCACCGTAAATGAATTCAGGGTGATGTCTGTAATAGTTTCGGAGATATAGAATGCCAGTGAAATATTTCGCACAGCCACCATTTTGAGGTTATGTAAACAATTGAACTAAATTAGACTCCAGTGCTTTACAATGTGTATAAACAATTGCTGTACCCAGTTTCATTACGTTTGGGTAGATACATCGCGAGAAAAGTCTATTTAAATGTCTCAACTTCGCTTGGCCGCCATGTTGGTTTTGTAGTCATCAGGCTTTTAAAAGTCTCATAGGTGAACTTCTAGTAGTACCCTTTATCACCGTTCACAATTTTAGGGCGATATCGGTAATAGTTTCGGAGATATTGAATGCTAGTGAAATATTTCGCACAGCCGCCATATTGGATTGGTGAGACGTAACAAAATTTGAAGGGCACGGTCGAGGTCGCCGGGAATAGCGCCATGAACTTAGCGAGTTTCATTGAAATCGCTCCTGCCGTTTAGATTTTATTAGGGGGCGGGGGACACACACACACCTCTCTCTCACACACACACACATGCACACACACACACGGAAAAAAGGTGATCTCATAAGCCTATTTTTTCAAAATTGAAAATAGGCTAAAAATAATCTTACAAATATACAGTACGTTGCTAGTAAATACAATTCTAACATAAACAAAATACTATCAACTGTCATGCTGATAAGCCCTAAAGCATTAAGAATATAACTGCAAATAAATAATATAAACAAAGATTATTAAACCCTAAAATATAACAGTCCTTTTTTAGCCTACTTTTCACATTTTGCAAAAATGAGGAAAAAGTAGACTTATGAGATCGGGCAAATGTGTGTCTGTCTGTCTGTCTGTCTGTCCTTCTGTCTGTCTGTCTATCTGTCTGGCTGTGTGTGTGTCCCCCCCTATCAACTCCTAAACGGCTGCAGCAATCGAAACAAAATTTGGAAGGAGTAAAGATCTACACCTGAATATCTCACGGCCATATTTGAAAATGATGTCAGTGCTACCAACTGCTAAAAAATCGCAATTGAAATTTGAGCTCCATGATGGATATCTTGGAAAGTATGAATGGGAGCTATTTCAAAATTGGCACACGTACAGACCATAATATTTCAGTTTAATTTCCAGGAGGCCAAACATGGCAGTGTTGCCAAAATGATTATAAGCCTCCTGATAGGTCCAATTTTTAAATGCATATAACTTCTACACTATCAATTGGAATTCAACCACATTTCGTATGGTGTATGTGTACATAACCAGATATGACTGAGCGTATTCTTAAGACCTACCAGGGCTGCCAACTGTTAATAAATGCTCCTAATTTATTTTATCCAAATACCAATATATCAGAAAGTATGCAAGCCGACAGCTTTAAACTATGCACACGTATAGTACCTGACATTCTATATTAATTTGGAGTGACTTATATACGTCAGTGCTACCAACATGATTCTAAGCTTGCTGACAGGTCCAACTTTAAATACATGCAACTTCCATACTATCATTTGGATTTCAACCAAATTTCGTATGTGTTATGTGTACCATAACAGATATGACTATGCGTATTCTAAGGAGCAACCAGGGCTTCCAACTGTTAATATGTGCAGTCCCTATTTTTGTTACCCTAATATCAATATATCAGAAAGTATGCAAGCCAATAGCTCTAAAATTTGCACACGTATAGTACCTGGCATTCTAGACGAATTTGGAGTAACTAATATACGTCAGTGCTGCCAACATGATTCTAAGCCTGCTGATAGGTCCAATTTTAAAATGCATGTAACTTCTATACTAACTAATGGATTTCATTCAAAATTGGCACAACAATAGATCACATTATTTCAGGTTATTTCTGACCAATACATGCATGACATTGTTGCCAACATGATTTTACGCGCGCTGTTAGATCCAATGTTTAACTGCATGTAACGTCCATGCGATGCATTGGACTTCAACCAAATTTTGTATTTTGTACCTTAAGAGATGGAACTAAGAATATATTCAGTCATCAGGGCTGCCAACTGTAGTGCTCTATTAGGATACATTATGCCAGGTATACAGTATTTCGAACTAATTGGAAATTTCGATATTAGCAACTTAATTTCGTCATTATTCTAGATAGGTTCATATTCTGTAGAATAATCATTGGCATGAAAAGTAGGCTGTATAGTTCTTAACGGAACTTCTTGTTAAATAATGCGTGTCTATTATACTTCAATCATTCATCAGATACCCCTATGGACGTCGGATTGGCAGGTGAAAAGCTAAAGTAAGTAGGAGACTTCTGTTACTTAGTACTTAGGAGGCAAAATAACCAGTGATGGACGAAGCAAAGAGGATACAAAAAGTAGGTTGGCACAGGCAAGGAAAGCATTTCCACAGAAAATGAATCTGTTGACATCAAATATAGATTTAGGTAGTGGGAAGTCATTTTTGAAAGCCTTTGTCTGGAGCGTGGCGCTCTATGGAAGTGAAACTCGGACTGTTGAAGTGTTTGAAATGTGGTATTACAGGAGAATGAAGAAGATCAGATGGGTAGATAGGGTTACAAATGAAGAGGTATTAAGACAATTGGGAGAGGAGAGATGTTTCTGGCGACTCGTAAAAAAGAGATAGGTAAGTAGGACACATTCTAAGACCCAGGAACAGCAAAGTTAGCTATGGAAGGAAGGGTCGAGGATAAGAACTATAGGGGCAGACCTAGGTTAGATTGTGTTAAACAGATTGCGTCGGATGTAGGGTGTGGTAGATATGTAGATATGAAACGATTAGCTCAGGACAGGGAAGCATGGAAGGCTGCATCAAACCAGTCAAAAGACTGGAGACTCAAAAAAAAAAAAAAAAAAAAATAGAGGGCGGCTTCGGTGGCGTAGTTGGTAGCATGCTGAGCTTCTATGCCCAAGATTGTGGGTTCAAACCCGGCCAAATTCGTCGGATTTCTTAAGAGCGTTAAAATCCCTCAGTATGCCTTCCTTCGAAGGGGAAGTAAAGCCAGCGGACCCGTAGCATAGATTTATGGCATGTAAAACAAACTTCCACTAATTACAATTATGTGAAGCTAAATGTGTAGCTTAGATTTGATTAACACTCTATTAGTTCCAGCGTTCGTTGCCAGGTGCAGGTTGAGGTGGCATCTAGTTGGCAAGTTCACAGCTATGTGTCGTTGACGGTAGCATTTGGTAACAAAAGTATGAATTACTTGAAATTGATCGTCTGCAGTCCTGAATTACAGATAACACACACTAATACAGCCATCACAATTAACACCTGTTATCAGATAGATTCTACACACACCCAAAGTACACGGGGCTACATGACCGCGTTGTCGCAGCCCCTAATCTGAGGAACCAACCAAGAAATACAGGTAGAATAGCAAAGTTAGTTATGGAAGGAAGGGTCGAGGATAAGAACTGTAGAGGCAGACCTAGGTTAGATTATGTTAAAACAGATTGCGTCGAGTGTAGGGTGTGGTAGATATGTAGATATGAAACGATTAGCTCAGGACAGGGAAGCATGGAAGGCTGCATCAAACCAGTCAAAAGACTGGAGACTCAAAAAAATAGAGAAATAGTACAAAGGTCCTCTCCCCCGCCTTTGGTACTCTTAGGGTTAAACCAGTTAGTTCATTCTAAAGCAACCAATTAAGCGTTCTTTATGTAGCTCCATTAAAGTGCTGTAAGTTAAAAGGAAACTATTTTGCCATTAATATCAGAATTCAACAAAGGGAGAATTACTCTCCCCCTTTGATTACTCAAGCGAATGAACAAACTGTTCACTACCGATAAACATCCAATTAATATTTCGCTGCCAAACGAATGTGAATAGCAGTAATTGGCTGTATAACATTTGCAGTGGAGCACATTTCATTCTGCTGGCATGTTAATTAAAAGTAGAGACTCTGCTTCCCATTTCCTTATCTCACAGTGACCACGCGCGGAGCTGGCTCCTTCCGCCCACGCACAGCAATATGGATGATGAATTTGAAGTTCCGTCTTGTGCGACAGCAACTAGTGGTCCAAGGTTGCCAACGTTAGCAGTTCGTAACTAAATCTGGTATTTTCATTACTAGGGCTAGGATTTTTAGGTAAATATATTTTTTTTAAATGTAAATACATATTTTAAGCATTTTTCTATAAATACATAAATTCCTGCTTTTCACTTATTAGCACATAAAAAGACATAATATTTATATTATTTTAAATCAGTATGCTAGATCTTTCAGTTTATTGTTGCATTTTTGTTCTGTGTTACTTCGACGGGGAAGAACCTGTGAGTTGTCTAATCTTCATGCAGAGCGTATGTCAGCTTGCAACTGTGTTATTCTTAACTTGTCACCCCGTGCCACTCACTGTGGAAGTCAGGGATTTCCTTGTCCAGAGCCATATTGCACCACGTGCTAGACCTCCCCCTCCCCCAGCTACCTGGAACCGGTGTCACTCACATGCAGTACATTTCTGGCACTGTGAAGTGTAAGGCAATTCTACGATGCCTAAAGTAAAATCAACTACAAGTTATAGTCTGCAGCAGTATGTTGCAGAATTTAAAGATATTTTTTCTTCTGGTAGGGGCGTTCAGTTCTGCCAACCATGTGGGAAAGCAATCATGGCTGAACAGCGATCTCCAGTTACACAACACATCAAGGGCAAGAAACATATTGCCGCAGTTTCGAGCCTTCAGAATAAGTGTTTCGCGATAATCGTGGGCCATTTGTGATGGACAACCTGAAGATGTATCTCGTTGTCTGTTGTAATACTTCAGCAGTCAGTGAGACATAGAATAAATTGCATTCCTGAGTACTGCATATTGTTTATATTCACATTAATAAACTAAATTATAATAAAATATTTTTACTTTTTTGTCACATATTTCAGGTATTTGTAATACATAAAAAATAAATATTTTCCCGATTTTTAGCACCTAAAAATCCTAGCCCTATTCATTTCCCATATAGAGCCCTACATTCGCACGTTTGTTATCCGAATCTACTGGCATTACAATAACATTTTTTTAATTACTGTAGCCAGTGCTGGATAACCCATTAGGCCCGACTAGGCCAGGGCATAGGGCCCCCCAATTATCTGGGGCCCCCAAGCAATTTTTAATTTAGTTCAATTTTATTCCGAAGATTTAGATATTTTGTATCAAGAACTGAGACAGTTTCAGCATTATTATTAAATTACAATGTCCTTTAAAAACTGAGTTCACTCATTCTGAACTTTACGAAATTCTTGACAAGCTTGAGTCTGTTTATCCGAACGTTGAAATTGCTTTTCGCATTTTCCTGACCCTCATGATAACGAATTGTTCTGCGAAGCGCTCGTTTTCAAAATTGAAACGGATCAAAGGTGCCCAAAGAAGTATCATGTCACAAGAACGATTAGACATGCTAAGTTTAATGTATATCGAGTCAAATGTTCTGCGGGAAATTGATTTTGATGACATTGTAGAAGATTTCATTGACCGAAAAAAAAACAGAAAAAAAGATTACATTTTACAGAAATAAAAAATAGTATGATTTGTTAAATTGTTCATCAAATCATCTGAAATGTTTTCAAATAACGATGATCGTTTCAATTGAAATGTATGTATATATGATTTAATAAAAAGTGTATTATTCATCTTCAGAAAAAAAATCTTGTATATATTTTATTAAATGTACAGGTGCTAAAAAATAAAAATTATTTGAAACAAAATAAAGGGGCCCCAAAAATCTGAGGGACTTGGACCTCATTTTACCTTAATCCGGCACTGACTGTAGATGAAACATAAATTACTAAAGCAACATATTTAGATATTTGAGGAAAACGTAGTTCTCTTAGGCTTTGTACGAAATGTGCTATGTATAAAATGAATGTTATACAGACAGAATTGTAACTCTTTCCTGTTCGGAGTGTTAATCATGCTTAATGACAATTTGAATTTGATTAGCTTAAATCATCATCTTACATTTGTCATGAAGGAAACATAACGGAAAAATAAACATCCGGTTCCTAATAATGATATTAAACAAGACTGGATTGTATTCTAAATACTGCTAATTTTCTCCAAACATTATCCGCAGTTTATCCGCTATCCGCACAGCCATGCAAACTATATCCGCGTGGCGAAATATTTTGCGGATATCCGCGGGTTTACCCATGTAGTGGACGAGATTTACGGCTTTACAGGAGACGTTGCAGTAGTTGTAAATTCGTTTTAGAGGCTCGGAACATTTTTGGTAATCAGTTCAGTGTACTTCAGTGTGTGTTGAATTTGTCTGATAACCTGTGTTTCTGTGGGGTCTGTAGTAGTAATTATTAGGGCCCGGGATGGGATAAGAGCCCCGCAACCTGAAATAGGGTACTATCCCGGCATTTGCCTTGAGATTGTGCAGAGAAACCCCGGAAAAAACTTAGGATAATCGCAGTTAGGGCCGGGATTCAAACCTAAAATCTCCGGACTTCCTCTGGTTCCCCGTCGGGACCACGGCTACGCCGCAGGGTCCTTAAACTAGAAGATGGTAGCTTATTTAATGTATGATACAAAATAAACCTTTTCTATAAATACTGTAGTTATGAGTCGCTGACTTGCTTACAACTACTAGGCAATGGACACATTTCATTAGATTGATAGTTATCGGTACTGTAAATAAATAATTAAATAAATCAATAAATAGTCAAATAAATAAATGAATTGATAAATAAATAGATAGATAGCTAGATAGATAAATAGATATAAATCACGCTCACCTAATTGAAAGAATCAGGATAACCACGGCAACACTTAGGAGTAACAACTGGAATATACAATTCGAATGGATTTAAGCCAAAATACCTATCAAAATGTAAAAGATCAACTCTTCAAACAATCCAACATTGAATGGCAACAAGAATGGGAAGAGACTTCGAAAGGAATCATTACTAAGGAATTCTTTCCAACAATAGAAAGTAGATTAGTGGGGAGCGTGATGGCGCAGTGGTTAGCTACTCGTCTTTCACCCGAACGGCCGGGGTCGAATCCCGGTGACAGCGGGGTGGAATTTTCACCTAAAAAAATCACGTGGCGTCAGGAAGGGCATCCGACCTTAAATCCCCGGCCAAAACCAAAATGAGCCTAGTTGGCTCCAGCGAACCCAATTAATAGGGAAAAGCCGAAGATCTCTCTCTCTCTCTCTCTCTCTCTCAATAGAAAGTAGATTAGCAATTAAATTCAACCTCACGCCTAACATGACAACAACACTAACTGGTCATGGAAACATTAATCTTATCTGCATCGGCTTAAAATAGTACGCAGTCCTAATTGTTCTTGCAACGAAGGACCACAAACAGTGGATCACCTAATCATCGATTGTAATGTAGTGAAAAGCGACAGAGAAATCCTTAGAAACAGTTTCATTCAAGATGAGTACTGGCCAACACACAAGTCTGATCTCATTAAAAAATACTCAAAACCCTTTGCAAAATATGTGATCTCTTTAGACATTCAAGATTTAAAAACAATGAAGATTAGTCGCCAGTAAGTAAACATTTATAAACTACAAAAGACATCGATATAGTGTTGTTAAATAGTTGAAAGTTGTAGTGGAGCATGTAGAGAATGAAACCAATAAATAAATAGATAGATAAATAAATAATTAAATAGATAGATAAATAATTAGAAATATAAATAAATAATTAAATAAATAGATAGATAAATAAATAATAGATAGATAAATAGATAGACAGATAAATAAATAATTATATATATATATATATATATATATATATATATATATACACATAAATAGACAGATAAATAAATAAATAAACAGATAGATAAATAAATAAAATAGATAGATCAATAAATAATAGATAGATAAATAGATAGACGGATAAATAAATAAATAGTTAGATTGATAAATAATATATAGAAAAATAGATAGATAGATAGATAAATAGATAGACAGATACACAAATAAATAGATAGATAAATAAATAGATAGATTGTTAGATAGATACATAAATAGATAGATAAATAAATAATATATAGATAGACAGATAAATAAATAAATAAATAGATAGATAAATAAATAAAATAGATAGATCAATAAATAATAGATAGATAAATAGATAGACAGATAGATAAAGCAATAGATACAGTAGATAAATTAATAGATAGATAGATAGATCAATAAATAAATTGATAGATGGATAGATAAATAAATAATTCTCCTTGCGATCAGTCACGCCTCCCAGCCGTATGTGGAGGTGCCGTCCAACAGAACATCACGCTAGGTTCATTTTCCTGTTATAAGCCTAAAGTAAAATGAACTTTATTAAATACACTGTACTGCAGGAGTGCATAACTACACAAAAATACACTGAGTTTAAAGTTCATTTTCCTTTTTGCTGGAAAAGAAGGGCATTGGCAGATCCGTGGTATTGCAAGTTCAGAGGTGTTGTACAGTTTTTGTATAAAACACGATTTTATAACTGAAAACCTCCTTGCTCATCATTATAGCCTATTCTTTGGAATGATCATTATATCGCTTATATATTATCACATTAATTTTTTATTACATTGTGAATAAAAATCTGTAAAGTAATTTATTATTATTATTATTATTATTATTATTATTATTATTATTATTATTATTATTATTATTATTATTACTGTCATTAAACCACAGGTATTATAGGCATCAGAATGGTTAACATTGAACACAGGGGAAGTACAAGATGAACTTGAGAAGAATTAAAGAAAAATACAGCAACAGAAATTGGCCCCCAAAAGAATAAAGACAGTATTTGGATGAAGAAGAAAAATTAAGACCTTTACCGAAATATAGAGGAAATTACAGTTACAATTAAAAAAGAGTAGACTACAATTTTATGGACACATTTCAAGAATTAACAATAAGAGGCTCACTAAACGGATTTCTGATTACATCTCTAAATTAGAAAGCACCACGGGGAGGCTATGATGGGAACTATAAAGTCTGCAGGGAGGAACTCCGGGTGTTTCAAGTTTACAAGTACAACGTCGACCTAAGAGAGTGATGTCAGAGTAACAAAGACAGACAATCAGCCAACGTATGAAGACGTTCTGGGAAGAAAAGAAAAAGAAAACTATTGTACCATAGTCTTAGATATTATCACATTATAAATAATTCTCCTTGTGATCTAAGTGGGTAGAAGAGGTTAAAAGAGACGCCAAGGAAAGTGGACTCACAGTGGATGTGATCCACAACAGAAAAGAGTTCAGAAACCGAATTGACAACATCAAGATGTTCGAGGAGAAAACACCTAAAATTAGAGCCAAACTGGTAATATCCGAGGAGTAGCGAAAGATCAGAAGTGAACGAATGAAGAGGTTTTGGGAAGAGGAGATTAACCAGAAAGCCTTAGGTTCCATGCGGTCCACAGGCGGCCAAATTCGGAAGAAAGAAGAAGTCTTAGATTCTAATCGGTCTATGATTGGCAAATTTCTATAATAACGAAAATTATTAACTACTGTAAGTCGCCTCCGTAGCGTAGCGGTCAGCATGGTTAGCAGCCGGCCCGGAGGTCCTGGGTTCGATTCCCGGCTCTGCCATGAAATTTGAAAAGTGGTATGAGGACTGGAACGGGGTCTACTCAGCCTCGGGTGGTCCAAATGAGTAGAGGGGGTTAGATTCCCACCTCAGCCATCCTCGAAGTGGTTTTCCGTGGTTTCCCACTTCGTCTTCAGGCAAATGCCGAGATTCATTCATTCATTCGTTTATTTGCAATTGGGGGTGTGTCCCCCGGTGGCAAATTAGATATACATAACAAATACATAATTGTACATAACAATTCACTAACAATTAAACTGGAGTATTTACACAAATAGTCAGTCTTTTCTTAAACACACCTATATGTTTGGGAAAAGGCTCTAAGACTGCGGCAGGTAGAGAGTTCCAATTATCAATGGCACGGTTTACGAAAGAATATTTACCATAATTTGTTCTCGGTGGTCGGCCCTAAACTTTGAAAGGGTGATCCCTCATACCCATGTAAGTAGGCTTTTCCATACGTTTGCTAAGCTCACCCCATGCTGGTTGATTTGTATAAGAGTTGTACATAGCGCAGAGTCTAGATTTCATCCTCCTAGCCTCAAGTGATTCCCACCCAAGTTTCTTTAACATACGGCTCACACTGCTCCTGGGATTAAAGTCACTGAGCACAAATCTAGCGGCCTTTCTTTGTACCATTTCCAACTCATTTATGAGCCCTACTTGATATGGATCCCAAACCGCCGAGGCGTATTCCAGAATAGGTCTTACAAGTGACAAATATCCTAATTCTTTAGCAGAGGTATCCTTTTAATACCCTCATTACAAAGTGCAGGAATTTGTAAGCTTTAGAAACTACACATCGTATATGACTACTCCATTTCATATAATTTCTTACGTGAACGCCCAAATATCTGCAATAATCTTCTTCTACAAGAATTTCCGAGCCAATGTTATATTGAAAATCTTGCCTTCGCACTTTCCCTATTTCTATTAGACTACATTTTCTTGTGTTTATTTTCATTTTATTTTCAATCGCCCACTTATAGACCAGGTTCAGGTCATCTTGAAGTACTGCATTGTCTTGTGAGTCATGTATCTTTCGATATATTACACAATCATCCGCAAACAATCGACAGTCACTGCGAATGCCATTTGGTAAATCATTTATAAAAGCCAAAAATAACAAAGTTCCGATTACGCTGCCCTGAGGGATACCCGACGTTACGGTAATTTCATCCGAGAATCGGCCTTCAACTTTCAGGGAACGACCCGTCAAAAATTCTTGGATCAATAAAATTACTCTTCTATCAATCTTCGTTGAAGCTAATTTATGGAGTAGCATGTCATGCGGCACGACATCAAATGCCTTCGCAAAATCTATAACTACGGCGTCGACTGAAACTCCATCGTCTAACGATTCGCTAATATCTTGAAAAAGTGATAGCATCTGACTCTCGCATGAGTAACCTTTCCGAAATCCATGTTGCCTATCATTAAACCATGATAATGTTTCCCACTGTTCCCTCAAATAGTCGCAAATGAGATGCTCCATCTGTTTACAAACGATGGACGTAAGACTAACCGGCCTACTCTAAGGTCACGGCCGCCTCCTTCCCTCTTCCTTGCCTATACATCCCAATCTCCCCCTCCCTTCCCATCCCTCATGAGGCCCCTGTTCACTTTGCAAGTGTGCCGCCTGCGCGAAGTGCTGATCACATCTCCCCAGTTGTATCCACCCCGACCAGATGTTCCAAGCTCCAGGACACTGCCCGTAGCGGCGGTAGTGGTGAGTTCCCTCGCTGAGTCCGTGGCAGCCACCAACCTAGAGGGTAAACCGACTGAAAAAAATAATTAACTACTGTATCGTATTATACTGTATAATACGCTAAGGTGTATGTTTCACAAAACTCAAGATTCTAAACCGGAGGGAGTTAGAAGGTGTAGTTTGTACCAACATCTTCCAAATCGTCTCAATAGTACAGGAAGGGCGTTTAAACAAATAAACAAGACGATAGCGCCTGGCAGAACGGTGTCGCGTACAGCCGCATAGCACTAGAGCCAGGCGGGTAGTCTGTACACATGGGGCGCACACAACCAGCAGCAGTGATGAATTGCTCTCTGATTACATAAATATCGACAATTTGTATAAAAAGTGCGTTTGGTTAAACAAATAAACACATTTATAGAAGCCCGCATAACAGTAAAGCCGGGCGGGTGGTTTATACACATGCGAGAGTTCTCGCACGAGTCTGCTAGTTATTATTATTAGTAGACTATCATTATTACTTGCACGCACCTGTTGATGAGCCGCTCTCTGTACCCCGTGCCAAACATTCTTACCAAAGACCTGAGTTACGACTGGCACAACATGGCGCGGCGCTTAGACATTCCTGAGCGCAAGGTTTCCGGAAACGCGCCTGACGCACGAAGGAATCCCATATTCAGCTTTGTTCCAAGAAACTACCGCCTGTTGCAAATTGGGCTAGTGGATTACAGCCCACTATAAGGGATGCAACAGATATCAAGGAAGGAACTACTATCGGATCCTTTATTCTGGATACTCGAGTTTAGGCCTTAATTACGAACACAACAACATTCCTATTGAAAAATGAGTTATACCAATGTTTTTCTCGATTAATTCTGCGTTAGACTACATAAGCCAATTATTCTCAAGTTAAATAATTATTCTTTTATTTGTGGTTGTATGAAAAATTGTCTGGTTTCTTGATGTCTTTTCTAGGAACCGTTCACTTAAAACTATATACATGGAAAACTACTTGGCGGAAGATAATGACATTTTTATATGTTATAGGCACAAGTATTGGTAGTGTAAATATTAAGTTTGAAATTTTTTGAACTATCCAATAAAATGTTCTTATACTTTTCCTGAAGTAACGTTTTCTCAGTTCATGATGAACGAACAGCAGGAAACATGGCCTCATTTTCAAGCTCTCATTCGTGATTATCGGAAACTACGACCACTGTAATCGTACAGTGTAATGAGGAATTTATCAAGAGTAATATTAATTGGAGGTTTTGTGCGTTCTGGCTCGTGCGATTAAAAGCGGGTGGACTGGCGAATTCGAGTGCAGTAGAGGACATGAATACCTTTCCTGGGCAGGCTGGTGTCAGCATTTGAAGCCAAACGGCACGACCCTTTTGAGGTGGTGACGGCCAACAGAGTCCCAGACGGTTACTAATGAATCGGCTTGTGATTGATCCTTAGCCTTATACAAGTGTTTCTCACCGAGCAGGGGAGTGGTTTTATGAGGCTTAGCGGAAGTTGGCTCTTAAGTTTCCCCCTCCAAGACAATAGATATACAGCCACAATACCTTTAAATAACGAGCCAAAGGAAGCCGACACCAAACCCTGGGCAGGACTGAGCGGTAGGAATATGGGGATGAAATAACGGCGCCTGGGTACACGTTGACCGTCACGACTACAACGTGACAAGTTCATTTGAATCCCCGGAGAATATGCCAACTACTAGACTTCCCATTGCCCCTCCTGTAATCATGCTGCTGGATCTACTGCTATTTGCTGCCCGCGAAAGGCGTGACTTGCAGAGAAACCATCTGGCGCTGGGTAGCGCTCACGTGAGGATGATTCATCAATGTTGTCACTCTCTCCCCCCATTCACCAAGTGCTCTCCCATCCCTCACTTGGTCGTGCCGACAGCGCCCTCACTCAGGGCTTAACTTGAACTTGCCGAGCATTATGCAAGGAAATGGTTGTCCCTCCGGAATGCCCAAAATATATAACATTTTCAAAGATGTTGTTCTTGCGCAACATTAGTCTACGGACTTTTAGCTTTCCTGAGGCTACTGATCGACAATAGTGCGTCCTATAAATAAACCCACCAAAGTACATTTTCCTCTTTATTTCTATTCAGCGGTGGCCAAAACTCTAAGCCGCCTCCTTCCCTCTTCCTTGCCTATCCCTCCCAACAGGGGCGGATCTAGGGGAGGGCGAGGAGGGTCCTGGGACCCCGCGCCATGGATTTTTAAAATTTTATTAATTAATTAATTATTCTTTTTGAACTTTTCAAACTAATTTATAATTCTTTTTTATTGCAGCTATGAACTCCCTTGACCGTTTAGCAAGTTTAGATTTCAGTGAAATAATAGAGGACCTCAGCAGGAAAAAAAAGTGGCAAATTAATATTTTAATGTATTATAGTTTACATAATCTTCTTCAAGGGGACTTAAAAGTTTCTTTCATATTATTAACAAGAAGTTCCGTGACGAGCTAATCAGCCTACTTTTCTTAAAATTTAAGATTCATGCAATGATAAATCTATATGGATGGATCTATCTAGAATAATGACGAAATTAAGTTGGTAATATCGAAATTTCTAATTAGTTCGAAATACTGTATACCTGCCATAATGTAGCCTAATGGAGAACTACAGTTGGCATCCCTGGTGACTGAAAATATTCTTAGCTCCATCCCTTAAGGTACAGAATACAAAATTTGGTTGAAGTCCAATGGATAGCATCGATGTTACATGCAGTTAAACATTGGATCTAACAGCGCGCGTAAAATCATGCTGGCAACAATGACATACATGTATTGGTCAGAAATAGTCTGAAATAATATGATCTATTGTTGTGCCAATTTTGAATGAAATCCATTAGTTATTATAGAAGTTACATGCATTTTAAAATTGGACCTATCAGCAGGCTTAGAATCACGTTGGTAGCACTGACGTATATACGTTACTCCAAATTAATATAGAATGTCAGGTACTATACGTGTGCATAGTTTAAAGCTGTCGGCTTGCATAATTTCTGATATATTGGTATTTGGATAAAATAAATTAGGAGCATTTATTAACAGTTGGCAGCTCTGGTGGGTCTCAAGAATACGCTCAGTCATATCTGGTTATGTACACATACATCATACGAAATTTGGTTGAATTCCAATTGATAGTGTAGAAGTTATATGCATTTAAAAATTGGACCTATCAGCAGGCTTATAATCATTTTGGCAACACTGCCATCTATGGCCTCCTGGAAATTAAACTGCAATATTATTATCTATAAGTGTGCCAATTTTGAAATAGCTCCCATTCATACCTCCCAAGATATCCGACATGGAGCTCCAATTTCAATTGTGATTTTTTAGCAGTTGGTAGCACTGACATCATTTTCAAATATGGCCGTGAGATATTCGGGTATAGATCTTTACTCTTACCAAATTTTGTTTCGATTGCTCCAGCCGTTTAGGAGTTGATGGGGGTGGGGGTGGGGTGGGGGGGGGGGGGGGGGACACACACACAGACAGACAGAAGGACAGACAGACAGACAGAAGGACAGACAGACAGACAGACAGACGCACATTTGCCCGATCTCATAAGTCTACTTTTTCCTCATTTTTGCAAAATGTGAAAAGTAGGCTAAAATAATATACCGTACTGTAGTGTATTCAAAATATTGTAACTATTCTTTATTTTATTATTATTACAAAATTACTTTCCATTGATTTGATTTTTTTTATTTCCTATTGCTGTGGGCCCCACCTTATCATATCGCCCAGAGCCCCGCGAGGCCTGGATCAGCCACTGCCTCCCAATCTTCTCTTCCCTTCCTATCCCTCATACGGCCCCTTTTCGCTTTGCAGGTGAGGCCACCTGGGCGAGGTGCTGGTCCCACCTCCCCAGTTGTATCCCACGACACGAAGTTTCAAGCTCCAGGACACTGCTCTGGAGGCGGTAAAGGCGGAATCCCTCGCTGAGTCCGAGGGAAAAGCCAACCCTGGAGGGTAAAACGACTAAGAAAAGAAAAATAATTATTTCAAAATGACACATGACAAGAAGCTATCACGAAAACAAACGGTAAGCTTCAATGCTTCCCAGACTACTGATGGTATGCAGTTTGTCACACTAGATTCGAGAACGCACGTCAAAGTTGAAGTACGTGTTTGAATACCAAATGGTGCCTGCTCCGCATGATATGCAGATACAAGGTTGTCAGATGGCTGGAATTTGGAATGAGTCCGAGATGGCTGCCAGATCGGGATATTAAAACACTCACCAAAATAGCCACTTTTAAACACACTTTCTTCATAATATTGAATGTTGATTTAGGAGTCTTTCCGGTCCAAAGTACATGTTTATGGCTTCCATTATCTCCAAGACGCAATATAAGTTTATTTTATGAACGTTACTTTTTTAAATCATATAGTATAAAAGATGGAAGGTAGTCGCCTCCGTGGTGTAGTGATCAGCGTGCTTAGCTGCCACCCCGGAGGTCCTAGGTTCGATTCCCGGCTCTGGCACGAAATTTGCGAAGTGGTATGAGGACTGGAACGGGGTCTACTCAGCCTCGGGTGGTCCAAATGAGTAGAGGGGTTCCATTCCCACCTCAGCCATCCTTGAAGTGGTTTTCCGTGGTTTCCCACTCCGTCTTCGGGCAAATGCCGCGATGGTACCTACCGTCAGGCTACAGCCACCTCCTATCATCTTCCTTGTCAATCCCTCCCATTCTTCCCATCCCTCATGAGGCCCCCTGTTCGCTTTGCAGGTGAGGCCGCTCGGGCGAGCTGCTAGACCCGCCTCCCCAGTTGTATCCCCCCATTTGATGCCAAGCTCTATCTAGGACACTGCCCGTAGCACCGGTAAAGGTGGGATCCCTCACTGAGTCCGTAGGAAAAGCCTACCTGGAGGGTAGACTGACAACAACAACAACAACAAGAAAGACAGACAGACAGACAGAAAGAAGAAAGTTATTGCACTAAGTTCTTTTTTGAGACATTTTATTTAACTCTAGCAAATCTAGTGGATTATTGACGTGTCTGATGTGCGCTATCTGCTGATTTGGCCGACGCAGTCACATCGTCGGTCGTCCTAGAAATGGATTTCCGTGGTTTTCCATTTTTAACTCCCGGCAACATAATGCAGGGGCTGTCCCTCCAAAAAGACCATATCCGCTCCTTTCCAAGATTTATCCCTCTCTTATTAATTTCATTTCTCATTGATCCTTCTCATGAGACTGGCTTCGTCAGCCTCGGTGGCGTAGTTCGTAGCATGCTGACCTTCTATGCCCAAGGTCGCGGGTTCAAACCCGGCCGAAGTCGTCGGATTTTTAAGAGCGTTAAAAATCCCTCAGTATGCCTTCCTTCGGAGGGAAAGTAAAGCCGGCGGTACCATGTCATAGATTTATGGTATGAAAAAGAACCTTCCACTAACTACACTTATGTGAAGCCCAAATTTGTAGGTAAAAATTGATAACGCTCTGTTAGTTCCAACGTTCGCCACCAGTGCTGACTGCGATGCCATTTAGTAGCCAAGTCCACAAGCTAGGTCAAAGTACACGGGGCTACCTGACCAAGTTGTCGCAGCCGCTAAACTAAGGAAGGGAGTTCAGGTATAAAATCCACACATGGAAATTCACCTAATCGCATCACCGAGTGCGAAGAAACAGGATATGGAGTTATCTGCCACCCCCCCCCCTCTAGAAACGGGAATAATAAGGGGTATTAATACGTTGTTTAAAAATCGCTTATCTTCCCAGCTCGGCTTCACATACTGACTCTGCGAGGGATCATTCCTCTACCGTCACAAGTATGGTATCTGGTAGTTGAACACCCTTGGTCAGCAGATACAACTGGTGATGGAGACAGACCAATCGTCTGGGCGCTCGCTAACTTTTAAGTCTAATTATGGAAGGTTCAAGTAAGGGATTTTGGAAAGAAGTCGCTCGTGGACCTCTTAAAAGGAACCGATCCAGCATTTGCCTGGCGGTAGAAATGGTAAACCATGAAAAACATTATTCGGTTGATTGAGGGGGAATTCGAACCCACGCTCTCACGATGCTAGCGAGGAATAAGGTAGCTCAATAGGACTCTCAGCCACCGTGTCCGGTAGTATTATGTCCATACAGTACATATCCTACATTTTCCTGCGGTGTAGCGGTTAGCATTCTTGGGTGTCATCCCGGAGGCCCGGGCTCGATTCCCGGCTTTGTCAAAAACTTAAATTCTGGTGTGAGGGTTGTTGGAACGGGGTACACTCTGTCTTGTGAAGCTAAATTGAGAACAGTTTGGTTCAATTACCACCTTACCCATCCTGGAAATGGTGTTCCGTGTTTTACAACTTCTACTCCAGGCAAATGCACGGAAGGTTCTTAACGTAAGGCCACGGCTGCCTTCTTCCCAATCATCACCGGAATTTCAAATACACACTCTACTACAGACAGCACAATAACACATAGCCTATTATCAGACACCCACCTTGGTAGGCTTATACGGGGCTAAATAACCACAATGTCAAAGCCCCTTATGTAAAACAACTATGCTCTCAGCGGGAGTGGCGTGAAGCTATCGCCGCGCTGGTACACCATAATACATCATATCTCCAACGAAATCAGCAATATTCCTCCCAACACACACACTAAACTTTTGCCTTGAATATTTATTACAGGTCACCTCCGTGGTGTAGTGGTCAGCATGATTAGCTGCCACCCCGGAGGTCCGAGGTTCGATTCCCGGCTCTGCCACGACATTTGAAAAGTGTTATGAGGACTGAAATGGGGTCTACTCAGCCTCGGGTGGTCCAAATGAGTAGACGGTGTTCAATTCCCACCTCAGCCATCCTTGAAGTGGTTTTCCGTGGTTTCCCACTTCGTCTTACCTAATGTAAGACCACGGCCGCCTCCTTCCCTCTTTCTTGTCTATCCCTCCCACTCTTCACATACCTTCATAAGGCCCCTGTTCGCTTTGCATGTGAGGCCACTTGGGCAAAGTGCTAGTCACACTCCCCAGTTGTATCCCCCGACTCAGAGTCTCAAGCTCCAGGACACTGCCCTCAGTGGCGGTAGAGGTGAGATCCCTCCACTTAGTCCGTGGGAAAAGCCAACCCTGGAGGGTAAAACGATAAAGAAAAAGAAGATGTATTACAGATTCCAGGCAATCTTTGGAGCAGTGACCAGTGCATGAAACATGTGCAGCGCGAGATCAAATATCCATTTGCATCCTCATACTCGATTTAAAAAGTATTGCCTCCTGTGAGGATTGAACTCACGACCCCTGGTTTACAAGACCAGTGCTCTGCCACTGAGCTAAAGAGGCACGTGGATTGTGTGGTTAAGTATGTCTCATGGCTGACAAGCTGTCGTTATCAGCTTCACCAAGGCTGACCGTAGTCCATCACGTCTGCACCGCTTATCTCCTGGATTTGGCAACCTAGTGAATTGCGAAATGTGATCCTCAACTTCATGGTTCTATAGGTACAGTTCATCCTTATCACCTGTGTGCATCTCACTGGAGACGGGAAAAGCGTAGGCGAATTTGGTTAACAGAGGTCATTCTTACAAGTCTTTGCCGACGTTCTATTTTTTGCCAGACCACCTCATCACGCCGTGGCTAGTATTACTGACAGTCAACCCTGACGTCCGGGTATGTTACGGGCTCGGCCAAGACATTACATTCTAGGTTAAGAACTGGATGGACGTGGGTGAGAGTTGGGTTCGCTCCCATTCTAAAAATGGTTTTCCGCGGTGATTAACAGATAAATTTCACACACCTAAGTACACGGGCTACATGATCACGATGTCACAAAGCCACACTTATTTCCAAGCAAATGCTGGGATGGTAGACTGAAATTCATACCTGATGGCGCAAATCTGGGCAAACATGTGACCATAGAGGTGAAAGGAGGAGAAGGAAGGTAGTGGAGGGGATCACTGCTGCTGTGCTCCCGGGAGACACTAACGTGCAATACTGCCACAGTTACAGTAGGAGCCGATGTGAACATTTCTGAAGCAACGAGAGAAGTGAACGTTTCTCCCTTCTCAGTCACGCTGCAGCACATCGACTCGCCTATATTATTTTTCCGTATGCATGTACCATCAGGTAACGATTAAGGCCAAGGCCATCTCCTTCCCAATCCTTGTGTCAATTACAAATACACACACTACTACAGCTGCTACCATAACACAGGTTGTCAGATAATTCCACACACAGCACAGTATACGGGGTTGATGACCTAAGATAACCACATCCCAGCCAAAATACCTTAAGTAAAGATGAAGAAAAATACTGTAAATGATGCAGTAATATATGTTTACTCCTCCGCTGTCTATAAACCACCCGCTATCCCCTTTTTAGATCACGACCTATATAGATAAAATTCCAGCTGAGTCCGCCATGGTACGCTTAAATTACGCAAAATTACAATATTGCCAATCCCACGCATATGGTACTACTGTATAGCCGTATCCAGACCAATGGATTTTACCTAGACCAATAAATGCTAGGTATACCGGGTGAGTTAGCCGTGGTCGTTACGGCATGACTGCTGGCAGTCGCTCACATTCGGGAGGCGAGAAGGTTCGAATCACCCCACCGGTAACCTTGATGATGGTCATCTGTGGTTTCCCATCTTCCTTCCAGGCAAATGCCGGGGTAGGTCACAGCCGCTACCTTCCAACTCCTCGTCTTTCAAACTTTCCTACCCAAACAACACTCCACAAGTGACGGTACTTGTAGCTCACCCATTGGGTGTCCGCTTCGAAGCAGCTACAAACTGGCGAGCCGAACATGTCCTCGGACACTTCCGGCACTAAAAGACATACGCTAAAAAAAACAAAAACAAAAATCAGCTAGGTATTAATAGGTACACTCCCGGTTTTTGTCACGCACAGTGGGGGTTCTCACACATCAATAATCTTTATCCAGGGCAATGGATTTGCTAATTAATGCTTTTTCACGTAATTACAATATTACGTGTGTCTACAATATTACGCCTCTCTTCATTACGTGTGTCTTGTGGTGTATTTTGTATCTCACTCGTTGGCAACAGTAATGTGACGTCAATGTGTGCGCCTGAGTAACAGTTGAAGACACCTCATGCGCCTAACTAACATGGCTGCCATCGTTGAGTGAGCAAGTAATAAAAACATATATTTTGCGTAATTTAGCACATATTTCCGGTGCAGCAGTGATAATTGATAGTAATTTCAATTTGCTAATGTCTCCAAGAAAAGTATGAAAATCATAATATACAGTGTGGTCCACCCGCCCCTTATTATTTAGTTTTATGAAACCCAACTAACATCGCATTTCTCCCGATGGTCGATATTGCTCTGCGCTCTGACTGTGTGACAGCAATGTAATTGGGTCATGGGTCCAGCAAAGAAAAACTGACCTTAAACTTTTCCCCGCCAAATACTATGGCCCATTCTACTAACATATGACTTACTGCTCCTACTTACTGCTACTTACGTTCTCGGTTGCTGTGCCGAAGGTTGCAAGTTCGTATCCTGACGCAGTCAGCTGGCATTTGAGGGTGCGCAAATGCGAGGGAGCCGTGTCAGTAGATTTACTGGCACGTTGAAGATCCCCTTCGGAGCAAAATTCCAGCACCCCGGCATATATAAAAGCCAGAGCAGTTAAAAGGGACGTAAAACCAATAATGTTATAATTATCTGTATTTACTGTATGTTTGGGGCAGATGACCTTTTAGTTCCGTCCCTTAAAACCACACTAACTAACTATTACTGTAAGTGTATAGCAAGCGCTTTTTGCACAGACGCCGTTGAAAGAAATTATAGTTTCGGTCTGATGTATTTATTCGTGAGCCTACCCACATAACAAATCTATTTGTTATGTGGGTCGTCTGAGTGAGTCGGAGTTTTCCTTTAAACAAAGGTGGTCCACATTTCGAACACTTGCTACCTTGAATATACAGGATACCTTGCTTTCGTTCTACAGATCATTATGTCGTCGTCCAATCTGGCTGCATACCATCGGATAAGTACGGTCCTTTTGAGGACCAAATAAAAGATCACTCGTTGGAACAGATAGGTATGCGTCCATAATACATCCACAATAAACGACATTAAGAGAAAAGTGCACTAGTTCAAGGTTCGAACCTACTACAATGCGACTTTGTTGACGCTACTCTAGCACTTCTTGATTTAGCCACCTTAGCTACCGAAAAACATGGTTTGTTGCTGGCACGTATTGAGTCTATTCGTAGACACTTCATGTCTAAATGTAAGAAGGTGTCATTCGGAGCTCTGATCGTTTCAATCATGCATTATATTTGAGGTAATTGAAAGAACACTGCCACTATTGATTTCTACTATATTCGCGTGGATATACTCAACGGTAAAGTTGTACAATGGACGTAAAGGAGCAGTACTAGTGTTTTTAGGATGACTGTGATATACGCGTTAGTTGGGTTGCCTTCCTCCAAAAAAATAAGGGGCTGGTGGACCACACTTTATATATTATCAAAAAATAGCTACTGTAAGTAGAAGTGTGAGAGCCAGGATTTGGTCTACTCCAGAACGACTGATTATATGTTTTGAAATATTTTCATCATACTACGGCCGAAAGAAAACTTTTTTGACAATGAGGCGATTTCGGGACAAAATGGTGATTTGAGTAATTAAAGTATAGACATTTTGTCTTATAACAGTTGATTGAAAATGGAAAGCTGACTCATGAAACTCAAAATGTGCTGTAGTTTAAAATACTTGTTTCTATTACACCAGTTATTTCTAGCAATGAATTTTTAATATTTGTTTTCTCATGTAATAAATGAACTTCATATTCTTTGATGTTATGCTAACACTCAAGACATATACTGTAATACCTAATACTGTTGTTTTGTTGTTCAAATGATAGGCATACAAAGGTTATTAAAGCGTCCCAGGGGCATATATAGAGTTTTATTTGGGGGGGAACGAGGGTTTAGGGGGCATGGTATAGGCCCAAAGAATAGGGGGTCCGGAGTTCTCCCCGGGAAACGTTTGTATAATTTGGTGCAATATGATGAGTTTTAAGGCTATCTGGCTTCTTTTTTTTTCAACTAATTTGTTGTGATGTTTTATGTTTGGTTAATGTCAAACACAACTAGGACCATTTTATGATACTTTTTTATCAATACAATCATCTTGCTCTCTTTATAGTATTTACATGGAAAGAATTAATGTTACTGTTTTGATTTACAACTCACACTATAATATAAAGTCAAGGTTTCTTGAAGCATTGACAAATCGGTTCATAACTTCATCGTCAGTGATGTATGTCTCTGTGAATAGATAACAATACTAGACCGTTGAGTCTGTTTTTAGAAGTAGAATTTCTTAAGTATGTTTTCAACCAACTCAAAGTCCGTTCGGCAGTACCTGTAGCTACAGAGAAAGGCAAATTTGCAAAAAGATTGATAAGGATATAAAAGTTAGGGAAAAAACTTTGGTCACACGCTTCAAGGGCACTTGTTGCTGTTCTTGGTTCGTTCATAAGAGCGAAGGCACTGGAGAGTAATAAGAGGCTATTTTGTTACACATAAGTTCAGAGCAAACTGATTGTCACACTGTTTACATCGCTCTACCTTCGTCTTGCTTTGCAACGTTGCCATACGTCACTTAATAACAATAGTACTTGATTATATTGTTTTCTAATGATTTAATTTATAAACAAATAATATGTGTGTCCTTCGCGTCCTGTTCCTAGGTAGTTTCTGTTTACTGGTGGCCTTCTTCACACATACTGTCGAGCCAGCATCAACTCTCAGCGTCAATGTACTAGAACAAATCCTTGGCATCCTTTTCCTTAGTAGGCTTAACTGTACTGAAGGGCATTGTGGAAAGTCTCCCATCTTTTAGTGCCCCATGACTGTAATGCTGGTTCCAGAGTCGGAAGGGTGTATATGGATGGACCTCTGTATGTTGTTGAATCTAGTACAGTACAATGCAGTCAGTATTTAAGTACAGAATACCGTAGAGTCTCGATTATCCGACCTAAACTGGACCTCGAGTCAGTGGCGGCAGGCGAATAATTGTTCTGCGTGAAGCACTATTTTCAATAAGTCAACCCCTGGCACTATCCAGCCCATGACGGGCTAAGGCCGACCAAGCGACCGCTGCCCAGCCATTTGGCCTGCAGATATCGGGGTGACGCGTGATGAGCGCGTCGGGTCCCCTCGGCCGTTAATCTTGGTATTCGTGATCGGGGCGCTGTCTCTCTGTCAGACAGCTACTCAATTGTCTTCACGAGGCTGAGTGCACCCCGTTCCAAACCCTCACGTCAGTTTTAAAATCCCTGACGGAGCCGGGGATCAAACCCGGGGCCTCCGGGTGAGAGGCAGGTGCGCTACCCCAACACCACGGGGACTATTTTCAATAAGGGGCTGCTTGATATCAGAGAAAACTGTATTCAATTGCGTGGTAAAACGGATGTACGTCATTCATCACGAATGTCGCAGTTCAGAGAACATCACATTGTGAAAAAGAAAATCCACAGCCTGCTTCCAGTCGACCGCCCGGGTCAGGGAATGGAATGAATGAAGCCCCCATCTAGTGGCGAGGATATGAACTGTGCCGGCTGCCGAAGCCAGTCGCACTCCCCTCAAATGAATGGCAGATGAAATGAAATGAATGGCGAGAGTGTTGCTGGAATGAAAGTTGTGACAGGGAAAATCGAAATACCCGGAGAAAACCTTGTCTGCCTCCACTTTGTCCTACACAAATCTCACATAGAGTAACCGGGATTTGAACTACGGACCCAGCGATGAGAGGCCGGCGTGCTGTCGCCTGAGCCACGGAGGCTAAATATCACATTGTCATCGGATTAAATGGATTATAAGTTAGTGCACATGAAAACCTTCACAAGAACAAAACAGCTCAAGTTATATACGCGGGCGAGAAATAACTGCGAGGGTCACAAGTACGCGCAAGGCTGACGGAGCATCTCAGATGTCTCCATTCGCGCCTCGGCTCCCTTGTTGCAATCAGCGTTCAACGAGCAGCCAATGTAACTGTTGGGAGAGGACTTACTCGGTCTAGCAACTCTCCCATACCATTCACTATTGAGATCTGGTCAGTGCTTGGGGCTGGCAACGACCAGACGGACGAGTGCTCCTTGACAGTTGGTATGCTTCGCTTCCTCAGACAGTTTACAGTAACTTACTATAAGATTTCCTGGATTCCTTTACATATAAATAGGAAACGTACAGTTTTATTACTAACAAGAAGTTCCGTGACGAACTAAAGAGCCTATTTTTCTTAAAATTTAAGATTCATGCCAATGATTAATCTATATGGATCTATCTAGAATAATGATGAAATTAAGTTGGTAATATCGAAATTTCTAATTAGTTCGAAATACTTAGAGATTTCTGTTTGTTCAGCTAATTTTCGTGTTGATTTACTTGGACTACGCAGAATTATATCGGAGATTTCATCAAGTTTTACGTCTGTTAAAAGCGTAGGCCTGTATGATACCGGTACATCGTAAACCGTTAGCCTTCGCGAAAAACGTATTCCACCAAAAAAAACTCTCTCTTCAGTAAGCCTAGTAAACATTACCGCCTGTATACTGTTGCACTCTTCCAATAATCTATCTGAACGCTCGCTTACTGCAATACACACTGAAGACATACAGGCTCGCTCGCTTATCGCAATACACACTGACAGCCAACACGCGGGAGTCCTCCTTTCAAGGACACAGTGCAGCCAACTAAACTTATGACTCAACCACTCGCAGCTGCACGTACCCACTGCGGAGAACATTCTCGGGCGCCCTGTACAATCACACTGTTCAAATGAATATCCTCGAGCTGGAAATAGAATTCTAGGGTTGAGATAATGAAACGAAAAGTGGGGGGAATAATCTTCATAAGATGGCAGTTCAGTTTAAATGAACTCGTCCTTGTCAGTCTTTTCCAGAACCACATTTCAGCAGCTTCTAGTCTTGGTTGTGCTTGTGTTCCCAAAGTCCAGGTATTACATCCGTAAGTTAGCACACTCCAAACAAAGGTTTTAACACATTTCGTCCTGGTTTCAATTCAAAAGTTCTTATTTAACAATAGATTTTCCCAGCTCTTAAATGCTTGCTTTGCTACACAAATTACACATTTGACTTTTGTAAGGCACTGATTGTCACTGGTAATGACACTGCCCAGATATCAACATTCCTTCAAGTGCCTTAATTGGAAGGTTTGGCTGTTTGGTGAAATGCGTTGAAGATTCATGCAGCATATCGACTTCTTACCACATATGACCTCGTCTTCCCGTAATGAGGAAGGCAGCGAGCTTGATAGCTTCAAGTAGTCCCTCGTTTCTTATTAAATAACGTGCCTCTTTAGCTCAGTGGCAGAGCACTGGTCTTGTAAACCAGGGGTCGTGAGTTCAATCCTCAAAGGAGGCAGACGTTTTGGCTTAAAGATTAATTTGATAAATAGAATCTACCGCTTCCTACAACGCTATGAATTTGTTCAAATTCAATTACACTTCCAACTCGTAACACGGGACGTATTTAGATACCGCCAAGGAAGTCGTGCGTATAGTGGGTTCTTTAACATGCCAACAACGAATGACATGCGTGCCGTGATTTTTGTCGCCTTTCAATAATCGGAGCCTCCGTGGCTTAGGCGGCAGCACGCCGGCCTCTCACCGCTGGGTCCGTGGTTCAAATCCCGGTCACTCCATGTGAGATCTGTGCTGGACAAAACGGAGGCAGACAGGTTTTTCTCCGGGTACTCCGGTTTTCCCTGTCAAAATTTCATTCCAGCAACACTCTCCACTATCATTTCATTTCATCTGTCATTCATTTAATCATTGCCCCAGAGGAGTGCGTCAGGCCTCGGCAGCCGGCACAGTTCATATCCTCGCCGCTAGATGGGGGCTTCATTCATTCCATTCCTGACCCGGTCGGAGACTGGAAGCAGGCTGTGGATTTTCATTTTTCATTTTCTATAATAATAATAATAATCATATCGTATGGTCTCGGGAGCCGGGTGCAAGCTTTGTTATTTGACGCCCAGAGGGCAGCTTGCATGTTGAATTTTGTCGTTCTTTGGAGAGTTATGAAAGTCAATGAGGTTAAATATGTAAGCTCCTTGACACTATAGCGCTCTCTAGTAGAGAAATAAGTAACTTTGTTTTGGCGGGAAATCCCGAGATTAATTTTGCCATTATGAACACGGCCTACTGAATTCAAATGGGTTCTTTAACATGCCAACAACGTATGACATGCGTGCCGTGATTTTTGTCGCCTTTCAAATATCACTTACTACGGTCAGGAGCGAACCTGCAAGCTTGGGGTTGGTAGTCCGACACGAGAACCACTCACCCACCGTGGCAAGCTAATAGAGATTTTCTGATTATTGTTAAATAAATTCAGTAAATATGTCTAACACGCCACATAGTCCTTCACTGGCATCAGGAGACCGTGAGACCGTTAACTACTATCCCAAGGATGATGTCTGGGAGCTGAACACTCAGCAGGAAGACTGGGGATGGTGACAGGCCGATCGCCCACGCGACCGCTAATACAGTGCCTAGGCACTGCTACGTTAGGTGAGAGCCGGAAAGTTGGCAGACCTTTCGCTCACTCGCCGACAGCCAGGTACTAGCTTGTCTTCTCCAAGGTCGACAGGATATCAAAACACACGTGTGAGCTGTGCTCTGCTGTGCTGTGCTGTGGAAAGCGTCAGTGTGAATGCAGTAAGGGAGCGTTTAGGTTATTGGAATAGTGCAACAGGATACAGACGGTAATGTTTACTACTGAAGAGGGAGCGTTTTTGGTGGAATACGTTTTTCGTGAAGGCGATCGGTTTACAGAAAATGTAAAACTAAATTACAGGCGCGGTTTCCTAATTCAAAGTGTCCAAACCGGGATACCGTTCGGGATTTGATAAGTAAATTTCGTGTGACCGGCTCAGTTCACGATGTACCAGGAACAGGCAGGCGTACGCTGTTAACAGACGAAAAACTTGATGAAATTTCCGATATAATGCTGCGAAGTCCAAGTAAATACGCAAATTAGTTCAAGCTCCGTAGCGTAGCGGTCAGCATGGTTAGCTGCCGCCCCGTAGGTCCTGGGTTCGATTCCCGGCTCTGCCACGAAATTTGAAAAGTGGTATGAGGACTGGAACGGGGTCTACTCAGCCTCGGGTGTTCCAAATGAGTAGAGGGGGTTCGATTCCCACCTCAGCCATCCTCGAAGTGGTTTTCCGTGGTTTCCCACTTCGTCTTCGGGCAAATGCCGGGATGGTACTGAGACCGTATTTTGTATTTAGTCGGATATAGGTTAAGTTGGCAATAACACTGATGGCAGCACTGCGAAATTCCTTTGGAATGCAGGTGCGCGGTAGTACTGTGGCGAGGTCAGAAGCTGTCAGCAACCCGCCGTACATGCCGACGACCACATGTTGGATATTTTAATACTTGTATTGAATACAAGATGGACACAGCGCCACTGTCGTTATTTTGAACATCATGATAGAGCAATATACACAATGCAGTATGAAACAAAGAATGGGAAACGCATCCTGTGGATAAAGGAATATAACTGAGAACTTTTATATGAGTATAAATGCATACAGTATTATAACATGTGATTATTGAACTCTGCAATGATATATGTATCGATAGTTGCTGTCGATCAGAGAACAAGGTGCATTGTGGATCACCTGGAGACAGTATGATTTGCGGAAGCAAACGAAGAGTTGATTAGTGAATACAACTTCAGAGAGGAGGGTCGTAGAGCTCTCTGGTCTAAGACTTGTTCGTGCGTTGCCGTGAAGACGTGTTGGTTCGGTAATCGTGGAGTTGAACCGACATATACATGTTACAGTATAACGTGATAGGATTTTCGTCTGAACTTATTATAGTTTCAGACAGTGTTAACCTTCAATTCGAGCACAACGAACTTGCAGTCACGTATGACAACTTCTTATTAAGCCAATGGTACAACATTGTGTTCTACATTGCAGTACAGAATAAACAGCTTTAGCCATGATTGTCATAGATGATATAAAGAGAGAGAGATATTGCTACGTTATGAAGATGCAGAATATGGGCTAAACACAGGCAAGAAATGTAACACATAGCAGCGTTGAATACTCAGGATGATTACTTGATTCCAATATGAGCAACTATAGTATGAGACTTTATAAGAGAAGATTGAAGAGACTGTGAAAGTCTGAATGACGATTTGTACTGCTACATAATGAAACTGGCTTGGCTTACTGCATCAATGTTGTCGTGTTCTCTAGCAAGTGAAAGAACTACGAACTTTGTCAAACGAACATCTGTTAGCTTCGTCTCGTTTCGCGAACGGTAATCGGTTCTACTTGATATCCAGTCGTTTCGTGATCGGTACAGCTGAGCAGATATGGTTCGATCCCAGGCAGGAGTATGTGTTATAACATTCTCGCTTCATTCAACTAGAACTCCAACAAGGTAGCTGGAAGTTTTCTTTTAGTAGACAGTATGAATTTGTCATGCTTTTGAATGTTCCTTTTCACCAATTTTGATTAGAGTAGTTAAGAATTACAGACGAGGGCTAGGGTGATTCTTTAATCATTTCTGTCCGAGTATGTAATTCTCTTTGTAGTTCAATTTAGTAGTTCTTGTAGCGTTACTTTGAACATTACCTTGCTTTCATTAAGATGTAATTTGGGAATAAGATAGAAGAATATAGTTTGTTGGGAAGACAACATGAGAGAAATTATAGGGAGAAGCCGACGTTAAAATTATATAAGAATAATTCTAACTCAAGCAGATGTCCCATAGTCCGTCGTATACGTGAATTCGACTTTGAACAAATTCTCTGGACTTTTTGAATTTGACTTCGAATATATTTTTGAAAGCTCATGCAAGTTATTAGATAGACATTCAGGTCTATATTTTTGGCAGATTGAGCATAGACATGTAACATAGTGATTTCTAGTATGATTCTGTGCGATTGTGCGAATTTATTTCTGGTAATCCAGGTTTTTTGAAATTCTTTTAATTTCGACTCCCTTTGTGAGCTCGTTCAGTTTTTAAAATTTTTGTGGATTCTCGTGGGATACTCCAACTTGGTTTAGCGTTCAAATCTAATGGTTAATTTGTACCTTCTCAAGATAGGCTCTTTTCCATGCTGTAGTTTTGACGTGTTTTCCTTTGAGGAGGATCTCCAGTGGAATTATTTTCAATTATGCGAAAACTGAATCGTTCTTTACACAATGATCGGTTGAGATATACGAAAGAAATACTTTGTTTGAGAAAATGTAATATGATATGTAATGTAAAGAGAGAAATGTTTAAAATATATATAAGTCATAATCGAGGTGACAGACTTCGAATTCTCACACAGTTATTTGGACTTGTGAATACAATATTTTATCATTGTTCTGATAAAGATTATTCTCGACACTTTAACTTTTGGCTAATTTGAAGCAACATATTTATCCATGATTGTATAAAACTTGTGTAATATTCGTAATGTTTGGAATTTATTAAGAGCTGTTTAGCGATGATATGGTAATAATGGAATTTTGTATACGTATTTGGATTGCAATTTAGGAGATATTTGACTTATGTGGATAGTCAATATCAATTTTTCCAGCACTGAATTAGCTTTAGAGCTATTGCTGAGTGCACTACGGTGTATTATTTTGAACGTGAAATTGAGTCACGATTTTAGCTAGTGGAAAGCTGATATACAATTTTGAATCCAACATTTAAGAAACCAAGTGTTGTAACAACATCGTTAATATTTGTTAAGATTTAGTAACAATTGTTTTTAGAATAGAGTTTAATTGGAAAGACTGTAATATTAATACTTGTATAAACTTGAGCTATTTATAACTAAAATATTGAGTGATAGAAAATCTAATATCTGTGAGAAATTGAAATGAAATATAATCAATATAATTAACAATACGACGTCCAATTAGCTTAATTGTTTGTCATTTAGGACGGCACGGACTTGAAAATTGAAACCAAATAAATTCATATGAAGACATGAAATTAACGTGATGAATAATTCTAGGCGCAACTAAATCTCAGAAATAAAATGTAATTATGTAAAATATGTATACATTAAATGCTACGATTGAATAGAATATTTTTATAAATGTATCAAAAAGGGTTTACGATAATACCAGAATATTTTGTGTGTTTTTTTTTTTTTTTTTTTGGAACTTCGTTCATGATGATGAGACGATAGGCAGTTTGTGTGGCCTAATTAAGGCGATTGTTTCTTAAACATTTTTCATGCTTCGGCAGAGGCATAAGGTTATAAACTTTTGTTCAGTGGAGTTTTCACTTCACGATCTGCGGTTTCAGTTAATAAACTTTTGTTAAATTTTAAAATTCATACTAATGACTTAGTGATTTCTATTCGAATTAGAATGTGCTTCGAGAACCAGTGGGTCATTAGCTAGGATGCTTTTTAACGCGCCCGAGATTAGATTTATTTAATTATCTTTAAGAGTCTTGGTAGCTCACTTTGGGCTATTTTTCATTTTTTTATAGACCACTGGCATCTTCTTATCACATTCTTTTTAATTTTTGTGGTATTCCTATCCATGGTCTATCCTTGGTGGTGGTGTCTTGGGGGTTATTTTCAGCCGGGGCTTCCAGATTCTACGATCCTGCTTTTTCTTTTGGATTTCATCAGGTAAGACCACGTGGATACGGGTGCAGTACCTTCTTCAAGGCCACGGCCGCCTCCTTCCCTCTTCCTAGCCTATCCATCCTGACCATCCATTACCTTCCCTCATGAGGCCCCTGTTCGCTTTGCAGGTGAGGCCGCCTGGGCGAGGTGCCAATCACATCTCACCAGTTGTATCCACTCCGATTAGAAGTTCCCAGCTCTAGGACACTGCCCGTAGAGGCGGTAGTGGTGAATTCCCTCGCTGAGTCCGTGGGTTCCACCAACCTGGAGGGTAAACGACTAAGAAAAGAAGAGAAAAAGAAATTAGCTCAAGAAACAGGATTCTCTAAGTGGACTGTTTGTTGTTTGTTTTGTTTTGACACAAGTGGCGGCAGCCGCGTTGTCAGCAGCAACCGTGCTGCCAACTAAACTTCGGCTCTCACCTAACGTATCAGTGCCTAGGCACTGCGGAGAACATTCCCTGGCACCCTGTATAACTAGATTAAGGCGCCTTGATTGTGCTCGTTTTCCCAAAGTCTAAGCCTTACATCCATAAGCTAGCACACTCCAAACGAAGGTTTTAACAAATTTCATCGTGGTTTCAATTCCTATCTGTTTATTCAACAATGGCTTTTTCCTGCTCTGAAATTCTGCTTTGCCATAGCAATTCTTTTAACTTCTGTAAGGCACTGATTGTCAATAGATCGTCTTAATTGGAAGGTTTCCTTTCTTGGTTTATACAATATCATGCAGTTACACTGAATAACAACCAAAGTACAGGATCTTTCACTCAAAGTGGGGCCGGCCACACGCTGCAGGTAGAAGGTCGGACGAGCGCATGGCAACACTGAGCTGAGACAGTTGCGACGCTCGATTTGCCGATTAAAGTTGACTTCGTTATTTCTTTTATAGCCAATTTCAAGTTATACGTGTTATGAGTTTATAACATGTCTGTGGTTATAGTTTAATTGTTATTGTGTTTCAAAGTTGTATAACGTGTTATTAATAAGTGTTAAAGCCTATTGCTTCAATTCTTATTTATGATGTAATTTGAAAAATAAGGTTTAGGCAACAAACCCTCACATTGTAGATAATAATAATAATAATATCGTATGGCCTCGGGAGCCGGGTGCAAGCTTTGTAATTTGACACCCAGAGGATAGCTTGCATGTCGAAATGCGTTGTTTCTTGAATCGCTATGAAAGTCAAGGAGATTAGATATCTAAGCTCCTTGAACACTATAGCGCTTTCTAGTAGCGAAATGAGGAACTTTGTGTTGGCGGAAATTCCCGGGATTCATTTTGCCATTATGAACACGGCCTACTGAATTCAAATGGGTTCTTTGACATGCCAACATAGTATGACATGCGTTTCGTATTTTTGTCGCCTTTCAACAATCACTTATCACGGCCAGGAGCGAACCTGCAATCTTGGGGGTAAGTAGGCCGACACGCTATCCATTCACCCACCGTGGCAAGCTACATTGTAAATGAACCTCAAACTAAATACGATATCACGAGAGAAATTGAGGCTATCTCGGTAGATGAATGAAAATTACCTTATAATATGCCAGAAATTCTACAATTGGCCAAGACATCTAACAAAGAATCAACCTCTTTATTTGAGTCTAATCGATCCACACGTTTTAGGTTTGCCAATTCTACTGGCGTTCAACCTGGTGATCCAGTTATGTTGAATCGAGCCCCAACGTTTTAGGTGCGCCAATCCTTCTGTCCCCGTTTACCCGGATAGTAGGCTGTCAGATATCCGCCCCCTCAATCGGATTGCCAACAATCAATCGCACCAGCTCAGCTACATCAATGAAAATGGCACTGACAGATACTACCGAGGTTTGAACACAGAAGTTACCAAGAAAAATTATTGTGGAACACACCAAAATAGACGGGGTCTCATACTTACTTTTACTTACCTCTTATAAATATCTCGGGGATTGGGTTGACAACAGGATCCTTAAAGTATGCTCTAACAATAACCTTCACCAAGACATTTAAAAATGAACCAGACCGAAGACGAGAACTTTGAACTGTACAAAAGCTTTATTTTCAAAATAAAGAGTATGATTTTCACAACTCAACAAAATAAACGTGGCTATCAGTAGCCTATGTCAATCTGACTACGTCCACTTAAAGGACTTGCAAAGTTATCTAACAGTATGTTAGCTCCCATGAGCTCAAAATACCGTAACATTTTAAAACACATTTGGATTGGATGAGGGAGTCAGGGTACGACATATATAGAGCATTTGGTTTCTTTTAATAAACATAACACTAGTATTAATAGGCACAAGGCCGGAGTATCGACCTCACCCGCTTATAACCAGATGTCTGGCCGGCTGGTCTACTCTTTAACCTGGCTCACACCTGTCAAATGGGGCGCACTCCTCACGCCACACTTGCGTAAGAATTCAGCTCCTTTTAAAGCTTTAAATGTCTACAAGACAACTCATACATGTTGACGCAAATCTTTCAAATGCTTAACTCACATCCCACTGGATTATTTTGACTATCCTTAAACTTGTTAAGTTATCATCCAAATGTTTAAAAAGCATAGTTTAGAGTATAAAACACACTCTTAAATGTTTATAACAAAATCACATAAATTATTTATAACAATTAGAAATTGTTTATAATATTGTCGAAAATAATTACAAAATTTTTAAACACGCCTTTTACATTACTTTCGTGGAGGATATTTTTAACATGATCTGTGACACGTTGAGTAAAGATTTTACTTTGATTTATTGTTTGCTTGTTATTTAAATGCGATTCGTACGGGCGCTCTTTCGACCTCGAGCTGTCGGCCCCACTTTGAGTGAAAGACCCTGTATTAATAACGGGTTTTGACTCAACCATGGCTCAGCGCCCTTAAATACATCACTCTTACCCTTACACTGCTGGAGTACAAAAAAACAAGTAGTTCCGTGAAGAACTAAATAGCCTATTTTCATATATCCTACTAATATTAATTGCCTCTATCAACATACAAATTGTCAGTTTGATTGCTGTAATAGATTCGTAGATATTGAGTTTTTTTTATTTAGTCAATTTACTCTCTAGGTTGGTGGTTCCCACGGACTCAGCGAGGGAACTCACCACTACCGCCTGTATGGGCAGTGTCCTAGAGCCGGGAACATCTGGTCGGGATGGATAAAACTGGGGAGGTGTGATCAACACTTCGCCCAGGTGGCCTCACGTGCAAAGCGAACAGGGGCCACTTGAGGGATGGGAAGGGATGGAAGTTTGGGATGGATAGGCGAAGAAGAGGGAAGTAGGCGGCCGTGGCCTTACAGTAGGTACCATCCCGGCATTTGCCCGAAGACGAAGTGGGAAACCACGGAAAACCACTTCGAGGATGGCTGAGGTGGGAATCGAACCCCCTCTACTCATTTGGACCACCCGAGGCTGAGTAGACCCCATTCCAGTCCTCATACCACTTTCCAAATTTCGTGGCAGAGGACCTCTGGGGCGGCAGCTAACCATGCTGACCGCTACGCTATGGAGGCGACGTGTAGATATTGAGAACCGTCTAAATATTTTGGATGGTCACCATGTAGGATTTTTATATTATAGGCTTTAGATTTATGTACTATTACATGAAGTTTATTGTGTAGGTGTTTTATTCAAACTTCAATCGAATGATTAGGACACAAGAAATAAAAGCGGGATTGTAAAAATTTCGCTCAGCCGCCATCTTTTGGTTATGCAAATACTTTAAATGAATTAGATGCCAGTCGATTAAAATTTGTATAAGCATATACCGTATCAAGTTTCACGGCGTTCGGATGGTTAAAACGCAAGGAACGTCCATTTGAATATTTAAATTTCGCGTCGCCGCCATGTTGGATTTGTGCTCGCCAGGTTATTGAACGTCCCATAGGTGAACTTACGCTTATAGCCTCTATAGACTTACAAAATTTCAGTTTGATTGCTGTAGTAAATTAATAGATATTGAGAACCATCTAAATATTTCGGATGGTCGCCATGTTGGATTTCAATATATGTATGCCATAGAGTTACAGTATGTACTATTAGATGATGATTATTGTGTACGCTCATTATGCAAATGTTGATTTCGATCACATGATTAGAACACAAGAAATAAAAACTTAATTTTCGAATTCGCACTGCCGCCATCTTGAGGTTATATAAACAACTGAACTAAATTGCATTAAAATGTGTATAAACATTTGCTGTACCAAGTTTCATTGCGTTTGGATCATTAAATCGCGATAAAAGTCTATTTTAAACTTTCAACTTGGCTTGGCCGCCATCTTGAGGTTATATAAACAACTGAACTAAATTGCATTAAAATGTGTATAAACATTTGCTGTACCAAGTTTCATTGCGTTTGGATCATTAAATCGCGATAAAAGTCTATTTTAAACTTTCAACTTGGCTTGGTCGCCATGTTCGTTTTGTAGTTAACCGGTTTTTGAAAGTCTCATAAATGAACTTCCAGTAGTGCCCTTTATCTCCGTACAAAATTTCATGGTGATACCGATAATAGTTCCAGAGATATAGAATGCCGGTGAAATATTTCGCACAGCCGCCATCTTTAGGTTATGTAATGAATGAAGTTAGATGACGGTGCATTACAATGTGTATAAACATATATTGTACCAAGTTTCATTGCGTTTAGTTGGTCAAATCGCGAGAAATGTCTATTTAATAGTCGCAAATTCGCTTCGCCGCCATGTTGGTTTTGCAGTTACCAGGTTTTCAAAAGTCACATAGGTGAACTTCTAGTAGTTCTCTTTATCACCGTACACAATTCCAGGGTGATATCGGTAATAGTTTCGGAGATATTGAATGCTGTTGAAATATTTCGCACAACCGCCATGTTAGATTGGTGAGACATAACACAATTTGAAGGGAACGGTCGGGGTCGCTCTGAATAGTGCTATAAACTTACCGAGTTTCATTGAAATAGCTCCAGCCGTTTAGAAGTTATTAGGGGGGGGGGGGTGCACACCAAAAAATCCATCACACACACATGCGCGCACACACAGACAGACACACGGACAAAAGGGGGTCTCATAAGCCTATTTTTTCATAAATTAAAATAGGCTAAAAAAAATAGGATGGATTGATTGCTGGCCACAGTTTGGAAGGAATAGCTAAGCGAGTGACAACTGATGATAAGCGGCCATTCAATGTCCAATGGAGCACATAACTTACTGTATACACGCGTTGCGTGATCTTATGCAACTCATATAATATAACTTCCTCCTTTATCCCGATAAGGATACACAGTCAATTGGTTAAGGTTATATGCACTACCCAGATAAAAATAATGTTCCTCTTTAGCTCAGTGGCAGAGCACTGGTCTTGTAAACCAGGGGTCGTGAGTCAATCCTCACAGGAGGCAGGTATTTTTGATCTAAAACACAGTCGGTGATTGGGATGGACCACCCAGTTTAATTAATGTTCACTCATTTCATCAACTCACATGATAACGGCGCAGAAAAACGTCCGACTCTTTAGTAATGTATTGTATATTATCTCTGACCCCTTAGGAACACGAACAGGCAGGTACTCACGCATCCCCCAGGGACTCCACCTCTGGTGGGACGTTGGCTGGCGACCACGGGGCCCCAGCTGAGTCCGGCTTTGCTTCCACTTACTTGTGAGGGGTCCTCTCCGTCTTCTTTCCTGTCGACCTCTCTTGGTCCACTCTTGTTCTCTTCCGACGGTATTAGGGTATCTGAGGTCTAGGGAGTCATTCACTTTCCAGCCTTAATTGGCCCTTGTCTTATCTTTCCTGATACTCTCATGTCTTCGAGGGGTCAGCCTTCTTTTCCCTTCATGTTATCTCCTGCCTTCTGCACAAGGCCCTCAAGGAAGCAGGGTGTATGTAGCACCACCACTTCTGGTGCACCCTGGATAGTGCTACACCCTCACGGGCTCACTGCTGGTGAGTTTGGGAGTTGGCGACCCCGAAGGATTCCTGAGCTGGGTCCGTTTTGTCCCTTTTTTCCTCTGACCTTGGGGCGGGTCCTCTCCACTTTTCCTTTCCTATCTGCCTCTCCTTCCAAATCCCTCAATCCTCATTCTTCGAGGGTTAAGGGCATTTCTTTTCTTCCTGTCCTTTATTTGCCTTATTCTTTATTGTTTTACCATTTCTTCTTCTAGTATGTAAGTTTGTAGTTAGTATTAGTTAGTTTTCATTCTCATCTCATTTTTCACTATCACCCAAACCATCAGGGGCCGATAACCTAGATGTTAGGCCCCTTAAAACAATAATTATCATCATCATCTTCATCGGTACTCACGCATCCTTAGCGGTCGACTCCGTACAGTTGGAAATGTTTTTAGAAAATTTACGAATGGTTACGAATTATATAGAGAAAGAACAAGATGTTCAGTAAAGAACATATAGCCTACTTTCTCCCAAATGCATGGGTATTGTTATAACTCTTTGTCCTTTTCAAGGAGTATAATTGAATGTTGGTTGTAGTAGCTTGTTGAAATACAACGTGCTATAGGGATATTAAACATGAATATGAGGTGCCCTTTGCTAGTGGTACATCTGTAAAAAAAATCATTCAATTCGGTTTCACCGTGTTTGAATTGATTTGGGGAATGGATTTGCACACATACATGGCCGCTATTTGCAAACTATTGGGCTGATGACCTTGTAGTCAGTCATAAGATGCTTTCCACAAAAAGGCATGTTGTTGCAAAATCCGGTAGAGATCAAATTATTAGGATGGTCGAAATTTGATTTAAGCTTTTAACATTTGGGTGGCCGTCATTCCGTTTCCGTCAAGATGGCGGCGATATAAAATATGACACTGAGGTGCCTTTTGCTAGTGCTACCTCTGTACCAAATTTCGTTCAATTAGGTTTCACCGTGTTTGAATTGATAGGGGGAATCGATTTGCATACATACTTGGCCACCATCTGCAAACTATTGGGCTGATGATCTAGCAGTTTGGTCAGAATATGCTTCCCACATAATGATTTGTTGTTGCAAAATTTGGTAGAGACTAGATTATTAGGTTGGTCGTAATTACATTTTAGCCTTTAACATTTGGGTGGCCGCGATTACGTTTCCGTCAAGATGGCGGTGATATAAAACATGACACTGAGGTGGCCTTTTCTAGTGCTACCTCTGTACAAAATTTCGTTCCATTCGGTTTCACCGTGTTCGAATTAATAGGGGGAATCGATTTTGACACAAAGATGGCCGCCATCCGCAAACTATTAGGCTAATGGCCTATTAGATTTGTCAAAGGATGCTCCCTCCATAAAGGTATGTTGTTGAAAAATTTGGTAGAGATCGGATGATTAGGTTAGTCGTAATTTGATTTAAGCTTTGAACATTTGTGTGACCGCCATTAAGTTTCCGTCAAGATGGCGGCGATATAAAACATGACACTGGGGTGCCCTTTGCTAGTACTACCTCTGTACCAAATTTCATTCCATTCGGTTTCAACGTGTTCGAATTAATGGGGGCAATCGATTTTCACACAAAGATGGCCGCCATCCGCAAACTATTAGGCTGATGATCTATTAGTTTGGTCAAAGGATGCCGCCCCCGTAAAGGTATGTTTTTGCAAAATTTGGTAGAGATCGGATGATTAGGTTAGTCGTAATTTGATTTAAGCTTTGAACATTTGTGTGGCCGCCATTACGTTTCCGTCAAGATGGCGGCGATATAAAACATAACACTGAGGTGTCCTTTGCTAGTGCTACCTTTTTACCAAATTTCGTTCTATTTGCGCTCACCGTGTTCGAATTGATAGGGGGAGGGGACAGACATTCAGAGTACACACACACACACACACACACAGACTCACACACGCACATACACACACACACAGACAGACACACTTTTTTTCTCCCTGTAGTGATCTCATAAGTCTACTTTCAATTTTTGTAAAAATCGAAAGTAGGCTAAAAACCTGTTGTACCGTAAACTAACTTGTAATTAATTTCTGTTAATGGCCTATCTTATATAAAAGTTAATGTATGTATGTATGTGGGTATGTGGGTGGGTCTGTTCCGTATACAAATCTACACCGTTCCAGCAATCTCAACCAAATTTTGCATACACATAGTTTAGGACCCAGAAGGAACCGCTGGCTACATGAATTTTCGATAGTCTTGCTCATTCTTCTGATTTCGGTCCTTTTGCACTCAATCACAGGCTAATCAAATCATAAAACAAGATGTTCAGTAAAGAACATATAGCCTACTTTCTCCTAAATGCATGGGTATTGTTATAACTCTTTGTCCTTTTCAAGGAGTATGATTGAATGTTGGTTGTAGTAGCTTGTTGAAATACAACGTGCTATAGGGATATTAAACATGAATATGAGGTGCCCTTTGCTAGTGCTACCTCTGTACCAAATTTCGTTCAATTCGGTTTCACCGTGTTTGAATTGATAGGGGGAATCGATTTGCACACATACTTGGCCACCATCTGCAAACTATTGGGCTGGTGTTCTTGCATTTTGGTCTGAATATGTTTCCCACATAAAGATATGGTGTTACAAAATTTGGTAGAGACTAGATTATTAGGTTGGTCGTAATTACATTTTAGCTTTTAACATTTGGGTGGCCGCGATTACGTTTCCGTCAAGATATCGGTGATATAAAACATGACACTGAGGTGCCCTTTGATAGTGCTACCTCTGTACCAAATTTCGTTCCATTCGGTTTCACCGTGTTCGAATTGATAAGGGGAATCGATTTTCACACAAAGATGGCCGCTATCCACAAAATATTAGGCTGATGACCTATTAGTTTGGTCAAAGGATGCTCCCTCCATAAAGGTATGTTGTTGCAAAATTTGGTAGAGATCGGATGATTAGGCTAATCGTAATTTGATTTAAGCTTTGAACATTTGTGTGGCCGCCATTACGTTTCTGTCAATATGGCGGCGATATAAATCATGACACTGAGATGCCCTTTGATAGTGCTATCTCTGTACCAAATTTCGTTCCATTCGGTTTCACCGTGTTTGAATTCATAGGGAGAATCGATTTTGACACAAAGATGGCCGCCATCCGCAAACTATTAGGCGAATGACCTATTAGATTGGTCAAAGGATGCTCCCTCCATAAAGGTATGTTGTTGAAAAATTTGGTAGAGATCGGATGATTAGGTTAGTCGTAATTTGATTTAAGCTTTGAACATTTGTGTGGCCGCCATTACGTTTCAGTCAAGATGGTGGCGATATAAAACATGAAACTGAGGTGCCCTTTGCTAGTGCTACCTCTGTACCAAATTTCGTTCCATTTGGTTTCACCGTGTTTGAATTAATAGGGGGAATTGATTTTCACACAAAGATGGCCGCCATCCGCAAACTATTACGCTGATGACTTATTAGTTTAGTCAAAGGATGCTTCCTCTATAAAGGTATGTTGTTGCAAAATTTGGTAGAGATCGGATGATTAGGTTAATCGTAATTTGATTTAAGCTTTGAACATTTGTGTGGCCGCCATTACGTTTCCGTCAAGATGGCGGCGATATAAAACATGACACTGAGGTGCCTTTTGTTAGTACTACCTCTGTACCAAATTTCGTTCCATTCGGTTGCACCGTGTTCGAATTAATAGGGGGAATCGATTTTCACACAAAGATGGCCGCCATCCGCAAACTATTACGCTGATGACTTATTAGTTTGGTCAAAGGATGCTCCCCCCATAAAGGTATGTTGTTGCAAAATTTGGTAGAGATCGGATGATTAGGTTAGTCGTAATTTGATTTAAGCTTTGAACATTTTTGTGGCCGCCATTACGTTTCCGTCAAGATGGCGGCGAAATAAAACAAGACACTGAGGTGTCCTTTTCTAGTGCTACCTTTGTACCAAATTTCGTTCAATTCGCATTCACCGTGTTCGAATTGATAGGTGGGGACAGACATTCAGAGTACACACACTCACACACACACACACACAGACACACAGACACACACACACACACACACACAGACTCACACACACACATACACACACACAGACAGACACACTTTTTTCGCCCTGTGTTGATCTCATAAGTCTACTTTCATTTTTTGCAAAAATCGAAAGTAGGCTAATATACTCATGAAGGAATGGCAAGGCGGATAGTTTCCATGGCAACATAGCTCAAGTCGAGACACGGCCGACTGGATGCCATTTGCGCTCTGCACTACCGGTATAGAAAATGAGGATCTTTACTTGAAATCACGTTAGTTACTCAACTTCTCACACAGCACTGTCAACCGAGTTTAGCATAACAAAGACTTGACACTATCTTCTACTATATATTTGTCAAATACCACTCACTCACTCATTCATTCATCACGAAATCTCAGAAACCATCAAACGGATTGGAATGAAATTTGGTATGCAGCTTCCCCTAGGGCCGCAAATGCCCACTAAGAGAGGATTTTTGGATATTCTGGTTCTAAAGGGGTGTTAAGGGGGTAGACCTGCATTTCATTGAACAGCAATATCTCCCGATTGGTTTCATTGGGGGATGTGATACTCGGCACATAAACTCATCATTAAAAATAAGAAGACACGAGTCGGAGGGTTTTTCGATGTGGTGTATATTATGAGATGAAAGGGGTGAAAAGTGGGGATTGAAAGATTCCTAACGGAGCGTGTATCTCTTAAACGACATAGGCGAGGAGTTTGAAACTCAGCGGGAAAAAATCAGCATAAAAATAAGTAAATATGTGTTTGACCGTTTCATCATAAATCCAATTTAAGGGGCCCATGGGGTGGGGTGAAATTCTGGAGGGGGGGGGGGAGAAACAGGAAAGAAAGTGTCCTAACTGATTGACTGACTCACTCACTCATCAAACTCAGGGGGAAAAACTGCTTTAAAGTAAGTAAATAGCTGTTCGACAGTTTTTTTCATAAATCAAATTTAAGGGGTTCATGGGGAGGGGTGAAATTTTGAAAAAAGAAAATTGAAAGAAAATGTCCTGACTCACTCACTCACTCACTCACTCATCATCGCCCAGCCAAAATGATTGAAGTTAGAAACATGAAAGTTTGGGGATATGTTCATTGTATTTCAAAACAGTCTACTAAGGGAGAATTTTCGGATATTCAGGTTCTAAAGGGGTCTTAATGGGGTTAAACCTGCATTTCATTGAATAACAATATCTCCCGATTGGTTTCATTGGGGGATGTGATACACGGCATATAAACTCATCATTAAAAAGTAAGACACGTGTCTGAGGGTTTTTCGATGTGGAGTATATTATGAGGTGAAAGGGGTGAAAAGTAGGGATTGAAAGATTCCTAACGGAGCGTGTATGTCTTAAACGACATAGGCGAGGAGTTTGAAACTCAGCGGAAAAAATCAGCTTAAAAATAAGTAAATATATGTTTGACCGTTTTTTTTTTCATAAATCCAATTTAAGAGGCCCATGGGGATGGGTGAAATTCTGTGGGGGGGGGGGGGGGACAGGAAATAAAATGTCCTAACTGATTGACTGACTGACTCACTCATCAAACTCAGGGGGAAAAACTGCTTTAAAGTAAGTAAATAGCTGTTCGACAGTTTTTTTTATCAATCAAATTGAAGGGGTTCATCGGGAGGGGTGAAATTCTGAAGGGAAAAAAATGAAAGAAAATGTCCTGACTCATTCACTCACTCATCATCGCCCAGCCAAAAATATTGAAGTTGGAAACATGGCATTTAGGGTATATGTTCGTTGTAAGTCAAAACCGTACACTAAGGGAGGATTTTTGGATATTCAGGCTCTAAAGGGGTCTTAAGGGGGTTAAACCTGAATTTCATTGAATAACAATATCTCACGAGTCGTTTCATTTGTGGATGTGATACTCGGCATATAAACTAATCATTAAAAATACGCAGACATGTGTCTAAGGGTTTTTCGATGTGGTGTATTATTATGAGGTGAAAGGGGTGAAAAGTGGGGGTTGAAGGATTCCTAACGGAGCGTGTAGGCCTATCTCTTAAACGACATAGGCGAGAAATTTGAAACGCAGCGAAAAATCATCAGCTAAAAAGATAAGTAAATCGGTGTTCGACCGTTTTTTCATAAATTAATTTAAGGGGCCAATGGAGTGGGGTGAAATTCTGGGGGAAAAAAGGAGAGAAAGTGTCCTAACTGACTAACTCACTCACCAAACTCAGGGGAAAAAGACAGCTTTAAAAATAAGTTAATAGGTGTTCAAGCGTTTTTTCATCAATCCAATTTAAGGGGCCCATGGGGAGGGGTGAAATTCTGGTAAAAATAATTGAAAGAAAATGTCCTGTCTGACTCACTCACTCATCACGCCCAGCGAAAACTATTAAAGTTGGAAAAATGAAATTTTGGGAATATGTTCGCTGTATGTCGAAAACGTCAACTAAGGAATGATTTTTGTTTATTCGGTTTTTAAAGAGATGTTAAGGGGGTAAACGTGCATTTCAATGAATAACGATATGTCATGAGTTGTTTCTTAGGGGATGTGATTTTCGGTATATAAACTAATCATTAAAAATAATCAGACATATGTCTAAGGGTTTATCGATGTGGTGTATATTATGAGGTGATAGGGGTGAAAATTGGGGATTGAGGGATTCTTGACGGAGCTTGTATCTCTTAAAGGACATAGGCGAGAAGTTTGAAATTCGGCGGAAAAAGAACAGCTTAAAATACAAGTAAATAGGTGTTCGACTGTTTTTTTTTTCATAAATCCAATTTAAGGGGCCCTTGGAGAGAGGTGGAATTCTGGGGGAAAAAAAAACAGGAAAGAAAGTGTCCTAACTGCTTGACTCACTTACTCACTCATCAAACTCAGGGGGAAAACAGCTTTAAATAAGTAAATAGGTGTTCGACCGTTTGTTTCATAAATCCAATTTAAGGGGTTCATGGGGAGGGGTGAAATTATCAAAAATAAATGAAAGGAAATGTCCTGACTGACTCACTCACTCATCATAGCCCAGCCAAAATTATTAAAGTTAGAAACATGAAATTTTGGGGATATGTTCGTTGTATGTCGAAAACGTCCACTAAGGAAAGAGTTTTGAATATTCAGGTTCTAAATAGGTGTTAAGGGGGGTAAACGTGCATTTCATTGAATAACAATATCTCACGAGTGGTTTCATTTGGGGATGTGATACATGGCATATATACTAATCATTAAAAAATAAGCTGACACATGTCTAATGGTTTTTCGATGTAGTGTATATTATGAGGTGAAAGGTATGAAAAGTGGGGGTTGAAAGATTCCTAACGGACCCTGTATCTCTTAAACGACATAGGCGAGGAGTTTGAAACTCGGAGGAAATCAATCAGCTTAAAAATAAATAAATAAATAAAATACATATGTGTTCGACCGTTTTTTCATAAATCCAATTTAAGGGGCCTATGGGGAGGGGTGAAATTCTGGAAGAAAAACGTCCCCTAAGGAAGGATTTTTGGATGTTCACTCTCATCGACCAACCCAAACGATTAAAGTTAGAAGAATGATATTTTGGGGATATGTTTGTTGTGTGTCGAAAACGTCTACCAAGGAGGGATTTTTGGATATTCAGGTTCTAAAGGGGTGTTAATGGGGTTAAACCTGCATTTCATTGAATAACAATATGACACGACTATGACGCGAGCGAAGCGAGGCTAAAAATGAGATGATGTGCGTCTATGTATTACTCAATCACGCAAGTAGGCTACCACTGGTCCGATTTACATGAATTTTACATGGAAGTAGCTGATTTACCTGGTTAACATATAGGTTACTTTTGATTTCAATACTTTGTACTATTTAAAGATGGCGACCATTTTAGTGACTTCACTACACCCTTTGGTTTAAAACTTTCATATTTCCATTTCAAATACAAAGAGAACGCTAAGAAATAGCAAACGTTTGATGGTATGTACGAGGTTAAAAATTACATTTTCTATCCGAAAGGTATCTCCAACCGTTAGCGAGTAAAACCTAAATTTGTGCTATAAAACATGGTCAACGCCGAGCGGTGTAGTTGGACAAAATGTTCCATCCTTAATCTCCCTCTGCGCAACACCTCGCCTATCCCCTGTTTTAACTGTCACCTTCATATTTTAATTTATTTATGACGCGTAGCGAAGCACGGGTACTTCAGCTAGTTGTGTTATAAAATTAAAGTCCCCGTCGTTGCGTAGAGGGTAGCATTCTTGGCTGTCACCGAGGAGACTCGGGTTTGATTCCCGGCTCTGCCAGGAAATTTAATTCGGGTTTGAAGGCTGGAACGAGGTACACTCAGCCCCGGGAGCCAAAACTGAGAGGAGGAGGGTTCGATTCCTAACTCACTCATCCTTAAACTGGTTTTTCTTGGTTTCCCATAACATCTTGCTCGCTTGCTTCCTCTACCCCCATCTTCTTCACAAAACCCCCGATTCACTAAGAAAAGCCCGAGGCACTACCGTGGCATCTTCCCTGGGCAGGCTTCGCATACGGCCTCGTCTAAATGCCCATCCACAATGCGCAGTTGGCTGTCGGCAGTCGCGGCCGTCCCCGTGTAAACTATAGGCACCATACACAACACGCAGAAGCAGTTGGCAGCCGGTAATCGGCAGTCGAGAATTTCATCTTCAACTGCCAGCAATGTAACAGCCAATCAGAGCAGGTCAGAAACCGACGACACGTTGTTGTTCTGTGTCGGGTGGGATGATGATGATGATGATGATGATGATGATGATAATTGTTGTTTTAAGGGGCTTAACATCTAGGTTATCGGCCCCTGTTGGTTTGGGTGATCGAGAAGATGAAAATGAAATGCAAACTTAAAACTGAAACTAACTACCAACCTACATACTACAAGAAGAAATGAAAAACTAAAGGAGAATAATGCAAATAAAGGACAGGAGGAAAAGAAATGCCCTCAACCCTCGAAGAATGCGGATTGAGGGACTTTGAAGGAAGGAGAGCCATGAACGGCAGATAGGAAAGTGAAAGAGGAGAGGGTCCACTCCACAGGTAAGGGACGAAAGGGGAAAACTGGACCCAGCTCAGGAATCCCTCGGGGTCGCCAACTCCCGAACTCACCAGCCATGAGCTCCAGAGGGTGTAGCAATATCCAGGGTGCACCAGAAGTGGTAGGGCTAAATAAACCCAGCCTCATTGAGGGCCTTGAGCAGAAGGCAGGAGACAACAGGAAAAGAAAAAGAAGGCTGACCCTCGCAAAAGGAGGGTATCAGAAAGGATGAGACAATGGCCAATTAAGGCGGGAAAGAAAGAGACTCCCTAGGCCTCGGATACCCTAATCCTCAAAGAAGGGAAATATTTTAACTTCAACTCTATTAGATAAAGAAGTCTCCAGCTTCGTCACATGCCTCTTTAGCTCAGCGGCAGAGAACTGGTCTTGTAAACCAGGGGTCGTGAGTTCAATCCTCACAGACGGTAAATATCTTAGCTTCTACTCTATTAGATATATAAAGTCTCCAGCGTCGTCATGCGCCTCTTACGCTCAGCGGCAGAGCACTGTTCTCGCAAACCAGGGGTCGTGAGGCATTTTTTAGCTTCAACTCTATTAGATACATAGAGTATCCTGCCTGATCGTGTGCCTCTTAAGCTCAACCGCAGAGACCTGGTCTTGTAATCAAGGGGTCGAGAGTTCAAACCTCACAGTAGACAATTATCATAGCTTCAACTCTATTATCAATATAAAGTCCCCTGCACGTCATGTGCCTCTTAAGCTTAGCCGAAGAGCACTGGTCTTTTAAACCAGGGGTCGTGAGTTCAATCCTCACAAGAGGCAAATATCTTAGCTTCAACTCTATAACTCTTCTATACCTCTTCAACTCTATAAGGTCTCATGCTTCGTCTTGCGCTCCTTTAGCTCAGCGGCAGAGCTCAATCCCGAAAGGAGGCAAATATTTAAGCTTCAACTCTAGTAGATATATAAAGTCTCCAGCTTCGCCATGTGCCTTTTTAGCTCAGTGACAGAGCACTGGTCTCGTAAACCGGGGGTCGTTAGTTCAATCCTAACAGGAGGCAGAGATTTTAGCTTCAACTCTATTAGATAAAGAAGGCTCCTGTTTCGTCATGTGCCTTCTATTTCTCAGTGGCAGAGCACTGGTCTTGTAAACCAGGGATCGTGTGTTGAATCCTCACAAGCGGGAAATATTCTAGCTTCAACTCTGTTAGGTACATAGTCTCCTGCTTCGTCATGTGCCTCTTTAGCTCAGCATTTGAGCACTGGTCTTTTAAACCAAGGGGTGTTAGTTCAATCCTCGCAGGTGGCAAATATTTCAGCTTCAATTCTATTAGATATATGAAGTCTCATGCTTCGTCATGTGCCTCTTTAGCTCAGCGGCAGAGCACAGGGGTTGTTGGTTCAATCCTCAGAGGAGGCAAATATTTTAGCATCAACTCTATTATATAAACGGAGTCTCCTGCTTCATCGTGTGCCTCTTAAACTCAGCCGCAGAGCACTGGTCTTGTGAACCAGGGGTCGTGAGTTCCAACATCACAGTAGACAATTATCATAGCTTCAACTCTATTAGCAATATAAAGTTCCCTGTACGTCATGTGCCCCTTAAGCGCAGCCGCAGAGCACAGGCCTTTTAAACCAGGGGTCGTGAGTTCAATCCTCACAGGAGGCAAATATCTTAGCTTCAACTCTATTTGATATATAAGGTCTCATGCTTCGTCTTGTGCTCCTTAAGCTCAGCGGTAGAGCTCAATCCCGAAAGGAGGCAAATATTTAAGCTTCAACTCCAGTAGATATATAAAGTCTCCTGCTTCGCCATGTGCCTCTTTAGCTCAGCATTTGAGCACTGGTCTTTTAAACCAGTGGGTGTTAGTTCAATCCTCACAGGTGGCAAATATTTCAGCTTCAATTCTATTAGATATAAGAAGTCTCATGCTTCGTCATGTGCCTCTTTAGCTCAGCGGCAGAGCACAGGGGTCGTTGGTTCAATCCTCAGAGGAGGCAAATATTTTAGCTTCAACTCTATTATATAAACGGAGTCTCCTGCTTCATCGTGTGCCTCTTAAGCTCAGCCGCAGAGCACTGGTCTTGTGAACCAGGGGTCGTGAGTTCAATCCTCACACTAGACAAATATCTTAGATTCAACTCTATTAGCTATATAAAGTTTCTGGGCTCGTCATGTGCCTCATTAGCTCAGAGGTGGAGCCTTGGCCTTCTAAACCCGGGGACGTGAATTCAATCCTCACAAGAGGCATTTTTTTTAGCTTCAACTCTATTAGATACATAGAGTATGCTGCCTGATCGAGTGCCTCTTAAGCTCAGCCGCAGAGACCTGGTCTTGTAATCCAGGGGTCGTGAGTTCAAACCTCTCAGTAGACAATTATCATAGCTTCAACTCTATTAGCAATATAAAATCCCCTGTTCGTCATGTGCCTCTTAAGCTCAGCCGCAGAGCACTGGTCTTGTACACCGGGGTTCTTGAGTTCAATCCTCACAGGAGGCAAATATTGTAGCTTCAACTCTATTAGATATATAGAGTCTCCTATCTCATCGTGTACCTATTAAGCTCAGCCGCAGAGCTCTGGTCTTGTAAACCAGGGGTCGTGAGTTCAATCCTCACAGGAAGTAAATATCTCAGATTCTACTCTATTAGATATATAAAATCTCGCGCTACGTCGTGTGCCTCTTTAGCTCAGCGGCAGAGCACTGGTCTTGTAAACCAGGGGTCGTGAGTTAGATCCTCACAGGAGGCAATTGTTTTAGCTTCAACTCTATTTAGATATATAGAGTCTACTGCCTCATCGTGTGCC